>CM056600.1:30679404-30683163 GCA_029721355.1 Tegillarca granosa
TCAAAATTTCGAAAATTGTTATATGAATTTTTATCAGTCATAGTATTTGCAGATCGAGTAAATTTTATTCAAATTAAAAAACGCCTAAAATACTTAACGGGAAATTATTTTATAATTCTTTGTCTCAAATACAATGAACATTGTATATTACAATTAACATTGACACAGGCATAATTTAATTATTGCAATTAATTGGACATATGATCAAATACTGCAGTACCCAAAATGTCCAAAATATCGACATACTGTCCTTTACATTATGCTGAAAGTTTAAATTTTGTTTGTCAGACATTTAATGGTTTAAAATTTAAACCCGTTAACATCAAGGAAATCTTTGTTTAAACATTATACAACTTGCTCAGTTTTTGTTTAAGACGTAAAATAGTTTCAATATTTCTTTTTATGAAATTGAGAGTAACATAAGGATTTACTAACCTGTGCAAACACCAAAAAAGACAAATACTCGTACAGTGGATTAATCTTCAAACCAATAATTTTCTACTTATTCGTAACACATTGATATATTGAAATAAAATAGTTTTCAAATCGCATACATTTTATAGTAGTTTTCAACCAGGATATTGAAACAGGTTGTTTTTTTTGATTTTCTGTTTGATTGAAGATGTTTGTGCAAAACTTGCAATAACAGACGATACCAGAGGGTATTTTGATATATATACTATCTATACTACGTGTACTAAAATGTCATATTAGACTTTTTTGCCGACAGGAGTTATGTTAAGGGGCAACCTATCATCAGTGAAGACCAACACGCACACACACCACAGTAAGAGAGAGAGAGAGAGAGAGAGAGAGAGAGAGAGAGAGAGAGAGAGAGCATTATTTTTCATCAATGTAAAAAGTTTTAAACCTTGTATTGTTCATAAATTCAGAGGAAAGTAACATAAGGAGTTACTGATCTTTACAAACAACCAAAGAAAAAGACAAATACCAATACCTTTTATTACAGTGGTTTAATCTCAAGACCAATAATTTTGTACTTACCTCTTTTAAATGCTTCCACGACTGACAATGCTTTCACCTTTGAACTTATTATTTAGAGATGTCATATATCTCTTTAAATGTGATTTTTGTACTATTGAAGAATATTTGTTCAACCAAGAAGAATCACATCTAAGATTGTAAAGTGACAGGTGTAGCTGGCTAGACAGAAGGTGCTTACCCTTCCGGAGCACCCGGCCTCACTACCTTGATGGAAGTTCACGTGTACTACTACATTTGCCAGCTTTAAAAGATTTTACTTTGTTTTTGGGATTGTGATTTGGACAAGGACTGGATATGTTTGTGTTTTGTTTTTTTAACTTCCTGTTTGATTGAAGATGATTGGCAGAATTTGTCATTACAGACGATACCAGAGAGTTTTTTAATATGAGCTTTTTATCGGTACTACGTGTATTAGAATTTCAGTTTGTTTTTTGCCGCTAGTAAATCTTCATAAATTTTCTCGGCCATATTAAACATTTTTTCGACAGAAGGTTATCTAAAGGAGTAACCTATCATCAGTAACAACTAACTCAAGCACACACACTACAGTAAGAGAGAGAGAGAGAGAGAGAGAGAGAGAGAGAGAGAGAGAGAGAGAGAGAGAGGGCATTAATTTTTTTTCTAGTTTATCACAGACATCTTAGTATAAAGAAAATGTTATAATTTTTTACATCAGAATATTGAAATATGGTTGCAATGTCATTTGTCATTCAAAAAACAAATAAAAAATTAATGACAAGAGAATTACATAAATTAAGAGATTAAGTAAAATGAACTGTAAAAATGGTTTTTATTATATCATTATTGTTTGTGCCATGTGCGAAATGTTTTTGAATGTTATGAAGTTAAAATATAAAAAAAATCAAGAAAATATTTTATTATAAGTTATATAAATAGTTACACATTATTTTAAATTCAATTTCCATTTATTTATTTATTTAATTCATATGTAATCATTCATGTAACAATCACTGAATGAATGAATCAAATAATTAATGAATTAATCCATTAATTCATATATTCATGTAAAAATGAATTCATTAATTCATTCATTCATTTATTCAGTCCGTCAGTCATTCATGTATTAATAAATTCATTCATTCGTTCATTTATTTATCCTTGTATAAATTAATTAATTCTCTCATTCATTCATGTTTTAATGAATTTATTTATTTATTTATCCATCTCACCAATAAACTTTATTAATTAATTTATTTATTTATTCATTTCTTTCTTTCTTTCTTTCTTTCTTATTTATTTATTTATTTATTTATTTATTTATTTATTTATTTATTTATTTATTTATTTATTTATTTATTTATTGTGCTGTCAGAAAATGTACCATTTAGCAAACTTTTCAGCCGTCTAAAATTTGAAATTTATTTTAAACTAAGGTTTGTTCCCTCATGCAAAGTATTTCTTAACTGGATTTAAATTTATATAATTTTGGAACTTTAGGTACATTATTTTCACTGTTCGGCTTATGTTTTTTATCTATTAAACTTTTCGGTCTTAGTGTCACTGATGAGGAAGTGCACATCTTGCACATCAAAATTTAACTGGTATTTTTGTGTTATATATTCACACTAGATAATGTTTTGTAAATAGTCCATCAAGTAAAACAATTTTACCTCCTATCAGTTCCTAAGTTATAGCAGCGCCATTTAAAATGGTGGTATAAAATGTTGCTTGTGGTGTTCTCACTTACACACACATTCTAAAATTCACCATCTTGCAGCTGTTTTTAAATGATGATGTAATCAGACATGCTCTTCACGGAGTTGTTAACAAGTAAAACCTTCTGTGTCATATATGTACATGAAGATGCAATCAACATCCATTAAGCAACAAATGTCACATGTTTCATGATTATTATTGATAACCAATTAATACCTGGTACAATCAAGATGAGGTAAACATAAGACACATATTCATGATGCTTTAAAAACACTTGATACTATATTTCGATTGATTTATAAAAAAGTTAATAGAATAAAATTTTCCATGTTAAGAAAAATTTTAAAATCATTCATTTTATTTTATTTCTTTATCCTTTCTTTTTTGTAAGTTTAGGGTTTGACCTATGTGAATATGAGAGAGAGAGAGAGAGAGAGAGAGAGAGAGAGAGAGAGAGAGAGAGAGAGAGAGATATCTGATGATTTTTGAAAACTCTGAACAGAAACTCATTAAAGTTGAATGTCAGTTTAATTAATGTCAATTAGACTCATTAATAATCAAATAACATTACATGTACCATGTAAATGAATGCAACCAATTAGACTACCAATTCAAAAATGCAATGGACCGTTACAAATTAAAGATGAGCTGTTTTGGCTAGTGGAATGGAATAGAGGCTAGCTGATGGACCAATCGCAGCTTGTGAATTTTTTCAAACTCGTAATCATCTATAACAGGAAAGGACATCCCAAGGACAGTCACAGCTTTTCAAATGTTGTTTCTTTTTGTTATTATATATTATCTTATTACTAGAAGAAAAAGCTTATCTTACAACAAAAATATAATTTGTTTAGTATTATCATTAATCAATAATGTTTTTACATTTTTTAGCTGAAACATCTTTATAAAAATTAACATCTAGAAAAAAATTAGCTGCCATTTTTGATTTTGACAGTTTCTTACTCATATCCAGTATTTTATATATGGCTCATATTTCAAGAAATTTGTCACTGTCATGTTATAATTTATATAAATATTGACACATGAATGCTATTACATATGAATGAAAATTTTTAA
>CM056600.1:30683263-31261081 GCA_029721355.1 Tegillarca granosa
AGGAGAGAGAGGGAGAGAGAGAGATAGCGAGAGAAGAGAGAGCACATTTTAGTGTCTTTGAAATTTACATATATGGAACTGACACATGATGATATCGATTTCGAATAATTTCAATTCCTAAATGAAAAAGAGTTGGTAAAGTGATATTTAAAACAAAATAAGAATTTTACGGTAAAGGTTACGAAGTGAGACATGTCGAAGTAAGAAACCAGTCACTGAAGATAACCATTTACTGACAAACTCTATCACAGTTGAATATGAATTTCTGGAGTCAGAGTGGAGTGCAGTGGAATAATGGTGATAACCCGCCTCTCTCTGAATATTCAAAATCATAAAATCTCTCTATCTCTCTCTCTCTCTCTCTCTCTCTCCTCTCTCTCTCTCGTCTCTCTCTCTCCCTCTCTCTCTCTCTCTTCTCTCTCTCTTCTCCTCTCTCTCTCTCTCTCTCGCTCTCTCTCTCTCTCTCTCTCTCTCTCTCTCCTCTCTCTCAAATATTCAGTTTCGCTGACCCTTCTCTCTTTCTTTAAAATATTCAGTTTCTGCTGAGCTTCCTCTATATCTCTATCTCTTTCCCTCAATGTATTCAGCTCCCAATCTTATTCTCTCTCTCTCTCTCTCTCTCTCTCTCTCTCTCTCTCTCTCTCTCTCTCTCTCTCTCTCTCTCTCTCTCTCTCTCTCTCTCTCTCTCTCTCTCTCGTACATTGAATTCTAGACTTGTCCGTAAAAGAATTTTTAAAAATATCTCTCCCTATATATTCAATTTCTGACCTTTATCTCTTTCGTTATTTAATTCGCAACTTGTAGGTGAAAAATAAGTAATCCCCCACACACACACACAACACACACACACACACACACACACACACACACACACACACACACTAACTAAAAATTTCTGAATAATACTAGTACTCACAAAGACCATATTGATTTATTTATTTATTATTTATTTATTTATTTATTTATTTATTTATTTATTTAATTTTATCTATGTATCTATCAATCTATCTATCTATTATTATTATTTATTTATTCATTTTTTGGACATTATAGCCAATAATTTAATTCAACAGCTGTTTCTAATTACAACATATAAATAATTATAATTTCAAGTACAAAGGGTTAAGAAATATCAGATGTCATGAACATAATTAATTAAGTGATCAATACTATTGATCATCAAACATCTTGCTGACTGATGTTAGAGATACTAGTATATTACAGGTAAATTTTGAATGCATTTCTAACAACACATAATTTATCTAATTCAACATTAAAATTCTATATATAGATGACTGGAGCTAATTATATATGAAATTTTTATTAAAATAAATAGATAAAAATTAATTTGATCCTGTTGTTATCAAGGATATTTTAAAAAAATAAAAGAAATTTTTTCACAAATAAATGAAAAATGCCACTTGTTTTCTTTTAGTCACGTGATCTCATTTGCATATTGTTAGGGTCATATTTTATAATTATCAACTACAGTACCATGTCTTCCATAGCTACATAGGTAAGGTGATGGACTCCTAACTTGAGGGACAAGGGTTCGATTCCCAGTGAGAGCGGATAAGTGATGAAAATTTTAATGATAAAATATCTTGTAATCTCTATTTAGTTAATTTAACTTAGTTAATCAAATTTAATTAAAATGTAATAAATAAATGAAATAAATGAATAATAAAATTAAAAATTAGAGGTTAAAAAATTATAAAAAGAAAATTTATTTATTTTCGCTTAATTTTTCAAAATAAATCGATGCAATAGTTTTTTTTCAAATAAAATTTTTAAAAAGATATTGAAAAAAAATTAGGTTTCATTGCTTTTTTTTAAAAAAAGGAAATATATAAATTTTTCCTTAAAGATCCTTAAAGCTTCCTTAAAGATCCTTAAAATTTCAGTTCCATTAAGGATCTTTAAGGAGTCCTTAAAGACTCCTTAAAGGCATATTTAAGGATCCTTAAAGCCCCCTTAAAGGTCCTTAAGAGACATTTAAGGTAGCTTAAAGGATGTTTTAAGGATCCTTAAAGATACCTTTTCATCATGTGTTTATTTCCAAAAAATCTTCATCTGATGATTTTTTTCCAAAAAAACTTAAAACTGTTCAATATTGACATTGGGTCAAGTTTTCTAAATTGAACACACACACACACACACACACACACACACACACACTGGAATCCAATCCCACTGGCAGGTTTTAATTCAAGAAAGTTTGTTTGTTGTCTTCCGGTACTCCAGTTTTCTCCACCATCCAAGAACTTATTTCCTTGATATATAAAGAATTTTAACAGGGGCCCTACACAATACACTAACTCCTGTATGTTATTCAATATGTGCTACTGAATGGTTTTAAAACACTAAATACAAACTTTAATCTCACTTAGTTTTCATATTTTTTTTTGTAGACTAAGAAGAACTGATGAATTATGAAGGATAAAAAAGAGGTGAAGCTTACTGGGTGAAAGAGGAAGTAGTGAAGATGATAAGAAATGTAGACATTGTATCATTGGATGAGTAAAATTTGAAGAAAAAAGGAAAGCATTTTTTGTATTCAAAGTTAACAACTTCGGAAATAACTGTTCAAATATAACGTTATAGTCATTACCAAGGATCTAGCACCAAAGAATTCCGGATGGCTTGTTCAAAGGCTGTCATATATCCTGTCATACTATTTTGGATTATTTTTTAGTTTTATATGCATTGTAAATGTTAAGGCAGTATCCAAGTACCTTATTTGAATGACTGTTTAATAGTGACAACTGGTAATACGCCTGGATTGCGTAAAGATGGTTTAACGATAAATGGTTGCATAAAGCTTGCGTAAAGATGGCGTGAAGCCACTTGCATGGTTTTACACTGGTAAAAAGCATTGATTTAAGATTGATAAATGGGTGCAGATAGCTTGCGTAGAGACGGCGTAAAGTCACTTGCATGGTATTACCCTTGTAAAGAGTCTGGATTTAAGATTGCGTAAAGATGGCGTAAAGATAAATGGTTGTTTAAAGCTTGCGCTAAAATGGCATAAAGCCACTTGCATGGTATTACCCTGGTAAAAATTCTGGATTTCAGATTGCGTAAAGATAGTTAAAGATAAATGGTTGCATAAAGCTTGCGTAAAGATGGCGTAAAGCTACTTGCATGTTATTATCCTGGTAAAAAGCCTGGATTTAAGATTGCGTAAAGATGGCGTAAAGATAAATGGTTGCTTAAAGCTTGCGTAAAGATGGCGTAAAGCCAGAAGGTCTTTAAGAATCTTTACGCAGTGGCGTAAAGGTGGTGTATAGACAGCATAAAGATGGCATAAAGATATCTTTATGCCATCTTTACGAAATCTTTACGCTGTCTTTACTTAAAGCGTAAAGATGGTTTTTCGTCCTGTGATACCTTAATTTGTATTTTTTTTCTTGCAGTTGAAAACGTTTGTGCTAGCCACCGGATAAAAATACTGAGGTAGTAACAGAAACTGGTTTAAAAAGAATAAACGAAGAAAACGTTTTGAACCGACGTTGTTACAGAAAAACAGTATTATATACAGATACAATGTCTTGAAACAATCAGTTAAACAGGTATTGTTGTTATATTGACATATGCTAACAACTTCTGCATTTGTTTTAACAAATAACATAAAACAAATAAAAAACACTATAATCATGCATTACAAGTACTTTTATGTTCTGCATATAAATCACGTACATGTATCCTTAAAGATAACAAATGATAACAAAAATAAAAGAACCATAACTCTTACAAAATTATAGAATAGGAATAGGCAATATGATCAATTTTCCTAATAAGTTCTGAGGACAAACATAATTTTTAAAATATCATAACAATTACTAAACATTCTTCAAAAAAAAATTTAAAAAAAGAAGAAGACGAAGCGGATATGCGCATATTTCAGATCCGTGGTAAATTGTTGCTCCATTTTAACACAATACACAATTGACAGGAATGTGAAAATGTTAATGCATTTAAAATAATCAAACAAAAAATACAATAAGAATATATTTGGAAAAAAATATCATTTTGGAACTTGGGATATATTTTTCATCTGTTTGGCTAATGTTTTTATATATCAACCTTTTCAGCTCCTAGTGTCACTTGCGAGAAATATTTTTTTCAAAATGTACAATATGGCACATCGAAAATTTAACAGGTATTTTTGTTACAGAATTGCTTTGATTTTCAATAATTCATATGACACCTGTTTGAGTAATATTTAGTTATAATGTAATATTTCTTATAATAATCTTTAAAAAATTTAATGTACAGCAAGTTCAATGTATTATTATGTTATTTAGCGTTGATCAAGTTTTTTAAGAGTTCTTGGACAAAGAAATGTAAGTTTTGGACAACAAAAAAATGAGTTTCAAAAAACTTATTTTAATATTTGCGAAACGAAGTTTTGCTTCCGAACCCAACGGATAAAAAGATTACAGTCTTTTGAATAAGCATAACATATTTCACAGGAACAACCCCCTCCTTTAATGCTCTTTAAGGATCTTTAAAGATCCTGAAATTTGTCCTTAAAGATTCTTAAAGGTGCCTTAAAGCCTCCTTAAAAGTCATTCCAACTTTAAGGATCTTTAATGGACCTTTAAGGATTCTTTAAGGACACATTTAAAAATCTTTAAGGAGGCTTTTAAGGATCCCTAATGGAACTGAAATTTTAAGGATCTTTAAGAAGGCTTTACGGATCCTTAAAAATGCTTCATAAAAACTAATTTTTTTCAATTATTAATAGAACGATATCTATAACATTCATTCAGTTAAAAAGTATGATTTCTTTTTAGTATATTTAAAATTTTTATAGTTTATACGACATAGGAGAAATAGATAACGCCTGTCTTAATTCTAATTTCTACATTAAGTTTCTGTAGAGGAGCCGTAAGTTTCCTAATAATACTTGTTTCTTAATTCATAAATTAATTAGATAACGAATGTGCAGTTTTCACGGTACAGGTAAACAACTCGTGCTTTAATCCGATTGACAGTAAGCGTAAAGTAATTAACAGTACATGTTAATTGTAAACAGCGGTACTTGTTTGATTAAAGATCCCAGGTGATTTTACGCACCGCGGCTTTTGACTTTGATGTGCAGTTTCTTATCTAGATAGGAGATCACTATAAAGTCAAATAACATGCTTAAATGATTACCTAACCCTGATTTCTGGGTGTCGGAAATAAAAGTGTATTTGGAAGTGATTTTAAGAACCAATTTTAATATTAAAATATTAAAACCTGCATTTACTGAAAAGAGTTATCGCAAAATAATGTTCTAAGCATGTCATTTATCTTGTTATTTTATTTTATTTCATTTTTATTTCATTTCATTTCATTTCATTTCAATTTATTTTATTTTATTTATTTTTATTTTATTTATTTGATTTGATTTGATTTGATTTGATTTCATTTTATTTTATTTTATTGAGAGGTAGTGTTATGCATAGATGCATAGAGAGAGAGAGAGAGAGAGAGAGAGAGAGAGAGAGAGAGAGAGAGAGAGAGAGAGGAGATAACATTTTAGTGTCTTTGAAATTGTCATATATGGCACTGACACATGATGATATCGGAATTTGAATAATTTCAATTCCTAATAAAAAAAATTTTGAAAGTAAATATTTGAAACAAAACAAGAATATAAGGGTAAAGGTTATTCTTTTCAAACATGAACAAGTTACGAAGTTAAACCAGTGGCAGAAGATAACCATTAACTGACAAACTTCTTCTCACTTGGATGTGTTATGCAGTCAGGATGTAGCGCAGTGGAATAATAATGATAACCCATTCATAATCATATAAACTCTCTCTCTCTCTCTCTCTCTCTCTCTCTCTCTCTCTCTCTCTCTCTCTCTCTCTCTGAATGTATTCAGCTCTCTCTCTACCTCTCTCTCATATGCGGTTTCTTCTGACCTCTCTCATTCTCTCTCTCTCTCTCTCTCTCTCTCTCTCTCTCTCTCTCTCTCTCTCTCTCTCTCTCTCTCTCTCTCTCTCTCTCTCTCTCTCTCTGTTTCTCATTATAGATTTAGTCCCCACCTCTCTTTCTCCCCCAAGCTTATTCTGTTTCTTATATCCCTCTCTTTAAAATATCTAGTTTCCGCTGATCCTCGTATCTGTTTCTCCCTCAATGTATTCAGTTGTTGCTCTCTCTCTCTCTCTCTCTCTCTCTCTCTCTCTCTCTCTCTCTCTCTCTCTCTCTCTCTCTCTCTCTCTCTCTCTCTCTCTTGTACATTGATTTCTTGACTTGCCCGTAAAAGAATTTAAAAAACATCTCTCCCTTTCTTTATATGAATTTCTTACTATTATCTCTTTCTGTATTTAATTCGCAACTTGACTGTGAAAAATAGGTGATCCTCCTACACACACACATACAAACACACACACACCCAACAGAAATTTCTGAATTATACTAGTACCTTAGTGTATTACGTGTACTGCAGATTCCAGAAAAAATCTACTGATTATTTTTTGTTTTTTTTTGTTGAAGAATGGACTCGAAAAGACCATTTTCATTTATTTTTTTAATCTATCTATCTATTTATTATCTATCTATCTATCTATCTATCTATCTATCTATCTATCTATCTATCTATCTTTCTTTCTACCTATCTATCTATCTATCTATCTATCTATCTATCTATCTATCTATTTATTTGTTTATTTTCAACATTATGACCAATTATTTAATTCAAAAGAAGTTTGTATAGTAAACATACTTCTTCTGTATCAATTACATCTCTATAATTACATATAAGCAATAATAATTTTCAAGTAAAAGGAGTTAGAAAAAACAGATGTCATCAACAAGATCAATTTAGTAATTAATACACTTGATCATCATACACCATCTTGCTGATTGATATTAGATATACTAGTGTATTACAGCTTATTTTGGAATGCAAATACTATCAACACATAATTTATCTAATGCAATTACAACTCTATATATAGATAAAAATGATGACTGGAGCAAATTATATACAATTTTTTATAAAAAATAAATAAATAAAAATTAATTTGATCCTTTTTTCGTAAGAGATATTTTAAAATAAAATGCAATTTTTCACAAATAAATGAAAAATGTCCCGGTTGTTTTTTTTTCAGTCACGTGATCTCATTTGCATATTGTTAGGGTTATTTTTTATATTTATCAACATCAGTATCATTTCCTACAAAGCTACATAGGTAAGGTTATGTACTCCTAACTTGAGGGACCAGAATTCGATTCCCAATAAGAGCGGATAACTAAGGACAATTTCAATGATAAAATTTCTTGTAATTTCTGTTTAAATAATTAGCATCCAATTAAACTTAAAATGTAATAAATCAATAGAAATAAAATAAAATTAATAAAATTAAAAACTTGAGATTAAAAAATTATCAAAAGAAAATTAATTTATCATCGCTTTATTTTTTCAAAATACAATAAATGCAATAGTTTTTTCAAATAAATTTTTAAAAAAGATAATGATAAAAATAATGTTTCATTGCTTTTTTTTTAAAAAAGGGAAAAATATAAATTTTTCCCTAAAGATCTTTAAAGCTTTCTTTAAGATCCTTGAAATTTCAATTCCATTAGGATCTTTAAGGAGTTCGTAAAGACTCCTTAAAGACATATTTAAGGATCCTTAACGCCCCCTTAAAGGTCCTCAAAGAGACATTTAAGGCAGCTTTAAGGAGGCTTTAGGGATACTTAAAAATGCCTTTTCACCATGTGTTTGTTTCTGCCAATATAGCTTTTTACAACAGATTATGCAATCTTCGAAAGATTTACAAACATTGGGAGAATAAAGGTTGATTTTTAAATTTAAATTGGGAAAATTCAAATATCCTTTTTTATTTATTATTGAAAACGTTGTTAAGCGACTTAATTAATAGTAAAACTTTTTGATTACAAACTTGATGAAAATGATATAATGCAAATAGTAATGCACTATTCTTTTTATTTATTTTTTATTTTATTTATTTTGATACAAGTAAATAGGAATACATATTTGTGTTTTTATGACAAAATATAACGTTTTTAGGTTTTTTTTGTTAAGACAATTGTTATATAGTTATTATGAAACCATTTGACTCTTTCATTCAGACTACGCATTAGGTTTCCAAAACACATCATGCGGCCAAGTGTGGCTAGCATTCTCTGATAACTTTTATAAAGTCTGAAAATTAAATGGAGTAAAGTTTCTTTCTTTAAAAAACTTTATAATCTCCCATCTAATGTCTTGGTTCTTAAATAAAATCCATTCTACCAGACCCCCCATACATCAACTGTTTCAAAAAACTTTCGACCCTTATCTAGGACCTTAAATTCATGTCCCTCAGTGTCAATCTTGATAAAAGTCTTTCTATTTATAAATCCAGGTAGGTCTAAAATATCATCTAATGTTGCTGTCATTACAGTTTCTTTAAGCAAAGGTTTTTTCTGTTTAGAATCGTTTTTGTCTACAACGAATGAGCAACCTTGATTTCCAAAATTACCAAGTTTTACGTTTTTCCTTTGATATGACATGGCTGTGTGTAAAATGGTTATCTGATCAGTAAAATTCCCATCCAAGACCGAATTACACAATCTTTTAATGTTACTATGCAATGGCTCAACAATAATGACATGTTTTCCACATTTGGCGACAGAAAGAGCAATTACCCCAAGGTTAGCACCTATATCAATAAATTGCGCTGTGGGTTCTATAGCGAGTGATTTACACATTAATTCACTGACTTCTGGTTGAAATGTTCCTGCAGATCGAACAAAGAGCTTACGCCAGTATCTTCTTTAAGTTCGTAGATATATATAGGCGTATTCCCAGCAGGAGTGCGTAATACTGTCTTTGGAAATTTTTGACTCCTTGGACATAATGACGGATCAGAAATCCATTTGTCAGAGATTCGAAAATAAATCTTTAAAGACGGATCACCTCGGTTTTCAAAACAGACCGTCTTTGATGTTTCTTATTTTAACATTACAAATACAACCAATCCACAAAACGTAAGCAAAATACAGAAATTTTTTTTTGTTTCTGTTCATGTTTTGATTTTGTCAATTATGACTTAAGAGACACAATTAAAATTATTATACATTATACATATAAATTCCTTTTTTTTTTTTTTTTTTTTTTTTGTAATTAAAAAATCCAATATTTGATTTTCATTTCTCAGGATTTTTTAATGAAAAATGAAATGACCAACAAGGTTTATCTCAGTAGCTTTACACTCAGTAATGTCACATGGTTCGAAGTTGCAAATTGGGATACACTCAAATGAGATCTTCCTGACATGTGTTGTTGTTAATTGTTAATCTCATTAATTAAGACATCAGGAGTGTTAATCAAAGATGAATTAAATCATACCTGTATAAGCAAGTATTCACAAGACAGGATAAGGTGTAACAAGTGTAAAAATTTGGAATCACTGTGTATCTTGAATCTTGAACAAGTCATGCATGTCAAATGATTAACCAAAGATTATCATTTATTTGAATAAAATAATAATCATTTATTTATTTATTATTTATTATTATTTATTTATTTATTTATTTATTTATTTATTCACGAAAGTTTCACAAGTAATCAATGCAATAAAACATTTCAATATAAATAAAACACATTATTATTTCAATCCTTTTCGACTTATGAGACACTAAAACAGAGAAAACAGCAAAACTTTAAAATCTGTTTATGTAATATATATATATATATATATATATATATATATATATATATAACCTTTCATTTTTCTTCAAATGCAGAAATAAATAGGTAAAATGTTGGTATTATTATGAATATTGTTGCAATATTATTCAATGAAAGAAGGTTTACTTTATTCAACAAAATGATTTCATTTAATATATTATTTATGGAAAGGTGTTATAGTGGTACCTTGAAAGTTTTATACCTGATTTATGTGTAAACTTGATATATATTTATCTTAAAAATTGTGTTAAAGAGAAAAAGTATCAAATTTTTAAAAAGAGATAACTCTAAAATGCTATACCAGTAAATAAAAAAGTAAAAATTCAAGACGGAAGATTGAAAATTGGTTTTTCTGTTATAAAAAAAAAAGTAAAAAGTATCTTGTATTAGTAATTCTCAAATATGAAAAGGAAACAAGATTGCGTTCCGGCAAATATTCCCAGTTCTATTATCATCATCATTATTATTTTTTATAAGTATTCTTTTTATTATTATTATTTTTTATTATTTGAGTCGGCATTTGGTTTTCTTAATATTATTATCTATTATTATTATTATTATTATAATAATTATTTTTTTTTTTTTTTAATCTTTCATGAATCAAATTATTTTCCCCATAATTTCATAATTTTTATAATTTAAAAATTCAGCGGATAATTATTACCATGTTACAGTGTAATTTAGATAGAAGAAATACTGTCAAATAGATAGGCAGATATATAGATAGAAAAAAAGGTAGATAGTATCCTACCTATATAATTATATTTTGAATTTATCTATTTGTTTTATTTATCAATTTATTTATTAGTCCAAATAAGTTTTTGTGTGAGAGGAAAGATTTTTAAAAAGTTCAAATAAATTAAAATTCTACGGATCGCTGATAAACAGTAATATATTAAATCAGAGACATGTCATAAAAGGGCTGTCATAACATAACATGTGTCAATATTTTTTTCAAAATAACAGTGACAAATTTCTTGAAATAAGAGTCAAATCTAAAAGACTGGATATGAGTAAAAAAAATATCTATCAAAATTTAAAATGGCCGCCAATTTTTTCTAGATGATAATTTTTTATTAAGCTGTTACAACTTCAAAATGGAAAAACATTATTGATTAATGATAAAAGTAGACAAATTACAATTTTTGTAGTAAGATATGCTTTTTTCTAGTAATAAGATAATACTTAATAACAACAAAAAACTTACAACATTTTGAAAAGCTGTGACTTTCCATGGGATGTCCTTTCCTGTTGTTGATGATAATGAGTAAAAAATTCACTAGATGTGATTGGTCCATCAGTTAGCCTCTATTCCAGTTCTCTATTCAAAACAGTTCATCTTAATTTGTAACGGCCCGTTGCATTTTTGAAATGGTAGTCTAATTGGTTGAATTCATTTACATTGTACATGTAATGTTATTTGATTATTAATGAGTCAATTAACATTAATTAAACTGACATTCATTAATACTTTAATGAGTTTCTGTTCAGAGTTTTCAAAAATCATCATATTTCTCTCTCTCTCTCTCTCTCTCTCTCTCTCTCTCTCTCTCTCTCTCTCTACTCTCTCTCTCTCTCTCTCTCTCTCTCTCTCTCTCTCTCTCTCTCATATTCACATTGGTCAAACCCTAGAGAAAAGTGTGAAGAAAGAAAATCAAATAAAAGAAAGAATTTTAAACATTGAATTATGTTAAGACCATTCTTAACATGGAAAATGTTATTTTATTAACTATTTGATAAATCAATCGAAATATAGTATCAAGTCTTTTTACAGCATCAGGAATATGTGTCTAATGTTGACCTCATCTTGATTGTACCTGGTATTAATTAGTTATCAGTAATAATCATGGCACATGTGATAATTGTTGCTTATTGGATGTTGATTTCATCTTCATATGCATATATGATACTGAAGATTTTGCTTGTTTACAACTCAATGAAGAACATGTCTGATTGCATCATCATTTAAAAAACAGCTTTCAGATTGTGAATTTTAGAATGTGTGTGTGTGTGTGTGTGTGTGTGTGTGTGTGTGGTGTGTGTGTGTGTGTGTGTAGAGAGAGAGAGAGAGAGAGAGAGAGAGAGAGAGAGAGAGAGAGAGAGAGAGAGAGAGAGAGAGAGAGAGTGCATCACAAGCAACATTTTGTACCACCAGTTTCAATGTCGCTGATATAACTGATAGGAGGTAAAATGTTTTTACTTAATGGACTTTTTAAAAAACAAATATTTAGTGTCAATAAATAAATAAATAAATAAATAAACAAATAGATAAATAAATTTCATTGGTTAGATGGATAAATAAATAAATTGATACAAAAATGAATAAGGGAATAATTAATTAATAAATCAATTAATTAATACAAGGATAACTGAATGAATTAATTGATTAATTTATTATTTAAAACACAAATGACTAACTGACTGACGTACTGACTGACTGAACGAATAAATTCATTATTGCATGAATTATTATATATGAATTTATGGATTAATTAATTAATTATTACATTCATTCATTTATTAATTCATTATGACTTGATTTATTATAAATAAATAAATAAATAAATAAATAAATAAATACATGGAAATTGAATTTAAAATACATGCAATGTGTAACTATTGATTTAACTAATAATAAAATATTTTCATAATTTCTTTATATTTTATCTTCATAACATTAAAAAACATTTCGCACATAAAACAAATAATGCTAATATAATAAACCATTTTACAGTTCATTTTACTTAATCTCTTAATTCATGTAGTTCTCTTGTCATACATTTTTATTATTTGTTAATTGAATGAAAATTATGACATTGCATCTATATTTCAATATTCTGGTGTAAAAATTATAACATTTTCTTTATATTTAGATATCTGTAATGAAAGAGAATTAAAAAAAATCACTTAGGAATGTGGACTCTAAATCAAATACACTGATAAAGGACAGGGTATACTTTACGGTTGGTAGGTCAAAGGCTTATACCGATTACTTACAGTTACCTGTTACTTAATGATGGCGTAAAAACAGCCTATGGCTAGAAGAACATTAAGAATCTTTACGAAATACGTACAGATGGCGTAAAGATGAGATTGATGCCGCTGTAATGAAGTATTTTGACCCCGGTTCAAAATTGACCCGGGATTCATTTTTCAATGTTGAACATTGAACCGGGGTGCTTTTTCAACGTTGAAAATTGAGACCAAAATTCGTGAAATTTATACCTGGGTTCATTTTTCAACAGGTTGATAATTTTTTCTCACGTCATTTCGTTGAAAACTGACTCTGTTGAATATTGACCCTCCCCACAAACTACAGAGTTTTGATCTGTGTAGGCACTAACATAAATGACATTGGAAGCAGGGGATAGCAAGTCAATATAATATCATGTATTTAGCAATTTGTTAACGAAGTTATCGTTTAAGGAATACACAACGCAAATCAAGAAATATATATATTTAAACTAAGGATTATAGAAATCTTTACTTTGAAAAAGGCATGGAAATAAATGAACACTAATATGGTTTCAGTACTTTTAACCACCCTACCTATTAGCAAGCATCAAGTAAAATGTTTATGCCATATTCTATATGTCTTAAAAGCAAACAACGGACAATGTAGTTTTATTAGCGATGCATTAACTTTCGTTTTTACATTGTCTGCATACTGAATTATACACCATAAAAGGCATATAAGACCACACAGCTGACCACAAAAGACCTTTTTCATTGCGAATTAGAAAATCAAACACGAACTTACAACGAGCATGTTTACAAAACAAATAATAAAAACTATTGAATACAACAAAACACGTGGACTTCGACCAAAGAAATAAGGCTGTATGTCAGAATGGAAATGCACCTTCCGTCTTGCCACTCCTGCCATGCGGGAAAATTAAAAAAGGAAGAGAAATGGAACCATAGAACCAAAATATCTTGAAGACAGTTTAAAATAAAGCGACATTATACTTATCATTATTAGGTCTAGACTTGCAATATATCTTAGTCAACATGTAATTGTTAGCAGCTAGCTTCATTATGTAAAGTTTCTGTAGTAGGAACAAGGTTTACCTACCGTATGAACTGTGAAACAAATGCACCCTTTCGAGACTATTATAATTGAGGCATTAGACTAATTTGCCCATATACAGTGATCACTTAAGTAATACTGTTTTTTTTTTTTTTTTTTTTTTTTTAAATTCTCTATTCCTACATTAAACAAAATAACTAGTTTTTAGACAGACAAATAACTATATATATATTACATTATTTGCCTAAATAAAGTACAAATATACAAATAATATAAAATAAACTTGTATTTAACACTATCCTCAATGTCTGAGATATCACACCGTCTTATCCGTTGTTTTTGCTTTATAAACTATGATGTACGATTTTCAAAATTATTATTCTCAAAAAAATAAATAAAAAATAAAATCAAATAAAATAAATAAATAAAAATAATTAAATTTTTAAACAGTCCAGCATTGTAATTTTTTTACGACTATGATCTCATAGACAAATTTTTTTAAACGCATAAGTCATACGTCAGTACCCCTTAGAAACAGCTGACGTCGGTTTCCTTACAACTAGGTCAAATATTCAGTCTGCCGCTGTATTTGTCTAACTTGACGTAAACGGTGTCATTTGTTGTCTTTATTAACAACGTTAAAATAGTTGAATATGTAGGATTAGTTTTAAGATCTGCGGTCATAAATTATGATCGTGATGACAGCAGCGAATTTAAGTTTTGTGAACCTGAAAGCGCATCATATCATAATTATGGATATATTACGCTGATGATAGGGAAATTTCCCCACTCAAGTACGGGAACATCAACGGTTGGGTAACAGCTGGAGCCACTTTATTTTTGGCTATTGTATGGATTGTTGATAGTGGTAACAACGTGTTTTTAATTGATATTTTTGTACGGGTTAACATTCCGCTTCGAACTCGGATGACTCATTTTGGTCCAGATAATCTTGCCCCTCCATCAACTTGAAGCCATCGTCATTTATATTTTAAAGCGCAGTCTCGCGCAATTAGTGTGAGTTGTACCTGTTTGATGTGTTGGCATGTTTGCAAGCTTCGTTTGAAATTAATTGAATTAATGTAAGTGATACATGTACGTACTACACATGCACACCGAAAAATTTAGAAATGGCGGTGAAAGTAGCGTGCAAAGGTACCGGCGGTTGTCATGGGCATCCAGCTGCATTTTACCGAGATTAAGCGAAGTTCTGTACTTTCTTTCATGTATAAAGTTGTATAAAAAGATAAGGTTAATGGTATAAATATTGTATTTATTTTTAATTTCTTTTATAATTTAAATTTAATTATAAGGAATTATTGTAATTTTTTTCGTTCTATGGGGTCATAGACCGAATATTTTGATGCATGCGTAAACCGCATATTCCTTAAATCAAAAATAAAAAACTTAAAAAAATTAATCTTTATATATATATATATATATATATATATATATATATATATATATATATATATATATATATATATATATATATATATATATATATATATATATTTAATAACAAATGAAAGAAGTTTGTTAGTGAAAACTGATTATTGATATCTTAAGGTTTTTTTTTCAGAAAAGGAACTAAATAATTACAGCTACTTCCATTGTGAAAGTTCACGTATTTAACTGAGGATGTTATTCTTTTACACAGCTTTTGTATTTGACTGTCGATTAGCCAGGTCAACCTATTTTCGTGAACAATGTCTAGGAATATTTTACAAAAATTAACAGTGAAAATTTCTCTAGTTTCTGCCTAATCTTGAATACATATTTTACACAAAAAAGCCTCTATAAATTAATGATATAGAACTAATCTATGATAAATTTGAATGATGGTTTATCTGCAAACAAATGCACTTTTAAACCAAAAAATAAAAAACCTTCAATATGCTTATTACATCATTTTGGTTTTTTTCCCTGGAAAGAATACAATGGCTTTAAATGAAAAAATTGGTTGACGAAATCGACTTATTTAATAAACGTTAGGTTCAATACAGTTACTTTTTGCATTTCGTCAGACTCGCTAAAACATTCTGTCTTACCGTTAACATTAACTATGACTCATGGATTTACAACTTTTTCTCCCACTTTCCAAATCAATTCTCCCAACTGAATAATGACGTCATACAGGAAAATTTCACACGTATTCATGACGTTATATTTTTGTTGTCGGAAAATGGAATACCCTGAAAGTTGTTTCCAGCTACTATGGTGATACTGAATGTTGTATCGCACATCTACGGAATGTGCGATACGGACCATTGTATCAGATAGCCAGAAAAGTAATGTATCGCTAAAGTAAGATTCAATTGGTATGTGCTAAAATCTAAAGGTTTAACATTTATGGTAGGTTTTTAAAATATTTAAGATGAAAGTTTTTGCGCCTATAAACATGTATCAGTTATTATTATCTAAAAGCCTATCATGTAACACGTTTAATCTCTGGCAGAAAAAGCGTCTTGTCAGTTTTAAACAACAAGTCCATTTTTCAATTAACTCTTCCATAGACTTCCATAAGTTAAACAAAACAAATATTCTAAACATATCAAGCAAATAAATACATTTCATAAGGAAATTGCTTTGAAAATAGTAATGTATTTAACATAAATGTCATAACTGCAAATTAATTTAAAATGTTGAAACTTCAATATATCGTTTTGGAAAAAAAAATACCGATAACATGGTTTATCTGGCAAATAATTTTTTCCACGGAAGTTTGTTTCTACAGGGTAATTCGTATGCTTACAATTTGATAATTTAAAACAAAAGAAAAATAAAATGACATTTTCTTGTTAATTTCTTTTTTGATTAATATACAAAATTTTTAAGGTTTTTTTCCCCATAGGCTTTTGTCCAAGGGCTTGTCATATTTATTCTAGAGTTTATACCTGTATTATTTTGATGTGCACATTTTTGAAAATCATTCTCCATCAGTGACATTAAAGGCCGAAAATTTGAAAGATAAAAAAGATTATCCAAACATTTCAAAATTATGAATCCAATGTTCCAGAATTTTATAAATCCAATTCCAGCTAAAAATGCTTTGCATGAGGTAACAAACCTTATTTTTAAATAAAGTTTTAAAATTAAAACAGATTTAAAGTTTGCTTCATTTAATTATTATTATTATTATTGTTATTATTATTATTATGATTATATTATTATTATGAAAACAAATTTCTTCACTTACCGAAACAGAAAAAAAGTATATAAAGTATTTTACCCGTTTAAGTCGTTAATAAAGTATAAAAAAAGAAGTCAAATTTTCCATTCAGTTGAAAACAGAAATAGTATTGGTTACATTGTTGGTGGTTTTGTTACATAGTCAATGATTTTTTAAACTGCCATAGATTTTTTTCTACTTTTGTAGCAAAAAGAAAAGTGTAGAAACCAGGATTGTTTAAAACCCAAGATATGTCAAACATTTGACTTTCAACTTGATTTCATTTTTTCGTTATGGTCAGCAAAAGTATTGAGTATTTACTGCTTTTGTCGGTGCCAGTAATATGTGACTGAAGAACGGAATGCTAGGCTCCAAATTAAAATCAAACTTCAAATCACGAAAGTAAATTGAAAAACCTGCGATAATTCTATTCAGGAAGATAATTTGTACGTTTAAGACTGTTGTGTTTTTTAAAGAATAACACAATACGTCTTACTGCTTCTATATTTTATCGAGAACTAAGAAATAAATCAACAAAATACGTTAAAAAAAGAAAGTTATATGGTGAACAGTGGGATGTCACTGACCCCTTAATTAATAATTTCATAGTTGCTGCAAATGAAATTCCTAGTTATTGTGAAAGTCCATCTTACTTTGAAGTGTCAAATCAATTATAAATATAATCTCAAATTTCTTATATGTGTAGTTATGAAGCAATTCTTTCCCATTTAATTAAAATATTTTTACGGTTGCCAATTACTGTCATTTTATGAAGATTTAAAACAAAATTTAAAATATAAAATTAGTTATAACTTCACTTATATATAATGTTTTAATCAATAAAATCTTTTATATGTCCTTATAATATGATTCTAATTCCGCTTAAAAGATACAAATTAAAGTACGATTATCAAGCATTATCAAAATGTCGACTTCAAGATTTCCTTTCCTGAATTGGAAATGCTTCTCCTGGTTCCTGATTGACAGCAGTGTTCTCTGACATCTAGTCACTAGATATGCGCACATTATATTAGAATTGATGTAAATCTCAAAATCATGTCCATTTAGATTCTGTGACACATATTTGATTCTCGTTTCTTCTCCATATTGAACCAAATGGTGTTTTAACCTCATACAACAAAACTCCAATGCGAGACATAATAGTTTTATTAATCCATTGCCTGTCGCCTTTATGATCACGAATCATAACATAATCTTTTGCTTCAAAAAAGGCATATTCTTATAATTTTGGAACTTTAGATTCATTATTTTCAACTGTTTGGCTTATATTTTTTATGTATCAAACTTTTTGGTTTTAGTGTCACTGATGAGGAATGAATTTCCGAAATGTGCACATCTGGCACATCAAAATTTAAATGGTATTTGTATTATATATTTGCATAAATCAGTGAATTAATTGTCGGTTTCCACCTTTTCTTTTTCACTTAGCATTATAAAAATTAAACACGATTTTTATTATCAAACAATACACATTTTTGCCGCCATTATCTACCATTATTGAAAAAAATATTTAGCCATAAAGGATTCACCTTAATCGATTTTAACCCGTTGTCATGGCATACTTGACCATTCCCGTATATGGAGCATCGCTATTTTACGATTATTTTGTATTCCCGCACAAGCATTACATCGCATTGGAATAATATCAAAATCGGCATGGATTCCTTGTCACCATGCATAATTCCTAAGCAAGTCCTTTTTATTTTAACAATCCCCTAGTGTGTACTGCTCAACATATCCACTTCGCTTTTTAGTTTTAATGGTATAAATGACCTAAAGTAAACAGTTTTAAGATATGGTTTATTCCCTAAGCCTTTTGTAAAACGGAAGAAAAAGTTTTCTTTTCCGTAATTACTCAACCAGACACTACAAAACAAAAGAACCTAACTAAGAATACTATCACTTTTAGTTTGAATACGAAAAGCATCACTCGTTATATGCAATTTTCAAATTGACAGTCCCCCTGTTCATTATTAATGCAGACTTGCTTCTCTGATATATCTACACAAATATACTGATATGGAAGTCTTGACAACAAATCTGTATTCTTATGCACCATTGTATTCAATATCAAATTGATAATCTAAAAGCAGTAGTGCATATTCCTGCAGTCAGACTGCTGACTTGACAGAAATTATCGATTTTTTTTTCTGAAAATATTTACTGATGGCGAAGAATCGGTAACTAAAGTGAAGCTCCAGTCGTAAATATAAAGAAATATAAATATGGCATTCTTTACGCCAATTAAAATTACAAGAGCTTTCTTATCAATTTAAGAGAGTAAAATCGTAGTTTAAACTTAACGCTATTATCATGAATATTGCATTTAAAAGTTTATTTAAACCTGCTCAGTGACACAATATACAGAACGGCACCCGTCGCCAATTTCTTAAATAACATTATGCAAACAAGGACATAGATGCTATTAATATCTCTAAAACACTACTTAATAATGTATTACAATCTTAAGTCCCTAATTGTTTCAAATATAAGTTGTCACCTGTAGTTTTTTACTCCTACAAGAAACCCATTGCATCCAAAATTTTTAACTATAAACAAACTTTGCAGTGCCTAAACTTCCATAAACTTTACTCTACCTACCTACTCTTGCTCAGCGTCCACATATATGTATAAACCAGCTGGGCATGTAGCAACAGGTGATTCAATATAATTGAGAATGCTAAATTAAGATGTCTTCTTTCAAAAAGTCCTAAATACAGGAAAGCTCAACCTTTTACTTTGGACAGATTCTTACAATTATTATGGATTATGTATGAGTATGCTGGAGATTGGGCTCAATTAGAAGACGTAGAGCTTGAAACCTTATCTGAATTGATAGTGGTAATTAGAAATTTTATAAAGTCAAGGATTGTCAAACATATAGGGTCTGTGGGTACTAAACCTTCTTTTTGTGTTAGGCACCCTGGGATTTATGCAATCCTTACGGACATACATAACAGGTTTGTTGTTGTCCACGCTGATAAAGCTTCTAACAACATTATTTTCGTTTATAAGAATTTCTATTTTGAATATCTTATTAAGGAGCTTGGTTTAGATAGTCTATCGGAGAACCCTACTTATACCAAAACTAATTTTACTAAAGATGAAGTTCTTTCCAATCACATTGGAGTCCTTGAGTCTTTAGGTATAAATTTAAAACAGGAAGAACTTGAATTGCCATTCTTGTATTTGATTCCAAAACTGTATAAAAAGGAATCAAAGTACTGAAAGTACTGAAAGCAGACGACTCGCTAATTGCAACATACCACATTACTGATCATGACCAGTATTAGGAATAAATTATAAAAAAAATTAATGAGAATCAAATAAAATAAGAGCAATATATGACTGAATGTTTAGTCTGTAGAGATTCTATATATTCCACTGTAGAAAGAGATGTTTCCAAACATGATGCCATTATTCAAAGGAATTTTCTTTATCCTAATTAAAATATTATCTGATCAATAATTTGATCCAACATGTAGCATGGTAGCATGCTGTATCACGTTTCCACTATCAATAGATGTAGTGAAGTTATTATATGTTTTTAAACACAATATCAAATAGTGTAACAAAGGCATTGAAACATCGGCCTACGTTAATTTTGATAGAAATTCAATGTACCATCAAAGGTTTCAATAGCATTTCTCTGTTGTCAACTTTGAGATATTCACATAAAAATAATCTATCTAATTGATGTGGAAAGAAAACACATTTCATGAGTATTTTATTTTTTTGAGATGGTAAAGTACAGAATTTTTTTAATTCATGCCTCTCACCAAAGTTTGTGGCAAATTGAAATTAATGAACTAAATGAATTAATTGCTGAATAACCATCATCAGTGCAAAATTATCCTTAAATATACACTTTTCAATGGATATTAGGTCCATAACAAACTTTTAATGCCATGATGTGTTCCGTAAAATCAGTGGTCAATGTATGTTTTTTTTGTTGTAGTAAGGCAATGTACATCCGTATTTGTTATCTATACAAAATGGATACAAATATTTATGGGAGTTAAAGTATTAGGATCTGATGGGGTTTTTTTATATCAGGATGAATGTAACATGTGTGTCAGTTTTCTACATTATAATCTTTATTGATCTTCATCTGGGATGAAGATTTATTAGAATACTGTGTCTTGAATTCTGGTTGATTTTGGACAGGTTAGATTGTAGGCAAGTTTTGTTATAACCCTCAACCCAATGTGGATTCTCAAAAATTCTAAATAACTACTTGACCATCTTGTTTCTAATACTCTGTCTTCGGTAAAAAGTATAAAACGTTTGTTTTTCTACCCTTTACATCACTATCCCTCTTTCTAAATTGAAACCCTGCTCTGGAAGGGTAAGCACCTCCTGTCTAGCTAGAAGGAGCAGGGATATTACTGCAAAGAAACGGAAAGTTGACAATAGAAAAATTGAAGTCATCACGTTTGTCGTATAGCTTCAGATGTAACCTTTCGTGGGTGTCATAATTGAGGTATAAGTCCAAATATGAAGCAGAACATGGAGAATCCGTCGGGTCTTTTATTTCAAGCTCACTTGGATCGATAGCATTCACATATTCTCCAAATTTGGAATTATTTAGAGTTAGAAAGTTACCTATATTTGTGTAGCTGAATGATTTAGCGACCGTTTTTTCACCAGATTTGACAAGGTTCTGTACAAATTCTGATTTATATAAATAAAGAAATAAAAAAGCAAAGGTGCACAGTTTGTGTCCATTGGTTTACCAATAGTTTGTTGAAAAACGATATTGCCTAGCACAACAAATATGAGGAATTGATTTCCGAAATGTGCATATCTGGCACAACAAAATTTAACTGGTATGTGTATTTTAATTACTACCCCTGAGCGGGTACCGCTGCTGGTGGAGTAAAACTCCCCAAGGGTATCCATTACTCAGTAGGCAGTACTTTGTGCTGTCAGAAAATGTACCATTTAGCAAAATTTTCAGTCGTCTAAAATTTGAGATTGATTTAAAACTCAGGTTTGTTCCCTCATGCAAAGCATTCCTTACCTGGATTTGGATTTATATAATTTTGAAACTTTAGATTCATTATTTTCAACTGTTTGGCTTATATATTTTTTAAGTATCAAACTTTTCGGTCTTAGTGTCACTGATGAGGAACTGATTTCCGAAATGTGCACATTTTGCACATCAAAATTTAACTGGTATGTGTATTATATATATGTTGTCTATCAAAAACTCTAACATTTTGTTGATGTTATCTTCAGTATATTTTTGTTTGCAGTCTGTATCTTGGTTTACCGTTTTTGTAAAAGAAGGACAAGTGAATGATTTGTTTTAGACCTTATTTCAATTTAGAAAAAGGGATAGTGATGTTAAGTTGCTAGTCCCTATTACAAATCTACTCCCACGATCGGAATCGTAGTTACTGCAGGAGACACAAAACACTGACATCCTTTTCGACGTCACGTTCACCCAATTAAAATCATTTTTCCATTTGTCAGAAAACTTCCGCTGTCTCTTTTCGTTTTTGTATTTCCTTTTAGTTTCTTCCCTACCCTTTCTTTGTGGATTATCTTTACCATGGCCCGGTAAAACCAAAATTGAAGAGAGACATAGTTATCGCTGTTGCTAACGTTAATGCCAAAAAGCATGTGTTTGCATCTTAATCATATCGGCGCTTGACTTAATTAAAATATGAGTAAAGGGCCAACAGGACTCCGATTTGTTTATTTTATTGACTTTCGGTATTTTAAGGTAAAGACGACACAATTTTTATTTAAAAAAATAAAAAAATCGATGTGAAATGAATTCATCCTAGACTGTTACACAGCCAGTCGGGCTTTTGAGCAGAATTTTCACACGTCCGGACCAAGATTTTACTAGACATTTTCGGTCGGACGTGGGTTAATGTCGAACACTGAATTCATATGTTTTTTTTTCTGAAAAATGACAAAGTTTAACAAGCAATAATTTTACCAAAAAAATCATCACATGTCACCAAAATAGGAGATGCACATCACTGATTTGTGAAGAACAGCTCGGTGAATTTATTTTTAATTTAAAAAACTTTAGTGGCACAGTGTTTTGTTCTTACACAGGCCAGGCGACACATGATACTAGTATGACCGAAACTAGCGGTGCATGTGCTTCATATCAACCAGCTATTATTGGTCCTATGGATATTTCTATATGCGAATTAAACGAAGACCAAGGAACAAAAACTAATTGTTTTAACACTGCAAATTTTATTGCAAAACAAGAGCTGCCATTTACAGTCTACCCTAATCTTTTAGGTTTACAGGAAAGAAATTGGCGTGTCTTTACCAACAAGTTATAAGACTGGAGATTTATGATATATATTTTTGATGATGTGATGACAGAAGACCAGCAAATTACTGAAAAACTCGAGAGTTTTATCCATTATGTTTGATGGCTGCTACCGATGTATCTATCTGTGAAAATGAGCTTGTGTATGCACGTGTTGTTGTTGCATTTGTGCCCACACATATTTACATTAAAAACCAAGATGTAGAACATCTGCATGCATTAGGAGTATAACAGGCCATCGAAAAAGCAATGGATAGTTTAGATGAGCAGGATTGGGATTGTAAAGCATAACTTGTTGCAACAAGGTCAGATGGTGCCAGTGTTAATCTGGGGAAGAACCACAGTGTCACAACCTTATTAAAGAATGAAATCTCTCATCTTATAGCTGTGCATTGTGTGTATCATAGACTCGCACTTGGAGCAACTGATGCAATGAAAGATAGGGAATGCAAATTGTTTTCGGACTTGAAATCTGTCCTTATCCATTTGCAAAAACATTATAAGATATAGTGCTAAATCCTTACGGGAAGTTACAGATGCTTGCTGAGGCAATAGAAGAAAAGATGCTCCGACCTGTCAATTTAGAGGGGACTAGATGGATGCCACATCTCAGTGGCAGTTTAGATGTATTATTGAAGAAGTACAATATTTTCGTTGCCCATTTTGAGAATGTAGTTGCTGCAAAGACTGGTTTCAGCTTATGTAAGGGAAGAGCAAAAAATGTTTTGAAACATTTAAAAGACAGAAGTTTACTCCATTTTATGCATTTCTTGAAGGATACCTTACTATCTTAAGTGGCCTTTCACTGCAGTTCCAGAAGAAGAAGCAGCACAATCCCTGATGCAGTTTTAGCTCTTGAAACTGCTTGCCTTTATCTTATTGCCCTTCAACATAGACCATGAAAAAATCTTCCAATTTTCATAGATAATGTGGATGACAATGGTCAGTTTAAAGGAGTAAAATTGAGTGCCTTGACTGTAACACCAGAGCAGATAAAGAACACAGAAGATGGTCTAATTGACTCAGTAATTATACCTATTTCCATGAGAATTGGTAGCATTGATTTAAACGAGTTAATGAAGGATATGCAGATATTTTATCCTGTCAATTTACCAGAAACAGACAATTAACGTGCTGTGTATGGGGAACATCAATTAAGAACTCTTTGTGAGTATTTCAGTCCTGCACTTCATCGGTTTGAATGGGATATACATCGTCTTCAACAAACGGAATGGCCAGCACTTAAAGCCCAAAAGCACCAACAAGCAGCAGGTATTGGTGCTCAGTTGATGTACCAGAGGTTATTCACAGATCTCAATCTCAGTGTTAATTTCCAAAATATTCTAATGCTTGTTGAAATTATTCTCTGTATTCCCAATTCTTGTGCTGTATCTGGAAGGGGGTTCTCTGCCATTGCAAGGATTAAATTGTCTCGTTTGAATTGTGGTGTCATGGTGGGGCACGGATCAGAAGGCCAGAATTTGGTGACGATGAATGAGGACACAAATAAGTTGTTATAATTTAGTTTCGCTATAAACATTGGTGGATTATTGATTACACCAAAACATATCATTTTCTGTGTTTTGTATTTTATGGGTTTTATTCCATTTCATGAATCAGCCAAGAAGGCAATGTTTATTACAAACATGTAGTTCTAATTCATATCTCAGACTTTGGTCATGTGTTTATGTATAAATAAGGGACTATATTTCATTAACTGTAATTTATTTACTGTAATGCTTGCACTATCAGTTAATACTCAGACATGATTTCTGTTACATAAGTTTAATTCTAGTCATTTATAGTGATTGAAAAAAAAAATTTAAAAAACAAACACGATAGTGATTTTTATTTTATTTGGAATTCAAATAGAGATTGTAGCTAAAAATATGTACTCAATCTTGCTAAAAGCCAATGTAACAAATAGCAACAGATTGTAACAATCAAAAACAAACATACCAATCTATTACCTGGTTCCAAACCAAAATACCAAATCAAAGTAAAAAGCTTAAAAACTGACAACTTAGATAAAACACGTGAACTTCTACCAGGGAAGTGAGGCTGGGTGCCCCTCACATGATGAAAAGGCATCTTTAAGGATCCTAAAGCCTCCTTAAAGCTGCCTTTAATGTCCCTTTAAGGACCTTTAAGGGGGCTTTAAGGATCCTTAAATATGCCTTTAAGGAGTCTTTAAGGACTCTTTAAAGATCCTTAATGGAACTGAAATTTTAAAGATCTTTAAGGAGGCTTTAAGGATCTTTAAGGAAAAATTTATATTTTTCCTTTTTTTAAAAAAAGCAATGAAATATTATTTTTATCATTATCTTTTTTAAAATTTTATTTCAAAAAACTATTGCATTTATTAATTTTGAAAAAAAAAGTGATTATAAATTAATTTTCTTTATATTACTTTTAATCTCAAGTTTCTAATTTTATTTCTTTAATTTTATTTTTATTTATTTATTACATTCTGTAGTCTAATGGGATTCTAATTAATTAAATAGAAATTACAAGAAATTATATAATTAAAATTTTCATCTGTTCTCCGCTCTCACTGGGACTCGAACCCTGGTCCCTCACGTTAGGAGTCCATCACCTTACCTATGTAGCTATGGAAAAGATAATCATGACGTTGATAATTATAAAATATGTCTCTAACAATATGCAAATGAGATCACGTGACTGAAAGAAAGCAAGTGGACATTTTTTATTTATTTGTGAATTTTTTTTTATATTTCTTTTAAAATATCTCTTACAACAAAAGGATCAAATTAATTTTGTTTATTTATATTTATAAAAGTTTCATATATAATTTGCTGCAGTCACCATTTTTATTGAATTTTCATTACATTAGATAAAATATGTGTTGATAGGAATGCATTCCAAAATTTACCTGTAATATACTTTATAACTAACATCAATCAGCAAGATGGTGTTTGATGATCAAGTGAATTAATCACTTAATTAATTAATGTTGATGAAATCTGTTATTTCAAACTCCTTTTCTTGAAAATTATTATTATTTATATGTAATAATTAGAGATGTAATTGATACAGAAAAAGCAGTATTTAACTGTACAAATAGCTTTTTAATTAAATAATTGGCCATAATGCCCAAAATAAATAAATAAATAAAGATAAATAAATAAATAAATAAAATAAAATAAATAAATAAATGAATAAATAAATAAATAAATATGGTCTTTCCGAGTCTATTTTTCAACCAAAAAAAAATTAACAGTAATTTTTTTTTCTGGAAACTGCAGTACACATAATATACTAAGATACTAGTAATATCATTCAGAAATTCCCGGTGTGTGTGCGGGGGGATTACCTATTTTTCACCGTCAAATTTCGAATTAAGTACAGAAAGAGATAATAGTCAGAAATTGAATATATAGAAAGGGAGAGCTGTTTTTTTTAAAATTCATTTACGGACAAGTCAAGAATTCAATGTACAAGAGAGAGAGAGAGAGAGAGAGAGAGCTGATTACATTGAGGGAGAGACAGATAAGGGATATTTTAAAGAACGGGATACAAGGAACTGAGGGGGGGTAGCGGATACTGAATATTTTAGAGAGGGAGAGAGAGAGAGTATCCACTTGTGTTTTAGAGAGAGAGGGAGAGAGAGAGTATCCACTTGTGTTTCAGAGAGAGAGAGAGAGAGAGAGTGAGAGAGAGAGGGAGAGAGAGAGAGAGAGAGAGAGAGAGAGAGAGAGAGAGAGAGAGAGAGAGAGAGAGAGAGAGTAGCTACTTGTGTTTCAAAGAGAGAGGGGGTCAGCAGAAACCGAATGAGAGAGAGAGAGAGAGAGAGAGAGAGAGAGAGAGAGAGAGAGAGAGAGAGAGAGAGAGAGAGATCCGTGGAACTGAATACATTGAGGGAAAGAGAGATAGAGGAAGATCAGCGGAAACTGAATGTTTTAAAGAGAGAGAGAGAGAGAGAGAGAGAGAGAGAGAGAGAGAGAGAGAGAGAGAGAGAGGTTATCGCCGTTATTCCACTGCACTCCATCTTGACTGCAGAAATTCACATCCGGCAACTTGGTAAAGTTTGTCAGTTAATGGTTATCTTCTGTGACTGGTTTCTTACTTCAATATGTTCACTTCATAACTTGTTCATGTTTGAAAAGAATAACCTTTTCTTTAATGTTCTTATTTTGTTTTAAATATTTACTTTACCAACCCTTTTTCATTAGGAATCGAAATTATTCGAAATCCGATATCATCATGTGTCAGTAATGAGTTCCATATATGTCAATTTAAAGACACTAAAATGTGCTCGCTCTCTCTCTTTCTCTCCCTCTCATGCTTTATTTGCATATATGCACTTTCCCAATAAATTTAAATAGAATAAAATGAAAAGAAATAAAATTAAAAAAAAATAATGAAATAAAATAAAATAAAATAAAATATAAAAGACATGCTTAGATTATTTTGCGATAACTTTTAATTCTTCAGTTAATGTATTTTTTAATATTTTGATATTAAAATTGTCTCTTAAAATCACTTCCAAAAACACACCTTTATTTTCAACACCCAGAGTTCAGGGTTAGGTAATCATTTTAACATGTTATTTTACTTCATAGTGATCTCCTACCTAGATGAGAAATTACACATCAAAGTCAAAAGCCGCGCGTGAAATCACCTGGGATCGATAATCAAACAAGTACCGCTGTATACAATTAACAAATACCCTTAATTACTTATGCTTACTGCCGATCTGATTAAAACACGGGTTGTTTACCTGTACTGTGAAAACTGCTCATTTTTATCTAATTCATTTATGAATTAAGAAACGAATTATGAAACAAGTATTATTAGGAACCGACAAACGGCTCCTCTACAAAAACTTAGAATGTAGAAACTAGAATTCAGACACGATTTATCTATTTAGAAACTAGAATTCAGAGAGGCGTTATCTATGTATCCTATGTTGTATAAACTATAAAAATTCAAAATATACTAAAAACAAATCATACTTTTTAACTGAATTAATGAAATAGCCATCGTTACATTAATAATTAAAAAAATCGAGTTTTTCATGATGAGACATCTTTAAGGAGGCTTTAAGGATCCTTAAAGATCCTCAAATATGTCCTTAAAAAGTCCTTTAAGGTCCCTTAAAGATCCTTAAAGATGGAATGGCTTTAATGAGGCTTTAAGGCCCCTTTAAGGATCTTTGAGGACATATTTAAGGATCTTTAAGGATCCTTAAAGATCCTTAAAGGAGGGGGTTTGTCTTGTGCCTGAAGAGGAAGCTCCTCGTTTTTAGCTAGCTAAATCGTCCACTGAATAAGTGAAGTATGAAAAATGAGATAAATACGTCCATCTACTGGTAATTTTTTCGGGCTAGTAAAATTTAGTTCAGGGCTAGTAAAAATTCCTAAAACTAGCCCGACTGGTCTAGTGTATTGACCCCTGTGAATGGTGCATAGATTTTGTAATCCATAGGACACATATGTAAAAATTTGATAATGCATGCAGCTGTATGTGCTTTCAAAATACTCACATAAGTAATAAATTTTGTCAAAGTATTTTGTTACTTTAAAACATGTAATTAGCAACAACACATTGGGCGTTTTCGAGACATTATTCTTGATTATGCTTAGGTTAGTTCTTTAAAGTCTCGAACGGCAAAAACGTTACGAGTGTGTCCCGAGTGTCTAGGCATCTCTCGAACTACAAGAACGAAAAATCAATCATGGCGGTTGTTTGCATGGCGACGAAATTTTAAGCGTTTTCGCTGCTATTGTAGACATTATGGACTCTGATGATTTTGATGATATTTTCCATTATGATGAAATTCCTTTATTGATTTCTGCAATGAGTAATAATGAAAACATTGAAAAGGTGCAGTAATTTGCTGAGGAAAAGGTGCCAAACATGTCTGATGAAGAATTCCGTAAAAATTTTCGAATAAGTAGAACGGTTTATTCAGCACCATAATTACATAAACTCGACTGTTCAATGCTTACTTAACAAACTTGCTCTTTTCGAAATATATTTTTTTCATTTGGCATCTTCTTACATGTTTGCCGATTCCGCCATCTTGTTCTCAATTCACACCACCTAAAAGCAGGAGTGGGTTCTCGCACTGCGAACACGACCCGAGTGCAATGTTCCAGCAGTTCGAAAGTTTCAAGAATTCGTACTCGTATCAAGAACACAACTCTCGAACACAAAGAGCACGTTCTAGTGTCAAGAACACAACTCCCATTCAAAAGCATGATACAACATTATTGTTACGGAAAAACAGGCAATATGCAAAGAATAACGCATATTGAAACACTGATTATAAATGTACTTACTTTGGATTGCCAAAGTAATTTTATGCCATTAAATCTTTTAATTTGCCAATTGTCATTTCATAAATTTAGAAATTTGTCTTTATTTACAAAAAGCTTGATTAAACAAACCATCTCGTCTTTCTGCTAATTTAACAGCTGTTCTGAAACTCATTCATCCCAATTATGCTTTTAAGACTGTTTTTATGCAATGTTCATGTAGCTACTATGTTCTTTCTTACTTTCAATATATTTTGACAACAAAATGGCAACCCCGAATTGTTTGATGCAGATGTAAAAGATTGGTTGTATGATTCAAAACTTAAATTTCAACACCAAATTAGTAGGATATAATCATTACATTGTATGTTGGAGACCTAATATGGATTATACATGGTCAGTAAATATCATGCCTGCACTTGGCAGAACATTTTATAAAACAGCAGTATTTGATACATGTGTTTTTCACAGCTGTCACAAAATCTGTAGTATAAATATTTCTGGCTTTTTCTGGTTGAAACAGTCACTTATTTACTACTGAAGATATACTACTTCGTAATATCAGAAATAAGTACCTGTGGTAAAAATGCCCTGGTGACGTAGGTTTGGATCCCGTATGGGTCTTGTTTAAGATTTTTTTTCAGATTTTGTTCAAAGAACGTGAGGTAAAAAAGTTGGTCTTAACGTTTAACTACAAAGAGTCTGAATTTATTGTAGAAAAACCAATAAAATCCTTTGAAATATATTATTAACAAACACAAATTGGTCCATAACAAGGTTGTGTGCTCCGGAAGGGTAAAGACCTTCTAACTTACTAGCAAAGTGCAAAAAGAAAGTGAAAATGAAAAGGAGCAAGTTTGGATACAGTGTCTTCATGCTTATTTACTATACCTGTTTAGGGTCTTGATAAACCTATCATTGTATTGTTATATCTTCGATTTAACAATTTTAAGCAGCATATTTGGTTTTAGAAATTCCCATTGTTATACCAAGTTCTGCTATACCGTACTTACTGTAAACCAAATACAAAATAAATGAGGGAGCATAAATATTGCTGCATAGACACGGAAAGTTGAAAATGGAAGAAAAAAAGTCATAGAGTTTTACCTATTCTTCAAATTTAGGATACTTAGAGATAGAATTTCATCTATAAAATTGATTGAATAAGTGAACAGTCTTTCTCTCCAGATTTCTTAAGATTCTGCATTATTCTGCTTCACATTAATAAACAAGAGGCCCAGTAGGGCATTTATTGCTCAATTGGCGCACAAATTGCATCACGTAATGTGAAAAGTGGGGCAACCAAATATTATTTAGAACAAGAGATCTAGTTGGCTTTAATGGTTGTTTGAGGACATCAGAACTGTGGTTGATGCTTATAATTGAAGCAGACATGGTCTTGAAATTAGTAATGGAGGGAAAGTAAGATGTTGCGTATGCAAGTCAATGAGTAATCATTGTATGACAAAAATAAGAATGGTTAACATTTTATTATTTATGAAATATTGTTTTTTATTATGCATATATGGGACAAACAAAACATCTAAGCATTCTTTTTGTAACTTTAAAAAATGAATATACATTATGTACAAGATCTTGTATTATAAACCATGTTCATAAGGAATGGAAAAATTACATGACTTTGGTTTTACTGTATCCTACACGGATATTCAATGGATATATGGGATCAGTACTGTAATGAGACGTACATAAATAAAATTTGGAATCCGTGATAATACACTGGATAAAGTAAATAGCAAAGTACATTAATTGTTAATTCTGAACAAGTATTAATTATACAAATAAACAACATATCACAGCTGTCACACTTAAACATCATTGGGCGCCTGGTAAAAACTTAGGTCTACCCCAACTAAGGTCTTTCCACACCAAATACGGTTCCAGTTGGCCCAGTGGTTTCAGAGGAGACGATTTTCAAAAAATTGATTAAATATTACACCTCATTTGCATAAATTGTAAAAATCGGGTCAACGAAAAATTTCTCAGAAAAACCCGTTATATATGTTAAATGCCCCGCTATCTACTCTCTAAATTTCAAATTTGAACAAAAACAGTTAAAAAATAATTCAACAATTGCTATTTATGTGTTTTTGCTATTTATAGTAACCTTGACAATCTTGGATGTCAGTCGGTGTCGCCTGGTACAAACTATAGTCTATCCCACCTAAGGACATGTCACACCAAATTATTTTTATCATTATCTTTTTTAAAATTTTATTTTAAAAAACTATAGCATTTATTTATTTTGAAAAAAAGTGATAATAAATTAATTTTCTTTATATTATTTTTATCTCAAGTTTTTAAATTTATTTCTTTAATTTTATTTTTATTTATTTATTATATTCTGTAGTCTAACAGGATTTTAATTAATTAAATAGAAATTACAAGAAATTTTATAATTCAAATTTTCATCTGTTATCCGCTCTCACTGGGAATCGAACATGGTCCCTGAAGTTAGGAGTCCATCACCTTACCTATGTAGCTAAGGAAGAGATGATCTTGATGTTGATAATTATAAAATATGTCTCTAACAATATGCAAATGAGATCACGTGACTGAAAGCCAGTGGACATTTTTCATTTATTTGTGAATTTTTTTTTATATTTCTTTTAAAATATCTCTTACAACAAAAGGATCAAATTAATTTAATTTATTTATATTGATAAAAATTTCATATATAATTTGCTGCAGTCATTATTTTTATCTATATATAGAATTTTAATTGCATTAGATAAAATACTAGTATGTGTTGATAGGAATGCATTCCAAAATTTACCTGTAATATACTAGTATATCTAACATCAATCAGCAGGATGGTGTTTGATGATCAAGTGTACTAATCACTTAATTAATTAATGTTGATGACATCTGTTCTTTCTAAGTCCTTTTACTTGAAAATTATTATTATTTATATGTAATTATTAGAGATGTAATTGATACAGAAGAAGCAGCATGTTAACTGTACAAACAGCTTTTTAATTAAATAATTGGCCATAATGTCCAAAATAAAAAATAAATAAATAAATAAATGAATAAATCAATAAAATAAAATAAAATAAAATAAAATAAAATAAAATAAAATAAAATAAAATAAAATAAAAAAAATTAAAATAAAATAAATATGGTCTTTCCGAGTGTATTTTTCAACCAAAAAAAAAAAAATAAATTAACAGTAAATTTTTTTCTGGAATCTGCAGTTCACGTAATATACTAAGATACTAGTAATATCATTCAGAAATTCCCGGTGCGTGTGTGTGTGTGTGGGGGGGATTACCTATTTTTCACCGTCAAGTTGCGAATTAAATACAGATAGAGATAATAGTCAGAAATTGAATATATAGAAAGGGAGAGCTGTTTTTTACAGGCAAGTCAAGAATTCAATGTTCAAGAGAGAGAGAGAGAGAGAGAGAGAGAGAGAGGTTATCGCCGTTATTCCACTGCACTCCATCTTGACTGCAGAAATTCACATCTGGCAACTGGGTAAAGTTAGTCAGTTAATAGTTACCTTCTGTGACTGGTTTCTTACTTCAATATGTTCACTTCATAACTTGTTCATGTCTGAAAAGAATAACCTTTTCTCTTATGTTCTTATTTTGTTTTAAATATTTACTTACCAACTCTTTTTCATTAGCAATCGAAATTATTCGAAATCCGATATCATCATGTGTCAGTATTTAGTTCCATATACTAGTATGTCAATTCAAAGACACTAAAATGTGCTCGCTCTCTCTCTTTCTCTCCTTCTCTTATGCTTTATTTGCATATATGCATAACACTATCCCCCCAAAAAATAAAATAAAATAAAATAAAATAAAATAAAATAAAATAAAATAAAATAAATAAAATAAAATAAAATAAAATAAAATAAAATAAAAAAATAAAATAAAATAAAATAAAATAAAAGACATGCTTAGATTATTTTGCGATTACTTTTATTTTTTTAGTTAGTGTATTTTTTAATATTTTAATATTTAAATTGTCTCTTAAAATCACTACCAAAAACACACCTTTATTTTCAACACCCAGAGTTCAGGGTTAGGTAATCATTTTAACATGTTATTTGACTTCATAGTGATCCCCTACCTAGATAAGAAGCTACACATCAAAGTCAAAAGCCACGCGTGAAATCACCTGGGATCGATAATCAAACAAGTACCGCTGTATACAATTAACAAATACCCTTAATTACTTTTGCTTACTGCCGATCTGATTAAAACACGGGTTGTTTACCTGTACTGTGAAAACTGCACATTTTTATCTAATTCATTTATGAATTAAGAAACAAGTATTATTAGGAACCGACATACGGCTCCTCTACAAAAACAATGTAGAAACTTGAATTCAGACAGGCGTAATCTATGTCTCCTATGTTGTATAAACTATAAAAATTCAAAATATACTAAAAACAAATCATATTTTTTAACTGAATTAATAGTCATCGTTACATTAATAATTAAAAAAATCGAATTTTTTCATGATGACACATCTTTAAGGATCCTGAAAGATCCCTAACATTTCAGTTCCATTAAGGATCTTTAAGGATCCTTAAAGATCCTCAGATATGTCCTTAAAGAGCCCTTTAAGGTCCCTTCAAGATCCTTAAAGATGGAATGGCTTCAAGGAGGCTTTAAGGCCCCTTTAAGGATCATTGAGGACTTATTTAAGGATCTTTAAGGATCCTTAAAGATCCTTAAAGGAGGGGGTTAGTCTTGTGTTAAATTGCTAATTATCTTGAAAACTAAAAACCTATGTATAAGCATGTATTGAAGAATATTGTAGGTATTGACATGACGATCATTTTGATATATGGTACAAGGTCATATATTGAAAGGTCAAGGTCACAGCTGCAAAAGAAGACTTAAATTGCTAATAATCTTTAAAAACTATTAACTTTTTGTATAGGCATGTATATTAGAATATTGTAGGTATTGTGACAACGAGCATTTTGATATATGGTACAAGGTCATATGTTGAAAGTCAAGGTCACAGCTGCAAAAGAAGACTTAAATTGCTAATTATCTTGAAAACTATTAACTTTTTGTATAAGCATGTATAATAAAATATTTTAGGCATTGACATGACAATCATTTTGATATATGGGTCAAGGTCAAATGTTGAAAGGTCAAGTCACAGCTGCATAAGATGACTGAAATTGCTAATTATCTTGAAAACTTTAACTTTTTGTATAGGCATGTAAATTAGAATAATGTAGGTATTTGCATGACGATCATTTTGATATATGGTTCAAGGTTATATGTTCAAAGGTCAAGGTCATATCAACATAGGGATACTAAAATTATTAATTATCTTGAATGCTATTAACTTCATCCATAGGCATGTAGGTATTGGCATTACAATTATATATGGTTCGAGGTCATATATGTTCAAAGGTCAAGGATATAGCTGCATAAGTATACTGAAATTGAGTAATGGTTTGGAAATTATTCATTGCAAGACAGTTACTTTATGCATATTATATAAGCTACTTATAAATGAAATGTGAGTGGATATATTTCTGATTATGTTTTGTGGGAGTTCTTAACTTGAGAAAACTATTAAAAATTCATTACTTAATATATTGTCTATTGCACTTTGCAAACAATATTGGACATATCTGCAGGTAAGCGTTAAGGCCCATGGGCCTCTTGTTTGTTAAAGGCGATCTTTTAATTAAGAATGAAGGATAGTTGTAAAAATGTAGAAAATCAAAAGTTTTAAACTTCTGAATGGAGATCAAGTAAAAGAAACGAGATGCTCAAGTAATTTCTTTTTAGAAAAAATATAGAATAAACATTTTCTAAATAAGCCCTATTGCCATCTTCTGTCACAATCTGTGTCATAATTACTGATAATGATTAAGTTGTACGTTTCGAGGAGTTTTCCTTTTGTACATTGTTTAACGTAGTCAAGTCGCATCATTTTGTAGATAAATGTTAGCTAATAAAACTATGCACATCTGCATTGTCTGAGCTTTACTTATTTATGGAACTATTGTTTTGGAAAAAATTATATACATGTAGTCGACCTTTTTAATAAAAACCGTTAATTTGACTCTGTTTTCTTAATACATGCATTTCACACATTACCAACTTACATATACATGTGTCAAAATAAGGCTCATTAACTACATTACTGCTATTTCCTGTTTTATCACTACATGGCATGATTTTATCGCGAAAACTAAAAAACGCAAAAAAAAATAGAGGGGTTCAGCTCACTGATTCGTAAAAATTTCAAAACGGAAAAAATTTCCAGTATACAATATATTCTCTTGTATGGATTTGTGTGAAGTTGTAAAATACATTACAAGTAAGGAAGCCAAGGCTTATTGTTTGTAAATTGAAACTGAGAGGGATAAAAGCTCCGTAATGGCTGAAAAGAATATAATCTTTGGAAAAATTAGCCCTGATATTTGTAGGGTTTTCCAATATACTATTCATTCAAACTCCTTAATAAGAGTTTTAATGCAGAATCTCGAGAAAAAAATGTTTAAAGCTTTATCGGCTGGGAAAACAGCATAATTATTAAGTATGCTTGCGAGCATAGGAGAAATCTCAAGAACCCTGAGAGGGTAAAGTACTTATAGCGTCTTTTAGTTTTACAATTCTTGTCTTCATAAAATAACCTTACTGCTCTATTTCAGTAGAATGTTTTGTTTTATAAAAAGTTTTAAATAAATATGTTAAGATTTGAAATCGACATTTTATATGCTAGTTTCAGAATAAAGGCACAGTATACCAAGTATGCCTAAAACATATAAATATTGTATAATGTTTTTATGGCAATTTTCAGTCAAAACTATAAATAAATAAATTAATCTCAAATCTATTACTTTCTATGTAATTTATCATAGCTATAGACAATTAAATGTTTTAATTATATTAAGTCAAAATATTACAAAAAGGATTCACATAACAAGATTATAGATTAATTACAATAAAATATGTCACTTAGTTCGTAAATCTGATAGGCTACATACACGCAAGCGTTTTTTTAGCGATAAAGGGAAGTAACTCGTATATGGCGGAGGCAAACCTTTGAAAACTTGTAAACTTGTGACACGGATAGCAAGTCACAGATAATTCGAAATAAAAAAAATACTGTTCACATCGTAAATATTATAAATAGATGGACTGTCTAATAATTACTTGTTTAAATTGTAACTTATCTGCTGGTGGAGTAAAACTCCCCGAGGGTATCCATAACTCAGTAGGCAGTACTTTGTGCTGTCAGAAAATTTAGCAAAATTCATTCAAAGCATTCATAAGCTGAATTTGGATTTACATTCATTTTTTCAACTGTTTGGCTTATGTTTTTATCTATCAAACTTTTCGGTCTTAGTGTCACTGATGAGGAATGAATTTCCGAAATGTGCACATCTGGCACATCAAAATTTAACTGGTATTTGTGTTATATATTTGTCATGTTAAAAGAAATGCAAAATCGCAGCTTTCATTAAAATTAGTAATTTTTTTCATGGAATTAATGACTGACTCTGTATTTTAAAATAAAATCATAATAAGGATTCGTGTTTCCCTTTTCTTGCCCAATTTCGTTTGACATTTAACTGAAATACTATTTTTATTAAATATGAGTCGCTGTTTAAACGAACGTTCTTAATAGTTGCCTACGTCATATCAGCACTTTGACATTATTCGTGACAAGACCAGTGTTTTCATTAATCTCGAGAAATAAATCTTAACACAAGTTTGGCTGGTATGTCAGTCCGAGCATGTTTTTCTTATCTGCACTGCACTGTACGACAACTTGAAAGTGCTTTTATAATGTAAATACATCTATATAATTATAAACCAGGAAAAATTGGATCAGTAACTAAAAATGAAATGGAAAAGTAATAAAAAGTTTAGATCATAGATTACATATGGTCAAATAATTAAATTTATCCAGATTTGAACGAATGATAATACATTTTAAAATCGCTAAAAAGGTGCGCTAAATAAACATTGAATTTATTATAAATAAAAACAGAAAGTCAAAATGTCATTTAAAAATATAATCGTTTAATTATGAAATAAAGATTTTTTAGCAATGACTAGTCAACAGAAGTTTTGCATTTTTAAGCAATTATTCGATTGAGCTAATAAAGCGTCAATAATTTTGTTTTTATATTTTTAAACGAACGTTTTACAAAGGGTACGTGAGTTAAAATACAGAAATATAACGTTCATTAAAAACAACCTTTTATTGTGAGAATGTATATGCATCAAGCATCTTTGGATCAAACACGGTTAACTTGAGGAAATTTTTTTGTATTTTTTAAAGCAAACGATACCCTGCCAGATTGTAATGCATGTACTAAAACAGCATAGCGAGGTTTATTTTGCTAATTCAGTAGACTGACTTACCTAGCAGTTCAATGGAAAACCAAAGTATCATGTTTTGGTTAAAAAGCAACATCAACAATTGGTTTACATTAAAAATTCTTGTTGTTCTAGACAAAAATGTAATTAGAAAATCATGCCAATAATAACTATGCACATTTAGATACAACCTTAGACTTGAATGACCACTATGTTAGCTATAACAAAATAATAGAAAGTGTACTTTTACAACTGTTGCAATAACACAATATTTACAATATACTTTAGTAATTCTAACACAAATTTTGACAGTCGTCAAAGATGGCCTTCAGACTTATTCAGATAGAGTCTATTCTACATCTGGCATCAACCAAATGTGGATTCTCAAAAATTCTTAAGAACTACTTGACCATTTTGTCTCTAATACTCTATCTTCGGTAAAAAGTATAAAAACTTTTCTACCCTTTACACCACTATTCCTCATGCTAAATTGAAAGAACGTCTAAAACAAATCATTCACTTTTCATTTTTTTACAAAAACGGTAAACCAAGATATAAATATCTAGTGCTCAACAGGGACTCTGGTTATTTTGTAAAACACCATACAGACTGCAAACAAAAATAAACTGAAGATACCATCAACAAAATGTTAGAGTTTTTGATAGACAACATATTTGTTGTGTTTGGCAATATTATCTTTCAACAAACAATCGGTATACCAATGGGCACAAACTGTGCACCATTACTTGCTGATTTGTTTCTTTATTCATATGAATCAGAATTTTTACAGAACCTTGTCAAATCTGGAAAAAAGACTGTCGCTAAATCATTCAACTTCACATACAGATATATAGATGATGTTCTTTCTCTAAATAATCACAAATTTGGAGAATATGTGAATGTCATCTATCCAAGTGAGCTTGAAATAAAAGACACGACAGATTCTCCATGTTCTGCTTCATTTTTGGACTTATACCTCAATTATGACACCCATGAAAGGTTACATCTGAAGCTATACGACAAACGTGATGACTTCAATTTTTCTATTGTCAACTTTCCGTTTCTTTACAGTAATATCCCTGCTTCTCCTGCGTATGGTGTATATATTTCACAGTTAATACGGTACGGTAGAGCTTGTTCCCACTATGGGAACTTTCTGCAACGAAGCAAATTACTTACAATTAAATTGTTGACACAAGGATATTGCAAGCCTAGGCTAATCAGGGCCCTTAAAAAGTTTTATGGCCGTCATCACAATATTGTTGATAAGTATGTAGTCACTGTATCCCAACTTATACTGGATATATTTGACTTACCATAGTTCTTTGTTGCTTTCATTCTCAAAATTGACTTGCACGTGACGGGTGTAGCTAGCTAAACAGGAGGTGCTTACCCTTCCGGAGCACCTGGCCTCACTTCCTTGATGGAAGTTCACTTGTATTACCTATTTTGCCAGTTTGCAAAGTTTTTACTTTGTTTTTGGGATTGTGATATGGACAAGGACTGGTATGTTTGTTTTATTTATACATAACAAATAATAATTTATTAGTTATAACAAAAGAATTTATAGACAAATCTCTCTTTATTTTTAAAATGCGTTGATTCCTACAAGTCCCTTCACTTTATTACATTACTGGCGTTTTCAGCTATCCCTCTGAAATTACTACCGATATAGAAATTGAACCTGATGAAATTTAGAATTGACTTTATCGCCTCAATACTCTTTTACGAAACATTTAAGGAGTTGTCCAATTAATAATCGTTATATTATTGACTATAAATATGTATATCTCCTCGGGCGAAATTAATATGTCAAGTAACATGTTAAACTACTCTTAAGAATGAACTAGAAATTTCAGTATTTAAATAAACACTGATAATAAGTTTGTTTATGTTTTAGATTTTAAAAAAATGTACATTAAGAAATTCTCTGGTTGACTGGATTATATACCTGCTAATAAACAATCTGAAGGTAAGCTTTTTGGTTGTCAACTTATTGGTTCTTAATGGAAATGTTTTATGGCGAAATTGAATACTATACGTTATAAACTTTTGTTTATGTTAAGATTTCATAGTTAAAAATAAAAAAAAATGGATTAGCATTTTATAAGTTTATATTAAGTAACCATTGATTTCATGAAAACATTTAAAGAGAACGGCAAGTTCAAATAGTGATTTTTCATCGTCTCACAGAAAATTATATGGTTTTCATTTCATTTATTATTATCATTATTTATTTTTTGTAAAATTTATTATTATTATTATTATTATTATAATTATAATTTGCTTTCATTTATAAGATAAATATAATATGGAGCCGCGAAGGGACATTGTAATAAATATATGCCTCGGTTCATAAACGAAAGTTTTGCGTTCCCATGTCGAAATTTTACATTCGCATGTAATAGTATTTCCTTCTATCAAAGTAACGTTTTTAAATGAAACCATCACGTAAAGTTCTATCAAACTGCTACAGTATGTTCATCTGAAATTTTGCTTGTTGTTAAAAATAAAATCTGTCTTAGTTTAGAGTTAAAATGCCTTTTATTACCATGTTTAATTCTTTTAAGAGAGAGAGAGAGAGAGAGAGAGAGAGAGAGAGAGAGAGAGAGAGAGAGAGAGAGAGAGAGAGAAAGAGAGAGGGTGTGTGTGTGTGTGTGTGTGTGATCGACAATTTTATTAAAGCTATCGTGTCCAACAAACTACTGTTTTGTGTTTGGACTTCTTTTTATTGTATTATATATTAAATGTCTCAGTAAGAAGTTAGACAGCATTTAAGATTTAACTGATCTTGGCTCTCAGATGGACAGTCGGGTAAAACTAGTCTTATTTTATTATTGCAAATCACACCAGATTCAAAATAAATAGATAGACCTTTTATATACCAAACGTCTACTGTATTTTAGGTATCTACCTTTTCATTGAGCTTTGCCTGGAAACTTTTGCGTGGATATGATTTACCTTTGTGTAGGAACGAAATACAATTTGGCGCGAGCGAAATTCTTGCTTGGTAACGGATAAACTTTGTGTGCTAACAAAATACTTTGGGAACGAATAAACTTCCCGTGGAAACAAAAGACTGTGCGTGGGAACGAAGTAATACTGCATGGGAACAAAATAATTGCAAGGGAAAGAAAAAACGCAAGGTGCGAAGGAAATACTTTTGGATAGGAACGAAATAACATTGTGTGGGAACAAAAAATTATTGCGTTGAAAAGATCTACGGTTTGCGTGGGAACACGTTATCATTTCGTGCGAATAAAACACTTTGCATGGGAAGAAATTAACATTGCTCGCGAGCAAAATACTTTTACATTGGAATGAATTATCAATGCTTGCGAGCAAGACACTTTTGCATGGGAAGAAATTAACATTGCTCGCGAGCAAAATTCTTTTGCATGGGAAGAAATTAACATTGCTCGCGAGCAAAATACTTTTGCATTGAAGAAATAACAATTCACAGGGACGAAAAACTATTGCATATGAGCGCAAAACTATTACTTTTGTGTCGGAACGAACTAATTTTCCATGGACACAAAATTCTGTTGTGAGCCAATTGACAATTTTTACATAATTTTTCTTGTCGCGTCATCCGGAAATTGTTTTGTCAATAGATACTGGTTTAAAAAGTTTAAAAAGCATTGGTTTCGTAAGTGAAATGATTTTGATCCTTAAAAAGTATTATTTGTATACAACTTAATACAATTTTATTATTTAATCCGATTTTAAAGTATTATCAGTCATTGGGTGAAAAACGTCTGTTTTCCCAGTTTGTGCTACAATGTAAGTAGTTAGTTGTAATCCGGCAAAATAAATTTTCGACGATTATATATATCATATATATTGACATTCGTCAGTTCTGTTCTTGTGAATAGACCTGACGCGGGTAACAGATATTCATTGGCTAAATTGTTTGAAATTTCCAACACGGATCTACTTTTATTTCAATTAAAATAACATTTACTAAGGATTACTTGTGTTTTAACAAGTTAATGGAGTCATTACGTAGAAAACGGTGTGTAAACCTTTTATCCTAACGCGAGTAGCGTTAAAAAATGAACAACACATGGCATACTGAATCTAACAGACTCATTTGATTACCCTGAATTTATATAAAATACGGTGCTTCTCAGATACAATGTTCCGGACGAAGTGTCACGTGACTGAATTTAGGGAACTTTTTACCGCCTTGTTTTTTAAACATATATACAATGAACTGCTAGGTCTCGTTTTTGATGATCAATTGGGAAGTTTTCCACCACAAATGTCATTTTAGATTCTTAGATTTTGAACCATACAGACGATTAAAAACACTATAAATTTATTTTGTTCAAATAAAAAAATGAACGGAAACATCGCTGTTGTGGTGGCTGCATAGTGAATCCGATTGACTGAAATTTAAGATTTTCATCGTTTATAAGACTCGTTTTTGTATATTTTATGTAATGGAAGTTTATAAAAATCAAATAAAGAAAAAATCTTCCAGTATAACGATAGTTAAAGACGTATATTCTATTTCACCTTTTCCCTAGTAAGAAGCTTCTTATTAAAGCCCCCAACTTAAATAACCTAAAAAAATATTTATGAACTCCAATTTAGATCTTGAAATGCTATTTAATTTATTCATTTAAAACAATTTAATTATCTTATACAGGTATTAGCTCGAAAATATATGTACAAAAGTTAAAATAACGACCCATCAAGTATTGCCATGCAGATGATCATTGTTGACATTTTAGTTAAATTCTAAATTCTCTAAATTTGAGGCTGGTCACATGATTTAGGTCGATAGTAAAATCTGAATCCAATAAACCGTCATTTTTATGGTCAGGACCTGTATTCCGTACCGAATGCTCATGAACTATGTAACTTTTTTCTTTACCGATAACCCGGCAGCATTGTAAAAAAGAAAGAAAAAATATGACTGATGATTTTAACATATAAAACACGTTTGTTTTAATGAATAGACGAAATCTGTTTTATTAATTTTCCCATATTACTTGACGATTTTTTTCTTTTAAATATCTTGTAGGAATGAAGCAACCTTTTCTTTGACGTTTATTGTCTTATCTGGTGATACTTTGATGCTTTTTGACTAACCTTTTTCCGTAAAGTGTTCCAAAAAAAAGAATTGATGCATGTTTGCCTTTTCTGTTTTGTTAAACTTAGCAACAGGGGTGCAACTGAATACACCTGGTTTTACCTCCCCCCTACGGTGACCCAGCATTTTTGCGCGTGCGACTATGTACGGGCTGATACAAGGTTAATCATATGATTGATTTCAACCAATTTTTTCAGAGAACTTTGTCAAAGCTAATGATGCGTATCTCCCCCCAAAACACAAATGCTTACAAATAAGATGGTAAGTATGCACTGTATTCTTGTTTACTGATATTAATAGTTACATAGTTTTGAAGCAGGGTGTGTGGATTTTCCAACCTGTCTGAGGCCATATCACCCATATCACCCTTAGCAACAGGCAAAGGGTGGTATGGCCTTAGATAAATATGAATTTCCTAAACACTCTTTTTACAAACTATTTAACTCCATAATCCCCATTTTGGTCTATTTATTAAAATTGGTACCCATTTGAAAACGAGGCAAAGCATTGCAAGATGATGATGACACTCAAGACGATGAAATATGTTGATCAAAAACTCTCAAATTATGTCTCTTGTCAATTAACCTATATGTTTAAAAATTGCATATGTTGCTTTTTTTTTACATTCGTTCATATTTTATATAAACAGCGCATAGAATCGGTAAGTATTTGTTTCATTAGAATTCAAGTGAATAGTAAAACAAGTCATCCGTCATGTTCTTTTTATACAACCGGAGTAAGAACTATTCACCCTGTGTAAATTTAATACACCCCGTCTAAAAAATAGTGAATGGGTTAATACAATAAGCAAAACAGTCAATCAGTTCTTAAAAAATGTTTAGAAAAGGTGATAAGTGGTTTCCATTAAAAATTTTCTATATTTCTTTAAAATTTGTTGACTATTGCATATATTTTCTAAACCACTTTAGTTTTTGTTATTGTCAAAGTAACCTAGTGCTCGCAAATAAATCTGAGTCTACAGATACTCAATATTTGAAAATATCTGTATCAAAATAAAATTTTAAAAAACTTACATTATCAAGGAGTGGAAAGGTTATTGCAAATTTTTGTCTTTCCATGCTCAATACAGCCTTCTTAGTTTTTTTAATGTTTTTAAAATTCATGATTATATTCATCTTTAATCTTTTCAGATTTATATAGAGATATGTCATTAAAATATTCTAATGTACATGAGTACATGAACGCTTTTATACTCTAGAGGTAGCGTTATGTAGAAGATTATATATATAACAATAACCGTTTATTTTAGCTAAAAAAGCTGAAGGAAAATCGTTACATCAGTGGAAAAATCCTTTTGTTCTTGAAAAAAATTCTGTACACGAAACATTTATTAAGAACAGAAAAGTACAAAAACTTAACTACATGAGCACCTCAAATGGTCACGATTAACATTCTATTATCATGATTTAATAATAACTACACATGATATAGGTATCAAAGCCTTGGCTACATCGGCTGTTTGTTCACACCTTTAACACTAAACACATCAAATATATAGTACAAATAATAAACTTATAATTACCACAAAACAAAATTACCGCAAATATAATACACCAACAGCAGATATTTACAGACTAGAAGTGAACGAAAGACACTGCTGGCCACCCAACCCCAAACATTTAAGGAAAAAGGGGAGATGCACCGGTCCCAAAATGCATGTGTCTAAAATACCGGATTTTTTGTTGACAAATACAAATTAAATACCTAATGAAGCAAAAACTGACAAAAGCCCACTGATATCATCTTTGACATACATGTCTTTAGCTTTTTCTGATTTCCACCTCCAATGGCGTTTGAACAATCTGTCAGAAACGCCGTTATTTGCAGCTGCTGTGGCACCACCAGCCCTCAAAGAATCAGTTCAAAAACATTTTGAATCATAACCTAAAACTGAAAAAGCCTCTAACATAATCTCTCTGCATCTAGTATAAAAAATTTACTGGAACCTCTAAGTAAATAAAAATCTAACGATTTAAAATATGTCAACAGTCTGAATACAAATTCATCAGAGGATGTAGAAATGTTAGAAGCTTGAACACACAGCAAAAGAGATGAATATGGACATAGCGAATTTCCTGTTTTTTGTTATTGAAACCCATTTACCATCTCTGTAAACATCATTTTTGGACTTTTCAACAAAGATTTTTACATAAGATGGCTCAAAAACAATATCATGTGCTTTTATACAACAAAGGTTGCAGACCTAAGTCATGAAATGACAGCCAAAATTGCCTAATTTCGGTCATACCATCTTTAGTGTTATGCACCCATATTTCAATAATTTTTAAGTTACACCAGGAATGTTGATACTTTTTAAAATCAGAAGAATTCAAACACTATTTCTATACTGAATTTATGACCCAAATGCAAATTTTAACAAGTTTAGCAAACATTTTGTTACCATGGCAACCACACAGAAAATTGTAAAATTTTACCTCAAAATAGACCATTTTCATAGAAGCTGATGGTCAACAAATCCCGAACTACATATAATGGCACATATTGTCCCTGAATTCTCAAATATTACTTTTTTTCTTTTTCAAAAAAAAAAAAAAATCAATACCTTGTTTGATTCATTTTTTCAGAAATTTGGAAAATGTGTCAATCATGCTAAAAGCACATGGCAATGTTTACATGCAAAAAGTGGTCCAGGCATAGGAAGTGCATTGTACGGCTCAAGTCCTTACGCCGGAAATATAGTGCGATAGTCATCCAACTCAGCTTAATTCCTTAGCAAACCTCAGAAGCTCTCACCTTTGCAAAATTGCAAAGTGCTATCTTTTAACAAATTCAATTGAGCAGGGTCTAAGTAAAGACCCCTGAGCTTTTTATATGCACTATTTTTGACCGTCCCCCATCCGGCCTTATCTCGACTGAGGTCTACTACCTGTGTAACAATAAACATGTCATTATAGAAATTTCAAAAATTTCGAAAGTTTTATAAATCTTTAGTTCTGGAGAATTCGGACAAAGGTCATAAGTTATCTAGTAATGTATCAATTATTGCACATCAAGCTTTCAGTGGTATAGTTGATAACCTCGTGCTCTTTAAAAAACCATTTACTATATGGTGTTTAACGTACAGCAGATTTCGATTAGATAATCTGGGATAATACATATAGCCGGCCAGTGTATAATTTCAGTTGATCTTAATTACATTAATTGATACATAGAATAACTTGACCAATACATGATTTCTTCGAAACTCTATTATCGCTTGTGTGATGTCCATAAAAGGCATACAGATACGTACAGCTGATATGCCTTCACATACAAACAAACATACATAAATACTCAGGACAATCAATTCAAAAAAAAAAAGGGAGAGCGAACAAGACAAAAGCTCGGAAGAATGTAGAAGCCTTCCAAGAAGCTGCGGTGACGCAGCATGCTCCCCTCCTTCATACCATCACACCATACACACGACAGGCAGATACCAGCACCCTTATTATTCTGGAATAAACTTATTGAAACCTTCACCATGGAGTTCCATTCATTTACCACCCTTATGGAGTTTTGTTACCATCCATTGTGTTACACCATAAGGCTAATGCAAATTTCAAAACTCATAATTCTACTTTATTTTCTGATAGAAGACAATATTACGAATCAATCGCTATGCAACATGATGCTGGTATTTGCAAAAAGTGTCAAAATAGGCTATAATCAGTTCATAGGCATGCATTCAATAATGTGGCCAATTTACAATCATTTGGGCTAATTTTTGCAATTTTTGCCAAACTGATTAAGCCTATTTGAGTTAAAATGCTGTTGACTAATGGTTGAAAGCTTAAAAGTAAATAAAAAGATGCATTCCTGGTTATTATATGTTAAATGTACATAGCAAACTTTGGGAATAAAAAACTAATTATTAGCCAAATTGATGGCAATTTTGCAAATTCAATTAAAATGAGCATTTAAATGAGTAAAAAGTATAGAACAGGCTGAATTAAATTAATTAGAATTTGCAAAGGATAAATTAACTATGAAATATTACATAAAATTTTGAAATTTACAACACTGTCTACTTAAAATCTCTTGTTTTTCATTAAAAATAAAAAAATTTACAGCATTTTAGAAATAAAGGAAGATAACTCTTGATATCCATTATTTAGACACTTAAAATTGTGATATTTGCATAATAATGACAAAGTAAGATGTCACTGGTTTTATGATATATCAAAATTTGAATTTCATAAAGAATTATGTAGTTAAAAGTGATAATTATTAAATGTATAAATTAAATTTATGCAGTTGGCAAAAGTTTTTGCAATGGTTTTTGCTTCTTATGATGATACATAATATCAAACAGAGCATAAACTGGAATTCATTCAGATGGGGAAAACTGGTAGGTTTGTTCATGTTGACACAATTTTCCATAGAGTTTTAATGTTTAAAGATATAAAACAATTATATTCCCACATATTTTTCAGGAAAATTACATAAAATAACAGAAAAAATGTTCAAAACATCTCATTTTAAGCCTTAAATACATAAATTAAGCAATTTGACCTTTTTGCACTTAAACTGACCTTTGACCTCATACATTGAAAAAAAAATTGCAAATGAGTTCATTCTGCATTTTTCTAAACCCACTGAAATTCAGCAACATAAAACAAGTTGAAAGTGGACATTTTTCATTAAATTACTGATTTTACATGTTTTTGTCTCTTTCTTAATGGTTGCAGACCTCAGTCATGAAATGACAGCCAAAATTGCCCAATTTCGGTCATACCATCTTTAGTGTTATGCACCCATATTTCAATAATTTTTAAGTTACACCAGGAATGTTGATACTTTTTAAAATCAGAAGAATTCAAACACTATTTCTATACTGAATTTATGACCCAAATGCAAATTTTAACAAGTTTAGCAAACATTTTGTTACCATGGCAACCACACAGAAAATTGTAAAGTTTTACCTCAAAATAGACCATTTTCATAGAAGCTGATGGTCAACAAACCCCGAACTACATATAATGGCACATATTGTCCCTGGATCCTCAAACATTACTTTTTTTCTTTTTCAAAAAAAAAAAAAAAAAAAAAAATCAATAGCTTGTCTGATTCATTTTTTCAGAAATTTGGAAAATGTGTCAATCATGCTGAAAGCATATGGCAATATTTACATGCAAAATGTGGTCCAGGCATAGGAAGTGCATTGTGCTGCTCAAGTCCTTACGCCGGAAATATAGTGCGATAGTCATCCAACTCAGCTTAATTCCTAAGCAAACCTCAGAAGCTCTCACCTTGGCAAAATTGCAAAGTGCTATCTTTTAACAAACTTAATCGAGCAGGGTCTAAGTAAAGACCCCTGAGCTTTTTATATGCACTATTTTTGACCGTCTCCCATCCGGCCTTATCACGACTGAGGTCTGCTACCAAAGCTCTGCGAATCTAAAGAAACCTGAAAAAGCAATTAAACACATTGCCTTTAACCTGAGATTCGATAAATTATTAATAGAAAAATGATCTATTAATTGTTGTAGCATAAGCGGATTAACTGTCTGCTTTCTATTTATGCCATGACCAAGAATTCTACTGGCTGCTTCTTTTACAGATTTTGGCAAAACATCCAATATTGGATCAACATAGCCTGCTAACTTGTGAGCCCATGAAATACTATAAAAAGCAGAATTTACAGGTGAACATGTATTAGAGGATTGCATAATACCTAAATGATATAAAGAAGCATGCAAAGGTTGCGCCAGCAATGCACAAGTCTCTTGAAACATATCTGTCCATTTTTTAAATTTTTGAAAACCGTATATATATATTGTCTTATGGTATTGTCCTGACGCGACTGTAAATAACACTTGGTAACTTATTGGCTAATTCTTTGAGATACGCATCTTTTACATTAAATTGCCATATTCCTTTGCTGAAAATCTCTATAACAAAAAATAAAACACAATATTAATATTCTATTCATATACTACACAATTTTTTTAAATTTACAGCCGAATTGTTAGACTCCCAAGCTGAGAATGATATACTACATATTAACCCGTGCTATTACATGTAACACAATATTCATTGGACCATGAATATAAACGACACTCGTGAACATTATTTTAACATAATAAAAGAACACCTTTTTATTCTAATTCGTTAAACTCAAACGGATAAAAATTAATCTCTATTATCATGATTAGATAATAACTACACATGATATAGGTATCACAGCCTTGGCTTAATCGACTGAGAGTTAAAGAGCGGGCAAAATGTGCCCGATACATAACAACAAACTGTTTCCTGATCTACTTATACATAAAACTGATGCACCTGATGAGCAAAATATAACATCTGTAACGCAAACAAATAAATATAACATACCCAGACAAAACGCTGATACTCCCGATCAGTAATACTGATACTCTCGATCAGGAATACAGTGAAACTTCGGTTATTCGAACTTCTATTATTCGAATACCTTAGGTTATTTGAAGTTCTCCGTAGGTCTCGACCGCCCTGCACTATAACTTCTTATTAAAAAAATTTGCTTATTCGAACTTCGTTATTCGAATACCCGCGATTATTCGAACCTAATTTGAGTCCTGCGTTAGACTTTTCAGTGGAAATATACCCCAAAAAATTCGAAGTTGACATTTTTATTCATTTCTAAAACGTAATACTCTCACCTATACAATTTAATACAAATGAGTATGGTTTCACCTTTACCCGTTTATGTTACCCAAGCTTAACTGACGGTCATTTTGTAGACATGAGTACGCTATGCATTGTCCATCATAAGCCATGTTGATAATAAATCGCAAAAAATAATCATAATTGTTCAATTAAACAGTAATTACAATCCCAGGTGTAACAGGAAATGAGCTGCACGTGTGTAGCGATACTCAAGTAAACGATAAAAAGAATTCTGTTGACCACGATTACCATCATCAAATATAAAAAAAAGGTATCTAAATATTTATTTGATATTTTATAGGCCTATAGTCTAGTCTGGATTTAAAAAATCATTATTAATAATAAAGTTGACAGAGACAGTTTTCCGCCTTATTCACATTTCAGTTGAAATTATATAAACCTGTTCCGTTTCGTTTCGTTTAAAATTCTGTAAAATCATAAAAACGTGTATATTGCGTGCATAAATAAGCATGGTGTACTTGTTCTGAATGGCTGTACTTACTGTGTCGTATGTATTACCACGCGTGTTTGATTTTGTTCCAGATGATATTAAATTTTTATTTTGATTGAAATAAAACTAATAATTCTGCTTTATGAAATTAATCATGATGGGTCATGACATTATTCATTATAAACTGACACATATAAAACACTTTCAAAGTGTAATAGAATTCTGTTGTGTCTTAAGATAACGTACCGTGAATCGAAGTTTCAAATTAACTTGTTCGATTATTCGAACCCCCGATTAATCGAACCTAAGTTAAGACCCTTCAACTTCGAATAATCGAAGTTTGACTGTATGTATTCATCATTAACAATTGTACTATATAAACAGCTAATAAACGAACTATTTAACCTTGAAACTAGAATGCTTTTAAAGTTTTTGTTCCAAAAAACTTGGTACAAAATTTACCGGGTGCTAAAATATGTGTTGTGTCGTCAAACATCATGCTATTTTCAACAAAAGACTTAAATTGCCCATGTGTATTAACCAGTAATGGCCAGTATACAGCAGGTGACTAGAATGGGATTACCAAAGTACCAAACTGCAAACTACAAACTATCACATGTTTAATAGTAGATGAAAATAAAGATACAGGTGGTACCAACCAATTATTATAATTTTTCCGGTTGCGAAAGCATCGATGCCTAGCGAGCCAGGAGTCCAGTATTTGGAATTAAATTTGATAGCTTTTTTGTTACGAAAATACGCAAATCTGTCAAAATTCATGCGGACCCCAAATAGAATCTATATACTCAAAAATTTGTACAGTAGTTGACCAGTCATCATAATCAACTATTTTGCTGACGAGATCTGCCTTGTCATTCAACGACCTTAGCACCCATTCCATAAATATCTTTATGTTATTTTTAATGCACTCCTGAAAAATGCCCATAGCTAATTCATGCAAATACATTTTCATGCTGCCATTGCTAACAATATTAACTACATTAGCACTGTCTGTGTACCACTTGTAAACCTTATATTTTAACAAATGAGGAACAGATTTTAATACGGTCAAAATTGCGTCGAGCTCCCTCCAAATAGAAATACGAAATACTTTCTTCCCGGGCAAAAGATTTAAACACAGGCACATCATCAAAATTAACAACAAAACCACCACAACCAGTACAACTTGCATCTGAATAAACAATTCTGGTTATTTTTGAGTTTTCTTGAAGCTTTTCATCGTTAAGAAAACTTGCATTATTAAGCCAGAACGTAAGCTCAGTGATAACAGCTTAAACAAATTAATACAAGTATCCCAATCAGATCCAGCAGCAATTGACATATGCATGTTTCTGGACATAATTCTAACAATTGATCCTATTTCCATATGCATACAAATAAGTAACCCTGTAATACCGGACAATTTTCTAGCCGAAACAATACAATTGTTTTTAAATACTGCCTTAATATTCTGACACAATTTTATTATCTTTTCGGAAGGAACTGACGGAGTACCAGATAACAAATCTATATAATGACCTAACCAAATCAACTGCTGCTACTGGAGTCCATATAGACTTTTGAATGTTCGGTACGGAACCTGAAGCAAAAAGATCCGCCTTAACAAAGCGGGCAGCACAATAAGTACTGTGATAATCAGAACCAATCCCTCAACCATCATCTAAATAAACCACTATCTAAATACCTGATTTACGCCAGCGTTTAACTAGCTCCCTTACAACTTTTGTAAAAATATGACCAGCGTCACACAAACCAAAAGGCAATACTGAAAAAACAAAATATCTTTTAACACCATCTAGTATCTCAAGAAAAACCTAAGTAAGATTGTGAATTTTGCGCATCAATATGATGGTATCCAGATTTGATATCAAAAGAAAAAATAAATGAACCTCGTTTTAAATAAATGAGCGCTGTCTTAAGATCTTCGTATTTTGTTTTTTCTTTCCACACATGCTTGTTTACATGCCTAAGATCTAAAACTAGATGCTGTTTACCTTTTGCATTTATAGCTACAGATAATGGATTAACCACACGCGGCAAATTAGAAACTTCAAAAACACAGGAGGATTTTAATAATCATGAATGGCTTCTAATACGAATTTAGCGTTATCTAACGCCGACTTATTGTTTTTTAAAATAACCTATTCTGGTGTTGTTTTAAAAGGTATAACATAACCGTATTTTATAACCTCCAAAATAACTGGACTGGTGCCAATATTTTGCCAAAAATAAAAAGAAGATTTTAGCCTTCTTTTTACAGAAATATCTAAGCGGCCTTGTTCATATTCAAAAATTTGCTCAAAATTTCTTTGACCCTGATCTTTTAAAGAAGTGTTATTTGAAAAACAACTTAACTTAAATTCTGCATCATCGTCATTATTGTGTGACTGTGCTACTTCGTGGTCCTGTGACCTTGCGCTGAACCTTGACTGGCAAATCCAATTCCAGGGCATTCACTTCTCCAGTGTCCCTCTTGTCCGGAAGCGAAACACAGATCCCCGGGGTGTGGCTTCTGCCAAACACTCTGTCCTGTGAAATACGTGTTACTGAAGGGCCGAAACGAACTGCTAGCAATAGGCTCATTGCGTAAAACACGCCCTCTCTGAACATTAACTTTAGTTTGTAAATGAACAGCTTTTTGCTTTTTCTTACGTAAAACTGTAGCTTCGGCCTTCTTGAACTTTTTGTCATCATCACTGCCCTCAATAAAAGGCTTAGACTCATATTCTTCTGCACAAGCCCAATCGGCATCAGATGTGTCAGCAATCAAAATAAGTTAATTTTGTAATTTATAGCACTCTTACCTTCTTCTAAAGCGCACTTGGCCTTTTCAATGTTTGGAGGACACTTATCCAGTTCTTCAGAAGCGGTTCAAAATTTTTCTTCACTTCGTTGTTGAAAGTAAACTGCTTATCATTGGGAATCTTTTTAAACTTGTGTTTAGGAACGGTCTTCAAACGCTTAGAAATCTTTTCAATGGATTGTTCCAAATCTCTCTCAATCGTGTCAAATTTTGAGTCCATATAGTGACTAAGCTTTTCACATAACTTTTCTTTATTGCTAGATGAACCACTGGCTGTATTTTCTTCTTTATCTGACATATTAAAAATTTTACAGCCAAATTGTTAGACTGCCAAGCTGAGACTGATATACTCCGTATTAACCCGTGCTATTACATGAACACGTGATATTCATTGGACCATGAATATAAACGACACTCGTGAATCTTCTTTATCTGACATATTAAAAATTTTACAGCCGAATTGTTAGACTGCCAAGCTGAGACTGATATACTCCGTATTAACCCGTGCTATTACATGTAACATGTGATATTCATTGGACCATAAATATAAACGGACACTCGTGAACATTATTTTAACATAATAAAAGAACACGTTTTTATTTTCATTCGTTGGCTAATTCTTTGTGATACGTATAAACGAATACTCAAACGAATAAAAATTAATTTAGGTATTTACTCGCATTTCAGGAACATTCTATATTTATATCAATAAAGGTTTACATACATCCTTGCATCTTGTTTTACAGCACACACATAAAGTTTGAACTCACATTGTAACCGAATGATTCACATCAAGTATGTAACAAAAGTATGTTGCTTTTCTTTTTAACCTTGTACTTGTTTATTTTACCCAGTTTAGTACAAAGGCTTCCTCAATAACTCCTACGGTTTTTCAATACCCTGAAAAACATTAACTAATCGCTCACATCCAATAGGTACTAAAAGAATGTTGTTGTTCTTATGCACTTTGTAGTTGTTAATTTTACCCTTTTGTAAAAAGGCAATAACAATAACTACTACGGTTTGGACTTTTATTCAGTATCCTGAATAACATTAACTTATCGCTAAAAACCATTCCAAAAGATGTTCTGCTATGTGAAACTTAACTGGCAACATATATCAGTCCTATTTTTCCATATAGTTTTTCTCTCCCTTATATATCTGATGCTTGTAAATTCGTTGCTTTACATTACTTTTGAATTGCCACTATCTGTTCGCTGAACCCAAATAAAATAATAAAAAAAAACCAATCGTCGTCCAAGCCCGAGTTAACATGAAGTGTGAATGTTGCATAATAATTTCCCGGCAAATAAAAGTATACTTTGTTTAGGATTTACAAAAATCAAGTAATTATTCTTCGCCACTTTTTTGTATTTTAAAGGCTTTGATCCGCCATTCTGGACGAACATTTACTGCCAGAAAATACACTGGACCATCAATATACATGTACGTGTCTAAAGTTATATCCAAAGAAAAGCTATAAACAGCCACTGAAGACTAGATCGAAAGAAACTTGGTTTTAGTGCATGGTGATACCCATCTACCGTATTTCGATGAAGGATGACGTCAATGATGAGTGGCATGGCAATTGCTCCCGTATATAACATTCATTAAAATAACAAATCCGTTTAATGGATTACAATTGTTTTATTGATTAAATTGTAAATATATTTAACAGTTACTAATGCATATTTAAGTTAAAAGGTACAATTTGTAAAAGAATTAGAATTAGACATGTGTATCCATTTCAGGAATTCATTCCCCATCAGCGACAATAGGGAACGAAAAAGTTGATAGATAAAAAACATAACAAACAGTTGAATATTAATGAATCTATGTTCTAAAATTATGTAAGCAATGCTTTGCATGAGGGAACAAACCTTAGTTTGGAATATTTTTGAAAAATTAAGACGGCTGAAAATTTTGCTACATAGTACATTTTCTGCCAGCACAAAGTTCTGCCTAAGAGTTTAGGACACCCTCGGGAGTGATTTAAAATGATATCAAATACAAACTGTGGGCTTATTACAATTTTTCCTTCTTTTAGATTGACACCCAAAACTTATGGTGGTCCCCTTAATGTGCAAATATGCTTAAAGTTTCAGTCGAAGAGCTGAGAGAAAAACTGAAAAAAAAATTATGCAGAGGCAAGACAATAACCACCAAGAAAGAAAATGAAATCTGAAAATGTCACTTCAAACAATAAATAAACATGAGACAAATGTGGAAGAAGATATCAATATTGTCAATCATAATTGTTTAAGTTAGCTAGCATTGCTTTCAATGATATTCTGAAGCAACGGTCATCCACTTGTCAATCAAAACCAAGCACAAAGCTATCTTTAAATAAAAGTGATTTTTAAAAAATATCCACTTCTTTCGATAATGCTAACAGCCATCCAATTATCTTGGGACAATGTCTATAATATAATTTTGCCATTCATTTTGTAACGACAGGACTAGATGCTCATCACCAGTTACTAGTTTACCTCTTTGTTTTCAATCAAGATAAAAACGGCGTTGAATATGAGTGCCTTTCATATAAATATTATCTGGGATGCTTGCTTAATGTTAAAGACAACCAAGATAAATGATGTATGCAACTGGCAGAGGCAAAGGCTCAGTGAAAATGTTAAGATTAGTTATAGGTAAAACTTACATAAAAAGTCAGTTTATTCAACAAATGTGCAACAGCTTCTCTTTAAAATTATCCAGCGATCCATATAATCCATATAATTTGGTTTACTACAGAAACAACTAAGCTTGAACACATTCAAAATCTTTATAAAATATATTACACAAATACCTGCTAAATTTTGATGTGCCATATGTGCAAATTTTTGAAAATCATTTCTCATCAGTGACACTAGGGGCCGAAAAGTTTGATAGATAAAAAACAAGAGCCAAACAATTGAAAAATAAGGAATCTAAAGTTTCAAAATTGTATGAATCCAAATCCAGCTAAGGAATGCATTACATGAGACCTTAGTTTTAAATAAATTTCAAAAATTAAGAAGAACTAAACTGAAAATTTTGCTAAATGATATATTTTCTGACAGCACAAAGTACTGCCAACTGAGTCCCTCGAGGAGTTTTACTCCACCAGCAGCGGTACCCGCTCAGGGGTAGTAAATATATAACACAAATACCTGCTAAATTTTGATGTGCCATATGTGCACATATATAAATATTTCTAAAGTGTGGAATATACAAGTTGGTATACTGCCAACTGCATCCGTGCCACGTGTATCCAAAATTTAAGTCATGTTGGTATTGAAGCTAGGTAACTTATGTACTGAGGCGGTCATTGAAAAAGCTTCAATCCGTAGCTACTTCCGGGATCTTACAACTAACCAAAAACAATAAATAAGTTCTATTTTACTGTCTACTACCAGTGGAAACAAAACCTCAACTTCATTCGTTTCAACTGCAACTGATGGAAACAAAACTTATAACCAAATGACCAAAGTGCACAATGTCATTTCGTAATTTGGCTTTTCGTTATTTTCAAATAAGCCCTTAAATGTTTACAATTTTATTTTTTATAATTCTGTTAATTTTATTATGAAAATTGGTTAAAATATTACATAAACTTGAAAAAGGTTATTCAGATAGCTAAGTGATTAGGTTTTCTACAAAAAACCAATGGATTCGAAAAGAGCTTTACGTCTGTTATATCGGAGATGATTGATTAATTAGGCAAAGATTCATGTCAGACTCTATAAATGTCAATTTTGGCTCAACAAATTGGTTGTTCAAATGCCAGTAGTAGGTAAGAAAAAAATGTCAATGTCATCCTGATTCGAATTTTTTTGTGTCTTTGAGGATTTGTAAATATGAGAAATAGAATTCTACTTTTTTTCTACTGTAATGTTTTGCAGAGCCTAACTCATCAGATGATATGCACAGATGGGTTGACTGATAGATTTTACTTTCGTGACAACTTGGGTCTTTGTTTGCAAGCTAGAATTGAAAATGTTAGAATAAGTGACAATACAAAAAGTATGGCACTAAAATTGAATACTGAATTTTTAATAATTATAAATGTCGTATCTTTACGGTTTTGACTGTATAATTAAGGTATGTCCAAATATCATAAACAAATAGAACTTAAACTGCTCTGGACTGAAATCTCCACATAACAAAATATAATTTATTTATATAAACATTTGACAATTTTACAAAAAAAAAAACAGAAAAGTCCCAGACCTGTTTAAACACGGTTATACTTACTTTCCTACTATTGTTTACTTTAATACTTTGGATCAACTCTTTTAATTCCTTTTCCCTACTCCTATTTTAAACTATAGTCCCTTTCCTACCACAGCAGTGTAGTTAGAATGGATTTCCGATTACAATATTATCAACAACTTTATTTGCAAATTTTGAAAATCCTACTTTAATAAATTAAAACCTTTTGTAGAAGAGCTGAGAGAATATATTTTTCAGTTAGAGAATTCTTCAAACATAAGAAAGCGTTTTAATTATTCTGGAGATAACTTTTCTCTCAATTCTGTAAGTATATGTACATTTTCATTGATAAATGTCCCAAAACTTCAATAATAATTTTCAACTGAAATAATATACCAAAATAATTCTGATTAATAAGTCTATTAATTATAATAATGAAAACTTTAATATCTAAAACCAAACATACACAGTAAGTGTTTTTTGTCGTTTTTAATCTTTTTTCAAATAAAAGTAACTTTTTGGTATAAAAGTTTCTTTCTTAACTTGGTTTGTTCCCACTAAATTTAATGTATTATTTTTAACAAAAAAATAAATAAATGATTATAAATAAAATATAAAATAAAAAATGGTATCATGATTTGTATTTTCTATTACTATTTTTATTATTATTTTTTTCATTTATTCTTTATATAATTCAGTGATATTTGTTTGATTTTATCTTATTTCAGATGTCTTATTATAATGTAATATTGGCGTCCTTACTATTACAACGAAATATAACTTTGCAAAATGCGTTTTAAATATCTTATTTTGAAAAGTTTAACTTTAACTGTCTGCTACTCATTTTTTAAAGTCTTAAATAAAATACTTCCATAAAAAAAATTAATAATCTTATTCCTAAATGACAAATGCGAAACTAGGAATGTTGGCACAAGCCGTTAGTCATCGATCTTACTGCTAAAGGACAAATGCAAGAACCAGGAAATATTGCCACAAGTCGTTAGTTTTCGATAAAACAACATATACATTTTGCCGACGATATCGTTTAAGCAAACATAACAGGTAAAAACATATTCAAGCAAAAACTATTTATAAAATGAAAAAGTTGATAAGAATATTTTTAGTTCTGGGATTTGGCTTGATTTATCTGTTTATATATTCATGGATAACTAATACTAATATAAGGATACTGATAAGACATGCAAGTAAGTTTTCAATTGGAACAGAAGAAGTAAAACCGGCATGTAAAAAGGGTGTTGAATACAAAGTTCCGTGTATAGTTCATTACATTTGGTTTTCTAGAAATGGAAAGGAAAAGATGCAATTTCACCATGCGCTGAGTATCATATCTGCATACAAATTTATTAACCCAGACAAAATACATTATCATTACGATGTATTGCCTTTGGGTAAATGGTGGGATTACATACTGAAGAACATTCCGAATATTGTTTTAATTAAAACTGATAGACCGAAGCAAGTGTTCGGAGTGCCTCTTCGTCAAATCGCTCATCAATCCGACATTAAACGATTTGAGATAATGCGTAAAACTGGTGGAATTTATTTAGATAATGACGTAATTGTCTTTAAATCGTTTGATCCACTCAGAAAATATAACTTTACTATGGGTCAAGAGATTACCAGGTGCTGTTGGAAATGGTATAATTGTCAGTGTCAAAAACGCAACGATTTTAAACATATGGTGGGATACATATAGGAATTTTACTTCTAATGAGTGGGCGTATCATGCATGTGTGATTCCTGCCAAACTAGCCAAGATGTATCCTGATCTAATCCATGTAGAAATAGGGACAATGAACTACCCACCCTGGACTAGCGATGGATTAAGACTTTTGTATGATTCAGTGTGTGATTGGAGCAAAAATTATTGTGTTCATATGTGGTACAGATTACGTCCATATAATTATAATCCTGAAAACATCAAAACAATGAATACAACTTTTGGACAAATGGCTAGATATGTCTTTTACGGCAGTAAGGATATAAAAAATTGATCAGAAAATCATACAATCATGGTGACTCAGAAATAGATTTTTTTGTGCAGGGTCCTAAATAACGAGGGGAGTATGGGATAGTTTTTACTATGCCATTTCTCATTCATTGAAGTAAGCTTTATATTATTAAAAAAAATTAGTGTTTTATAATACATTTTTATTCTTATTAAATTATGCCAATTCAGAAGTTAAGTAATTATACTTTAGCAACTTGCCCTATAAAACATTATTATGAAACATAAAAAGGTAAGGTTATACTCTTTTCGAAGTTTTAAATATACTAGCGAAAAAAAGTAACTGTGCATCAATAAAATTAATAATTTCGCTATTATTACTGAATGTATAAATCTTAAAATTTGCACAAATGGTAAGTGTATATACCTCTATCATATTCACTTGGTCATTTCATCAATTGCCCGTGATTTTTACGCTTCATGCGCACGGTTTTCACGCAATTGTCGCCCAGGATTTCAGTGTGACAATATTTTAGGAATAATTTACTGTTGTTTGTTTGTTTGGACACCAGAAAACCAGAAAAGCAAGTTTATTCGGTTGAAAGCTTCCATAGTGTAATGCCAAGGCTAAATGAAAATAATCGCCTCCGCGCAATTGGTATGCTTGAGGCTGGTATGACCCAAAGCTTTGTCACTAGACATTTAGGTGTCCACAGAAACACTGTTTATGCTTTATGGAGATGATACCAACAGTTTGGCACCACTAGAGACCACCTTCGTTCAGGACGTCCACGCGTAACGACACGTCAGCAAGACAACCATATCCGGCTTGTGCACCTCCGGAACCGTTTCCAAACTGACAGTACTACTGCCCGAAACATTCCTGGACTACGACCAATCAGCCCCAGAACAGTACGGAATCGTTTACGGGAAAGACATATTTGCCACGACGTCCGGCAATCCGTCCAACGACTACATCGCACAAATCGTCTTGCATGGCGCAGAACACATTTACGCTTCAATCGACGACACTGGGCACAAATTATGTTTACCGATGAGTCCAGATTTCACTTGGACAGCAGTGACGGACGCTCCAGAGTGTATCGGCGCATTGGAAAACGTTTCCATGACGCGTGTGTGGTGAAACGACGTTCGTTCGGTGGGGGCAGTGTAATGGTTTGGGGTGGCATCACAGCGAATGACAAAACTCCTCTCGTAGTAATCGACGGGAATTTGACCGGTGTACGTACCTTGATGAAATCTTACAGACCCATGTCATCCCATTCATTCAAGGACAGCAACGTAACGCCACTTTTCAGCATGATAATGCAAGACCACACGTCGCACGGGTTGCAATGGATTTTCTGGCACAGCATAACGTCAATGTGTTACCGTGGCCAATAATTGAACACGTATGGGATGAAATGGAACGCCGATTACATCATCTGCCCAATCAGCCTGTTACATTGCAAGGGTTGGCCCAAGCGTTAGACCAGATATGGAACAACATCCCTCAAGCATTCTTTAGGCATTTAATTAACTCCATGAGGCGTCGCTATCAGTCCTGTGTCAATGCTAATGGAGGTCACACACGATACTGATCTTGTGAACTGACTTTTACTATCTGCTATGTTTCTAGTCCGCTGCGTATGAAATAACAGTATCTGTAACCTTTTCAATGACATGAATTTGTAAAGAAATATCTAATAAACAAATAAAAAATTATTCATTTCTTTGCATTTTCAAATTATTTTATCATCTCACATTTCAGTCAAGCACAGGTACTTTTTTCCGCTAGTATATTTGGCTTGCGGAGATGCGAATATCATAGTTATGCTTCATATTTACTTAACTAGGTCTAGATATTGCAAGTTCAACGGATTTTAAAAATGACTACGAGTCTATCTACAATTTTTACATAAACCATGTTTTTCGAGATGAACGGTAATGTTTATCTTTGTTGACTACCGATTTAATTTCTATTTTTAACTTTGTATATTTGTTAATAATGTATTATAGTATGATCACAAAGTTTTCACAGCTAGTGGTCAGCTTCAAGTTATTTCCCTTAATGTAAGGCAATAGCCATTTATAGAAAATTTAATTTTTATATTTAAAACGTTTACGTGTCATGTAATTCTCTAAAAGAAATTTTGTTTTTTAAAAAAGGAAAGTTTCCACGACAGTTTCAGTGGCAAAAATAATTATTGTCTTTTTAATGTGTCATTCAATAGCAAATGTGTTTCAGTTTTCAAATAAAAAAAGTGTTTAAATGTAAATGCGTTAAAAGTATCAAACATACTAGCGTTATACAAAACGTTTTTTTGTACACCGTATATAAAATAAACACCACTGTATGGGTAGTATGTACCGCAAAGCTTTTTGTACATTTGCTTGAGTTTGGTGTTGACAAATACATTTTATTGAGGCCTTTGACTTCTTTTTGTACACTAGATATTTATTTAACAAAACTTTATGAGAAGTATATACCGCAATGCTTTTTGTTCATCTACTTGAGTTTTTTGTTTAAAAAATTATATTATGGCTTTCACTTGTTATAAATATAATAAAACCAAGCATATACAAAATGTAGATTTATGTTCTGTTGTTCTATCTCATGATTGTCCCTTTTTCAAATGAAAAAAAATTAACTTAAAAACGTTAGGTATTAAATATACATTTGTTATAGAAAACGTTTTTGTATACTTAATATTTTATAAACACCACTGTATGGGTATTCAATAAACACCACTTTATTAGAAGTGTTTACCGCAATGCTTTTGTACATTTAATTGAGTTTGGTGTTGACAAATACACTTTAATGTGAGGATTTATCTTCTGTTTGTACACTAGATATTTTAATAAACACCACTATATGGATAGTATCTGCCGCAATTCTTTTTGTACATTTACTTGAGTTTTATGTTTCAAAGGTTATATTATAGCTTTTAATTGCTATGAATTGAGTCCAACCAAGCACACACAAAATGTAGATATATGTTTTGTTGTTCCATCTCATGATTGTCCCTTTGTCAAAAGAAAAAATAAATGTAAAAACGTTAGAGGTATTAAATATACATCTTTTATAGAAAACGTTTTTGTCCACTAAATATTTCATAAACACCACTGTATGTGTAGTATATACCGCAATGCTTTTTGTACATTTACTTGAGTTTAGTGTTAACTAATACATTTTCATGAGGCTTTTGACTTCTATTTGTACACTAGATAATTAATTAACACCACTACATGGGAAGTATATGCCGCAATGCTTTTTGAACATTTTCTTGAGCTTTTGTTTAAAAAACTATATTATGGCTTTTAATTGCTATAAATTGAATAAAACAAAGAATTCACAAAATGTAGATATATGTTTTGTTGTTCCATCTCATGATTGTCGTTTTGTCAAAAGAAAAAATAAATGGTAAAACGTTAGAGGTATTAAATGTACATCTGCTATAGGAAACGTTTTTGTACACTAAATATTAAAATAACACCACTGTATGTGTAGTTTGTACCGCGATGCTTTTTGTACATTTGCTTGAGTTTGGTATTGAGGCCTTTAACTTCTATTTGTACACTAGATATTTAATGAAAACCACTATATGTACATTTACTTGAGTGTTTCGTTTACAAAATTATATTTTGCCTTTTAATTGCTATAAATTGAATAAAACCAAGCACACACAAAAAGTAGATATATGTAATGTTATTCCATCTCATGATTGTCCCTTATTCGAATGAAAAAAAATAAATGTAAAAACGTTAGAGGTATTTATTATACATCTTTTATAGAAAACGTTTTTGTACACTAAATATTTAATTTACACCACTGTATGGGTAGTATGTACCACAATGGTTTTTGTACATTTACTTCATACATGTATGTAAAATTTGTACATTTACTTGACTTTGGTTTTGACAAATATATTTTATTGAGGATTTAACTTCCATTTGTATACTAGATATTTAATGAAAACCACTATATGTACATTTACTTGAGTGTTTCGTTTACAAAATTATATTATGCCTTTTAATTGCTATAAATTGAATAAAACCAAGCACACACAAAAAGTAGATATATGTTTTATTTTTCCATCTCATGATTGTCCCTTTTTCAAATGAAAAAATCAATGTAAAAACGTTAGAGGTATTACATATACATCTTTTATACAAAACATTTTTGTATACTAAATATTTAATTAACTCGACTGTATTGGTAATATATACCACAATGCTTTTTGTACATTTACTTGAGTTTTTGTTTAAAAAGTTATATTATGGCTTTTAACTGGCATAAATTGAGTAAAACCGAGCACACACAAAATGAAGATATATTGTTTGTTGTTCCATCTCATGATTGTCCTTTTTCCAAATGAAAAAAAAATGTAAAAACGTTAGAGGTATCTAATATACATTTGCTATAGAAAACGTTTTTCTACACTAAATATTTTATTAAAACCACTGTATGGGTAGTATGTACCGCAATGCTTTTTGTACATTTAAGTTAGTTTGGTGTTAACACATTTTAATGAGGCTTTTGACTTCTATTTGTACACTGGATATTTAATGAAAACCACTATATGTACATTTACTTGAGTTTGGTGTTGTTAAATACAATTTATTGAGGATTTAACTTCTATTTGTACACTGGATATTTAATGTAAACCACTATATGTACATTCAATTGAGTTTTTCTTTTAAAAAGTTATATTATGCTTTTTAATTGCTATTAATTGAAATAAACCAAACACAAACAAAATGAAGATATATGTTTTGTTGTTCCATCTCATGATTGTCCCTTTTTCAAATAAAAATAAATAAATGTAAAAACGTTAGAGGTATCTAATATACATCTGTTATAGAAAACGTTTTTGTACACTTAATATTTAATAAACACGACTGTATGGGTAGTATGTACCGAAATGCTTTTGTACATTTAATTGAGTTTGGTGTTGACACATGCATTTTAATGAGGCTTTTGACTACTATTTGTACACTATATAATTAATTAACACTACCTTATGGGAAGTATATATCGCAATTCTTTTTGTACATTTACTTGAGTTTTTTGTTTAGAAAATTATATTATGGCTTTTAATTTTTATAAATTGAAAAAAACCAAGCATTCTCAAAATGTAGATATATGTTTTGTTGTTCCATCTCATGATTGTCTTTTTTTCAAATGAAAAAAATAAATGTAAAAAACGTTAGAGGTATTAAATATACATCTGTTACGTTTTTGTACACTAAATATTTAATAAACACCACTATATGGGTAGTATGTACTTCCACAAAGAATATCATGTTACAGTAGATAGTTTTTTTTCACAAGTACCCACTTGATCCATGACCCCATTGCGAAAAAAAACTATTTACTGTAACATGTTGTTCTTTGTGAAAGTTTGGAGTTATAAGATCCATTACTAATTGATAACCTTTTAAAATTGGATATAAATATATAACACAAATACCTGTTAAATTTTGATGTGTCATATGTGCACTTTTCGGAAAATCATTCCTCATCAGTGAAACTAGGGGCCAAAAGGTAATATGATAATCATATGACGGTTTACACATATTTTACACTTGCTGAAAAGATTGCCAATAAGATATAAGCATATAGAAAGCATGATACGAAAGCAAAACTCAAAAAATAGAAAATGGGAGTTCAAGGCAGTTTAGATGAGATCTGTACTTTCTGTACTTTTTTTAACTTACAAATAACATGCTGACAGACAAATAACATGACATTTATTACCGAAATAAACATACCGTGCATCAAATAGCTCTGCAAATAGTTTTTCACCTTGGGAAAATTTGGTTCTTCAGCACTATACACTGTCGAAATGAACTAAATAGCAAAATTCAAGCGGCTCCGAAGTGTCTGATGTTTTAGTTTGAAAACATCAATTGTTATATATAAAATGATACACAAGTATTCTAAATTGACAGAGATGTTGAATTGCATTTGACGCTCTATTTCTTTCTATTGATATTTTACCAGGTTGTTTATGGTTTTTCAAATTGTATTCTTTAAGCAAGGCTGTTCTGTACAAAATCATAGTTGAGTGATCTTTTTAGAAACATGTGTTATGTAAAACATGTACATGCTTGACTGCCCTGGACAAACGAATTCTTATCTGTTGTGATGCAAACCTTATGAACAAGCTCCATACTCTATATGTAAACTGTAGATATGACAGCCTGTTACATTGTATGTTTGTTAGTTCACAATGACATTTCTAAAGGCAAACAGGTGAGTGGGTGATATTCGGTTTGTTTTAATTGTAAACTCAGTAATTCATTAATACAGATTTTTTTTCTGCATTGTTCAAATTAAGGGGGTCTGACATGGTATTTTAAGAGAAAAAATCTCTCAAAGTCAGGGAAACAATTAAAAATGATGGCAGAAATACGATTCGTTATACTGCCAAAGCTATTAGAAGATCGCTATCGCTGGTGCATCCTATTTCGAAGCGAATATTGAAAGACAAAAAATTTCTGCCATATGGATTCCGCATATATTAGCAAATAACCAAAAACTGGTACGAGTACAAACCGCTAAGCAATTGTTCAAAATGTTTCAAAGTCAATTTGCAAACATTGTTCCCGGTGTAAGTTATCTTCTGGTATACTGGTTATATGTTGTTTTCTGATTGTTCGTTGTCTATTGGTTACATGTTATCTTTGGATAGTTTGTTGCCTTCTGGTTACATGTTTTCTTCTAATTGTTTGCAGAGTTTTGATTACCCGTTGTTTTCAGATCGTCGGTGTCTTCTGGTTACATGTTGTTATCTGAATTTTTGTTATCTGTTGTCTTCTGGTTACAAGTTGACTTCTGATTGTTTGTGTTTTCTGGTTACAGGTTGACTTCTGATTGTTGGCGTCTTCTGGTTACAGGTTGACTTCTGATTGTTGGCGTCTTCTGGTTACATGTTGTTATCTGAATTTTTGTTATCTGTTGTCTTCTGGTTACAAGTTGACTTCTGATTGTTTGTGTTTTCTGGTTACAGGTTGACTTCTGATTGTTGGCGTCTTCTGGTTACATGTTGTTATCTGAATTTTTGTTATCTGTTGTCTTCTGGTTACAAGTTGACTTCTGATTGTTTGTGTCTTCTGGTTACAGGTTGACTTCTGATTGTTGGCGTCTTCTGGTTACATGTTGTTACTTGAATTTTTGTTATCTCTTGTCTTCTGGTTACAAGTTGACTTCTGATTGTTTGTGTCTTCTGGTTACAGGTTGACTTCTGATTGTTGGTGTCTTCATGTTAAATGTTGTTATCTGAATTGTTGTTATCTGAATTTTTGTTATCTGTTGTCTTCTGGTTACAGGTTGACTTCTGATTGTTTGTGTCTTTTGTTTACATGTTGTTATCTGAATTTTTGTTATCTGTTGACTTTTGGTTACAGATTGACTTCTGAGTGTTGGTGTCTTCTTGTTATAGGTTGATTTCTGATTGTTGGTGTCTTCTTGTTATAGGTTGACTTCTGATTGTTGGTGTCTTCTGGTTAAATGTTGTTATCTGAATTTTTTTATCTGTTGTCTTCTGGTTAAAAGTTGACTTCTGATTGTTGGTGTCTTCTGGTTGCATGTTGTTATCTGATTTTTTGTTATCTGTTGTCTTCTTTTTATAGGTTGAAGTCTGATTGTTGGCGTCTTCTGGTTACATGTTGTTATCTGATTTATTGTTATCTGTTGTCTTCTGGTTACAGGTAGACTTCTGATTGGTGGTGTCTTCTTGTTATAGGTTGATTTGTGATTGTTGGTGTCTTCTTGTTATAGGTTGACTTCTGATTGTTGGTGTCTTCTGGTTACATATTGTTATTTGAATTTTTGTTATCTGCTGTCTTCTGGTTGCATATTGTCTTCTGATTATTTGTTGTCTGCTGGTTGCATTTGTCTGGTGGTTGCATGTTGTCATCTGAATTTTTGTTGTCTGGTGGTTGCATGTTGTCTTCTGGATACTTGATGTCATCTGATTATTTGTTGTCTGCTGGTTGCATGTTGTCTGCAGGTAATGTGTTGTCTTCAGGATCCTTGTTGTCATTTGATTATTTGTTGTGTGCTGGTTGCATGTTGTCTTCTGGATACTTGTTGTCATCTGATTGTTTATTGTCTGCTGGTTACATGTTGTCTTCTAATTACTTGCTAATTACGCTGGTTAATTGTTGTCTAATGATTTTTTTGTGGTTACTTGTTGTCATCTGTCATCTAAATTTTGCCTGTGAGATGCGCTGGTGGCATTTTACAGCAGAGTTCTTTATCGAAACCCCGTGTCACGGTAGGCGTCGCACGATAAAGAACCCAGCTGTTAAATGTCATTAGCGCTACACAGAGGCAAAATTTATAGCTGGCGACGTCTCGATATAAGTGATATATTTTTGCCTGCAACGTTTAACGCCATAACTCAACATCATCTCTTTAAAGAAAAAATCACGTTTATTTAATATTGACCGGTTATTCAGACACCCAAACAAATGAAATATCAAATAATGTGATAAAGGCATAAAACTTGTGGTAGGTTTGTTAATGAATACAAAAAAAGTGAATAGTAATTTGACGTTTAAAGCAATAGTTAATTGAGGAGTTGCTAAAATTTCATATTGAACGTCTGGAACAAGCGAATATCTTTTGTCATTTAAGCAGGAACATTATGTATAATAAAACAGACTTTGTTTTGTGTTATTTAACAGTTATTCTCGGAACCATATTCTGGATCTAGATGATATGATTTAGAAAACTAGTGATAATTTGTTAATAAGATAGGTCGACAAAATATAATAGATAAGATAATCAGATATTAAAAACCATTGAATAAAATGTTAACTGTATTGTTTAAATTTATAATGCTGGAAACAGGTGTTATGAATTATATACGATATATAATACATCATTATTTTCAATTACGAAAACTTTCTACAAAGAAGCAAGCAGTTTGTTAATAAATTGTTGAATCAAGAATATTGCAAGCCTGGAATTAAGCAGTTTTATGAATGTTGTTAAATGTTAAGTCGCTGTAACATATCTAATCAAGGTTAAATGCTGTAACAAAACTTATCCTGGATATATTTGATGTCTCATATTCAATATTTCTTTCATTCTTAAAATTTGATTTCATACATGGCGGGTGTAGCCAGCTAAACAGAAATTATTTAACTGGATTGGATCTACTGTGTTTAACGCTCCTAACAAGATTTTTTTTCACTGATATCGAGGCGGTATTTTCTGCAAGGGCTGAGAAAACTGGAGTGCCGAGAAAAAACACCTACCTCTGACAAACTTTCTCACACTATGATATGCCAGATTCTCACCTCGGCGATGAGAGGCACTGTGATCCGTAAGCGCAAGTTTTAGACCACTCGGCCACCAAGGTCCCTAGCTAAACGAGACCTCTATGTGTTTATACGTTTTTCAACCAAACTGTCCCGACAAACAAAACTTAAAAGTATGTTTAATTTATGATAGGACTTAACACATACCACAATAACTGTGTTAACCACAGTAAACGGTCTACCGTACAAATGTAAACCTATTATTACAAAATGTTAGAATCTTTGAAGATTTACATTTAAATATATATTTAATTCTTGTATCTTTTCACTGACACAATCAATCATAATCGCATATATTCCGGTCCATGTCCCAATTACAATCAATAAGATGTAAAAAAAAAAATATGAAAATATCCTTGGGAAATTCCATGAGCAAATTTATTGACACAGTAGTGAAACTTAAACATAAACACACCGGTCGATGTTCGGATCAAAATAAATTATATATATATATATATATATATATATATATATATATATATATATATATATATATATATATATTATGACAGGAAAAACTAGAAGTTCACCAAAGTTAAAACATTGCTATGACGTCATCCTTTGTCTTTTTTGTACATTAACTAGCTTAATCGCCATTTATTACCTGTAAGTGTCCAATAAGTTAAAGTGTCTGTACATTAACTAACCGAATGGACAGCTAGAATGTACAGATATATCAACTTATTGGACAGTTATAGGTGAAGTGTTAAATACAAACGGAACACACCATAGAAGTTTGAACTCATTGTATCCTTAAAAAATCAATAACCAGCAAAGAAATGTATAAATTCCATTTTCGCATTCAAAATTGAACACATGTACAATTTCCATGTAAACATCCACTCGAATATTAGGTTGAACTTAAAAACTTAATGTAAAATAACTGGAAATGATATATTTCCGGAATTAATACGGAGTTGTCTCACCTAAACTGTCAACAATTTCACAAACATTTGGTTTTTCATTCTGCACAGATTTTATCTTTTTATTGGCAGATTGAACACTAATATTAAAAGATCTACACTGTAAAATATAACTAACTTCCATTAACTGATTTTCTCCTTCAATATCTTTGTTATATGGGGTAAATTTTGACCGAGTAAAAAATATGTCTACACTATCTGATGGCATCTTAACAAATGAAAGCACATGGCATGAGCATGTTTTGTAGTCTTACATGAGCAAATCACAAAAAAGCATGAATTATGTGTTTCTGTGTATGACTGAATACACTTTATTAAACACACTATTGAATTACCTACAGCTGTCCATTAAGTTATGAAAGAACTCATGTAACCTACCACTGTCCATTTTTTAATAAAAGGGTGATTTAAAGCTGTATTTTAAGAACACAAAGGATTCAATGTTTTAAGTTAGAGAGAAGCTTCAAACTGTCCATTCTGTGAAAGAAAGAATTAATCTCGGACCTACGGGCCTCGATCAATCCTTTCTTTCACAGAATGGACAGTTTTCGGCTTTTTTTCTATAACTGAATAGCAAAATAAGTGTCAATGTCAGTTGTTAGTATGAAACAAGTTTACGTGGACAAAAGTTCTAAACAACTCTCACAATTGATAAATTTCTATATTAAAATATCATTCGTCTCAATCATCCGTGAACATAAGCCGTTTTATAAAGTACATTAATCTAAAAGTATTAATATGCATTGGTGCGGAACATCAAAAGTTTAATATATGGAATAAATAATTTCAAGCCGTGACGAAGAGGTTAAAGGACATTGTCTTTTAAATAAAATAGATATTCAGTTTTTATGTAAAATAAAAAAAGCAATCTATATCTAAAATATAGATTTGTACAAAAGAGCGGGGATAAATAATGCACACTATTGATGTAGCACAGCCGCTTTTAGTTTACGAAAACCTACGTTTCACTGACAAAGTAGATATCTCAACTCGGAACATTAAACGAGATTTGGTTCATAGGACAGGCTGCTTGTGACCCAATCTTATTTTTCGTCACTTATGATGTTCATGGAAATTGAACTGATTAAGGCTTCAAATTTTACAAAGTAAAAAACGGACATTAAAAAAAGACAGCTATTTATACCTGAATTAATTTGTTTTAACTGTGAAATAAATTCACCATACACAGAAGAAGCGGGATTAATATGCTGAAAAGAAACGGAGAGCTGACAATAGGAAAATTGAAGTAATCACGATTGTCGTGTAGCTTCAATTGAAGCCAGTCGTTTGTGCCCAAGACAATTGTTGTTCAGTCTAATTTGTGTGGGAGGTATTCATGTTGTACTTTGGGCATTTTTATTAAACCTATTAACTAATTGAAGAATCATTGCAGTTTATAATGGTATCTCTTAAGAAAAACAGGTGAGTGCCTCGCGTGAAACAAATTTTATTCTTAATTGTAATATGGAACATAACTTGTATTCGGCAAAATGTTTTTCTTTCAAATTAAAAAAAAATGATCCATTTGAGGTTAACTTCTTTTTAATCAAATTATTTTTGATGCTCAGAAGACTAGATTAACATTAAGCGTTGTTCACCACACTGTGATAATAAAAATATGCCACTGCTTAAATTTTACATATTAAAAATCAAAGGAATGTTTCAGAATATAAGATGTTACAATATGGAAAAATTCTACGTTTTTGGCAGTAAATATAATTAACATTTTAGTTCAGTATCTCATGTTCTTTTTCAGCAATAAAATTGAAAGATCATTATAATTATTATTTTGATTTATTTTTTATTTATTTCATTTTATTTTTTTAATTATCAATTAATTATAGAAATAAATATATATATATATATATATATATATATATATATATATATATATATATATATATATATATATATATATATATTGAATTCAAAAAATTCTTTTTGTGAGCTTATGGCATGGCGCGGCATGTGTATATGCGTGTGTGCGTGTGTGCGTGCGTGTGTGCGTCGTTAAAACCTATTTTCGACTTCTTCTCCAAAACTTCAAGACAGATTTCAATGATACTTGGTCAGAAGCATATATGGGCCGGTCCATTTCAGATTTGTTCATGGAGTTGACATGGCTACCAAAACTAGGTCAAGGTGACCTAGGGATCGAAAAATCTTATAAATCTTCTTCTCCAAAACCGATGATGGGAGAAAAATCTGATGTGATATTTTGCTTCTCTAGGTTTTAAACCTATAGTTTGTTCATTTCGTGAAATTTGGTCGAAAAATGCGTTACGCGTTTAATTTTAAGATTTTCGTAAAATGGCTTCAAATTGTTATAACTTGACTATTGAAACAGATATTGACATGGGGTTTTAAGTTTTGACTTTTCTTGAAATGACCTTTAAAATAGGGTCAAGGTCACAAATCAAGGTCATGACCGAAATTTTAAGAAATTTAGGAATTTATAACATTGTTAAACTGTTCAGCATGACAAAATTTAACAAGATACCAAGTTTTGTAACAATATGATAATCCATGTAGGAGTTGTTGCCCCTTAAACGTTATTTTTGGCTTATAAATACTAAAAATGCGCATTAGGTTGAAAACTATAAACTTTTTGTATAGGCATGTATATGAGAATATTGTAAGTATTGATATGATAATCATTTTGATATGTGTTTCAAGGTCATATGTTCAAAGTGCATAGGAAGACTGAAATTGTGAATTATCTTGAAAGCCATCAACTTTTTGAACAAGCATGTATATTAGAATATTGTAGGTATTGATATGACAATCATTTTGATATATGATTCAAGGTCATAGCTGTAAAAGAAGACTGAAATTGTTAATTATCTTGAAAACTATTAACTTTTTGAATAGTCACGTATATAAGAAAATTATAAGTATTGATATGACAATCATTTTGATATATGATTCAAGGTCATATGTTGCAAGGTCAAGGTCATAGCTGCATAAGTGTACTGAAATTGGGAATTATCTGGAAAACAACTTTTTGTACAGCCATTTTGATATAAGGTTCAAGTTCATATCTTCAAAGGCCAAAATTATGGCTGCATTACAATATGGTTGATGATTTGGAAAGAATTCATTGTACTATAGTTAAATCATGTATATGAGCTATTTATAAATGAAATGTGACAAGACATTTCTGATTAACTTTTGCAGGATTTTCAAACTTGAGGAATTTTGTGAAGTTTTTGTAATTAAGTTCTTTGTAAGATTTTGGACATTTCCTCAGGTGAGCGTTGAGGCCCATAGGCCTCTTGTTTTAACCTGTGCTACTATGGCATTGTCTTGGGAGTCGGTGCCTAAGTCGCACGCGATGGCATAGTGTAGTTCTGTATTCCGAAGACAATAGCACAGGTTCCGAGGGAAAACATGATAATGCTTTACGTACTTCACATGACACAATAGGTTAATGTACGGTAACCGTATTTGATAAAAAAAAAAACAAAAACAAAAAAGAAACAAAACAAAACAACATTTCTTTTAAAATCAAAATTCAAATCTTGCTCTGTTAATTTTCATATTTTTTTCTAGAAAACGAGATGTCATTTTGTTAATGAATGACGGACTTTTAAAGGGAGATCACCATTGGCGGCACTCGCCAGAGTATAGTTTGTGTCTTGTGGAATAGTTCTGTGGGGCATTATTGTTGTTGTGAAGAAATGCCAGAAACTCTACAAAATAAAACTAATGCAGCTGATCAATATTGTGCAAATTATTGTGTGGTATCCCTAACTCAGTAGGCAGTATTTTGTGCTGTCAGAAAATATACCATTTAGCAAAATTTTCAGCCGTCTTAGTTTTTTTAAAATTTATTTAAAACTAAGGTTTGTTCTCTCATGCAAAGCATTCCTTGGCTGGATTTTGATTCATATCATTTTGGAACTTTAGATTTCTTAATTTTTAACTGTTTGGCTTATTTATCAATCTTTTCGGCTCCTAGTGTCACTGACAAGGAATGATTTTCCGAAATGTTCACATTTGGCACATCAAAGTTTAATAGGTATGTGTGTTATATATGTACTAATAGTTAATATCAAACGTTAAGTATAAAGACTAAATCTGATTTGATTTTGTTTTTGTTTTTTTTTTCTATTTCAGAACTTCAGCTAAACTTTTAGTATGTGGTTTAATAGTAATTTTTTTATCCATATTATGGATACCGTACTGGCGGATAACATATTTTGGTAAACTAACGTATATTTTTTATAGAAATATAAGATATTATTTAGATGAGTAGCATTATGGTTGTTGTTTGATGTATTGTTGATAAACGTTGCATTAGCTATTTTTCAGCTATAAGCGACGTTATATTAATTAATGCAGTCTCAAAGCATAAATCTGAGAACAAGTTCGTGTATGCGCGAGACTTGCGAATGCTTTTATGGACTGCCTTGTTCCATAGAGTGCGTATTCAGGATAATTTTTTAAAAAGTTGCAAGCTCACCGAGTAATTATATCTTATTTATATGTATACACAGTCACATAATCTTTGTACCAGGTAAACCAGTCGAAACATTGACCACCAAATGCCGAGCGCGAAGCGAGGAAGCAGCATTTAAAATTCTTTTAAAGTCTTTTGTGTGTGTCGGCCAGGATTTGATTCCGCTTTTGAGGCGGAGGCTGTACTTCTGAGCTACTGAGACGGTGCTGTAGTATGTAACATTATGTTTGAAAATGCTTGTGAAATACAAATCGTAGAGAAACAATCTTTATGAAATATGAAAGGTATGTTATTCCTGGATACCCTGACACCTGTTTGCTATTTGCGACGAAAACGTGTTCATTGAGTGAGTGAGTGAGTGAGTTTTTGTTTATAGCCGCATCAGCATTATTGCAGCTATTTACGGCTAGAAAATGTTAAAAATTAAAATATATAAATATTGAACAGAATAACAATATTTGATCTTTAAAATTTTGCATCTTGAAAACTTTTGACATGTAGTTCTCACATATATGGGCCCCCTTGTTCCCTAATTAATCAGTTTAAATAGGTCCCAATTATACAGAAACAAAAATGTACAACAGGTAGAAGTGTTTAATTTACACATCGACTGGCTGTAGGCTAAATAAGATCAAATACAGACAGGTCTTTAAAAATTATATAATTTAAATAGTTTACACGTCACGACCTGTAAGTCCCTTTTTTACTTTGGTATTTGTCGTTTTAAATTTCTATAATCTAAATCATATTTCTTTTATATCATCGCATCTCCTCAGTGGCTTAGTGGTAGGTCGTTTGTCTACCTCAAGAGCAGCAGTAAATGGGTTCGAATCCAGAAAAATTGAAAAAGGCTAACGTGATGTTGAACAGCAAATCTTACGTCATCAAATAAGCATGCCATATCAAGCTAAATAATTTTGCTGTTTGAATTTTGATATGTTCTTAAATTATTTTTGAATGTTGTCGAAGTAACTAATTTCAGGTTTCATTTACTTTTTTCAAAATTGACTGTTGGATGATGAAAAAGTAACTTACGTCTCATTTTATTTACTTGTTGACTATCTAACAAGCTTAAGTCTGTTTTTACACTTTCAACATTAAATTTGGTATGTTAAAAGAGTAACTTGAGGCATATTTATGTTGAATTTTCACTAAGTAACAAACTTTAGATTTCATTTACACTTTCAACATTGAATGCTGAATGTTGAAAAAGCAAATTAATAACTAACAAGTTAACAAATGTTTGATTGTTTCCTTATATATTTTAGGGAAAGTCAAAATAAACGTTTTGAAACAAAAACGCGTACAATATGAAAAACCGATAAAGCAGAAGATCATACTCTTTTGGAATAGACCCATATGGACACCTAAAAACCTAACTTTTGACAACTGTGAATACAGCAACTGTAGAATAACTGTTGACAGAAGAGAGTTCAACAATAGTGCTGCAGTGATTTTCCATGCATTAGGTCTGTCAAGTCCACCGAACAAATTAACAGATCAAATATGGATATACCATAACCAGGAGTCTCCATATTATTCTAAACGTCTATTGAAATGGAAAAATATGTTCAATTGGACCTTCAACTATAAAAGAGATTCTGATATTTTATCTTTGTACAATTCTCTCAAACTAAGAAAACTGCCTTACAAAATTGATCCTCTTTTGTTCAAAAAGAAGAATAGAATGTTTGCTTGGTTTGTTGGGAACTGTAAAACTCCCTCTAACCGAGAAACATATGTAGATTGGCTTCAGAAATTTTCGAAAGTGGATATTTATGGAAGATGTGGTAAAATGTCATGTAGTAAAGGGTATAATGCAGACCAGACCAGATGTAATTATTTGTTGAATAACGTATATAAGTTTTACTTAGCTTTTGAAAATTCGTTATGCAGAGACTATATAACAGAGAAAGCGTTTCGTTGTTATAAAGAAATAATTATTCCAGTACTAAGAAACGGGGGTCATCCACACCTGTACTTTCCACCTAATTCTTATATTAACACCGAATGGTTTCAAAATGTATCGGATCTTTACAAGTTTGTTTTAGACGTAAGCTTAGATCGAACAGGGTACGAAAGTTATCATGAATGGAGACAACATTACGAACTAGAAGCAGAGAGGGATGGATATTTTTATAGACCGTCAGTGTTATGTAACTTATGTAAACGACTTAATTTACATCAAGAAAGTCGAGTATACGCTGATATAGATCTTTGGTATATGCAAGGGTTCTGTAAGTAAAACAAATAACAATCAAGATTCTTAAACGAGGACTTATGGGCCGATAATATGGAGTTATGGCCCCTGATCCGCTAGAGGGCAACTTCTTCTGGATAGCTCACGACTGCAAACAACTTGGTTGCTGGTGTGGAGACTTAAAAATATCCCAATTGTCAGCAATGTTTAATAGTAAAACTATGGATGCTGCTTTTTAACCTCAAAATATTCGTTGAGCACTGTGTAACAAGCAATACACCCCAATCTTGTAAAAGTAAAATCTACATGACCCTAGAAATTTTTAACTATCAAATGATGTAAACATATGGGGTCAGGTCCGCACTGAAAATTTCATTAAAGCAGTTTTAATATAATAAAATCCGACAAATATTTATTAATAATCAAGTATTTTTAATCATTCTTATTTAACAAAATATTAATAGTTTTGCTTCAAAAATTTCAATCACATGGAAGATGACATATAATAACCACAGTCGCTTACAGAACATGAATGTTTTATAGTCTTCATACCTGCTACTATCAAATGTCATTAAATGTCTGGTGTATTAGTATAAATACATCGACAGTTTTATGTAAAATGATCATACATAAGCACTGAACTTTGATTTCGTTTTTAGTGCTATACGATGGGGTTTCCCTAAATATACCGGGAATCCTAAAGTATGTTTAACAACTTTTGAAAATGTCTGTTACAGACGAATCTATCGAGATACATGTGGACAATCAAAGGGAGAGAACAAGTACTAAAATTTATGTCCTAGCCCGCATGGTTATTTTAGCGATAAAGGTTACGGATTAAGTGTGACTGTTTAGTAAGCGATAAAAGAGAACTCTGATGAAAATACAAAATCTGTAAAAGACAAACCAATGTCTAAAAACCGCTAATCTTCTGAACAAGTCAAGTTGAATAATAATTAAAAATTGTAATGAGCATTTTTGGGTATTCACTAAAAATAATTGTTATAATTTGATTTATCAAGTTATGAATATATTACAATTTCTCTGTAAGAATAGAGTGCTTTCTTTCCTGTTGAATGCCAACTCTATTTACTATATATCTTTCTGTAACTCGTCTGTCAGTCATAACTTTAAAGACCATATCTGGGGTTGCAAAAGTCACAGGTCTTCTAGAAATAGGGTCATTCTCAAGGCTCTGTCTGCCGTGTTTAAATTCCGCCATCCACCTTTTGATGTAGCATACTGTGGAATCTTTCTCTAGTGTTGCTACCATATTAGACATTGAAGATAAAATGTTTGTGCTTAAAAATATTTTTTAATCATTTTGAAGAAAAGAAGGAGTTAGTCTTCTGAATGTAAGTGGAGTTGTTACACCCCTGTAAAAGTATTAAACACCACACCACTGGATAGTATTTTATCAAGTGTTTTACAGTCAGTAGCCACAAAAATGCACTTTGACACATTAAAATTAAACAGATATTTATGTTAAATAGTTACTACTCTAGAAAGAGTACTACTGCTTGTGAGAAAAAACCCCGAGGGTATCCTTATCTCAATAGGTAGTACTTCATGTTGTTAGAAAATGTACCATTTAGCAAAATTTTAGCCTACTTAATTTTTAAACTTATTTAAAACTAAGATGTGTTTTCTCATGCATAGCATTCTAGTTGAATTTGGATTTATATAATTTTGGAACTGTGGATTCATTATTTTAAATGTTTTGCTTTTTACCCTATCAACTTTTTGCTCAAAGTGTCACTGATGAGGAATAAATTTCCGACATGTGCGCATATGGCAAATCAAAATTAACAGGTTTAACAGGTATTTCCGTTAAATATATAGGACAAAATAAAAAAGTTATATCCTATATTCACTATATATATGCACCACCCTTTTGAGTACCTAATGGGGAAACTTGTATTTAAGGCCTTACCACCTTGATATCTTTGAACTTATCCCGATTCAAGAATAAAAAACAACTGTGAACGTAAAATAAAAATTTATTATCGCTTTTATTCAATGAACGAACGATTTATAAATAATAATTTTAGAATTCCATTGAGTATTAGTCATATCAGTATTTTATATAAATTTCAAAATAATTCTGCTTTCTTGGGGCTAATCATGTATATATTTTATGCCAATTATATTTTAATAGATACATGATTTGCGTGTATTCGTTACAATACTAAAATATCTTTTTAGTTGATTTTGATGTCAAATAATTTGACAGTTATACAAAACTTACAAATGATGATCATCTTACTAATGAAAATAAAATCTAGGTTTATTCTATTGTTATATATGGTTTCAAACAACGTCTTTATTTGAAATGCTAATTTATCTCTAAAATCAGTCAATCTTAGTGACTTTTGATTATAACAATTCCAACAGTACTTAGACTTGATTACATGTTTAAAATTATCTTTAGTAATGGTCATGGTCAAAGATAAGAACAAATAAGAAGTAAAATCGAAAATTTTACAGAGTGTGCAGACTTTAAAAATATGATTTTGAAGAGAGACTGACATTGTACATTAGGTCCCTTTCAAATAAAACATCGTCATTAGAATACGGGAGGGGAAACTCCCCCTCCTGTCGAGGAGTGGGGGTCCGGGGGTCCTCCCCCGTAAAATTTTTAAAAATATAGCTTAAAATAGTGCATTGTGATGGCTTTTAGACTTATTTTGTCCTTGAAAATGTTAACAAATTATCAACCCTAAAATTGAACCTTTTATACATGTTTTATTATATGTTGTTTTTTGTATATTATTTTTTGTATATTTATTATTGTGCTTACTGAAAGTCAGCAATTTACAGCTACTGGTCTCAATACATTTATTTCTTTTAAAAAATTAAACTTAACAGATCTAGAAATGAATAAGTTGGACAAGGCACAACTTTAGCATAAAACATTTAACTAATATTTTTTCAGTTATTATTATTTTTTTATTTTGTTTTTTTTTAATTTTTAGTTTAAATTAAATTTAATTAATCTCCAAATAAACTGGTCAAAGTGTTTTCTTTGCGCTGCATTGTTTCTATTTTATTGATTCACTTTTTCCTGCATTGACAAATTTTAAAGAAAAACATTCTGGAAGGCTGAATGAAAAGAACCAAACTTTTTAAAGTCAGAGAAATTGTTAAGCATGGTTGAATGGCATTAAGTGTAGATAAGATGACATCAGATAAAATATAAAACCATAAAAGTAACTAAATAAAATTAAATGAAAATTTAAAAGAAATTGATACACACCCCGTTTACCGCAAATTTTAATAAGTGAAGTTTCAAATAAATAAACCGAAAACTGAAAATAAAACTTAGAGTATGATAATAATTTTTTAAATACCTGACCAACAAAACCAAATAAAAAAACAGAAAACCCATAAAAAAAATTTTCAAGTAAACGGCGCTCCTCTGCATCGGAGGGAATTACAAGGCAGAAAAAAGACGTGACCTTGATTCAGTCAGCTGTCCCATTCATATTACCACGTCTGGCATAACATGGACGCAAAAGACTGCATGGTTCATGGTCAAAATCGTCAATTTAGGCAAAATAAAAAACAAAGAAAAATTAAAATAAATCTCTTTTTTAATAACGAAAAAAAGAAAGTACAGATCGGACTGATGCAAAGACTTTGGCGAATTTATATGGACTATTCGAGACTGGTGCCGGCAGATTGTTTTCTTCAACTGTCAAAACTACAAACCTTGCCGTTTTGCTGGTCTAAAAAAATCTGATATTTTTCTTTTTATGTTTTTTAACACATGCCCGCCTCCGGGTCGGTGAAATTTGCGTATTTAAAAAAGTTTTCCGCCAATGCAACATATGAAAGCAAACGGAATTTCCCACATCATCAATCAAATACACTCCATCGAAATCATTTAAAAGATTCTTCTGGTTTGATATAGACGGACAACTACAAGACTCCAAACGACACAAACATTATTTTTTGACAAATTTGACGGCGCAAACGTAAAACATTTTAAAAAAATTAAAAAGAAATTTAGCCCGCGATATATGTCACACATCTTAATGTTTTTAGTCAAAAAATGTTGCATAATACTAAAAATCAATATAACCATTAAAATTTTCCAGAAACATTTGGTCAATTCGTGACGTCATTGATGATGTTAAAATTCCAGGCTATCTCAAAATGGAGTACACCTAGAAACATTTTACCTGCACTCCCACGGAATATTAGCTAATTTAGAGAAATTGGTTTCAGCAAGATTGGACTACTCCTATACAGTTCTTGAGATGCGTGAAAACACATTATCAGGGCGTTATCTTACACATAAAACTGACAAACCCTGTCCGCCACATTCGTCAGATTTAAACTTAATTTATTTGTTTTGATCTGGTGATATTTGAAAGACAGGTTGTATGAGGTAATGTTGAAACAACAGAAGAACTTTAGAGCAACACACTTTTGCCTAACTCATGACGTCATGCATTCAGTAGAAGACTTTCTGAACAGTCAAGAAAGTTACCTTTGAGGCCCTTTTATCATCGCTGGTAAAATTATAGACACTCAAGGGCATTATGTTAAAACATAAAGTAATATATCGGCTAAAATTTCAATCATTAACATGAGGCTCACAACATTTCAATTAGCCCCGTAAAAGAAACTTGAAGGGCGTTTAACACCATTACTTCATTCCACCAACGTTACAAAAGATGTACATACACTTTATTTTATTTTTACTTGTAATCTTTATCTATTTGTTTCACTAACAAATCCCTTGCATATACCAAGGATCTATATCAACGTAAAATCGACTTTCTTGTTTGGTATTTAGTCGTTTACATAACACTGACGGTCTATATCAATCTTCATAATTATTCTTCTACTTCGTAATGTTGTCTCCATTCATGATAACTTTCGTATCTCGTTCGATCCAAACTTACGTCTGAAACAAACTTGTAAAACTCCGATACATTTTGAAACCATTTCGTGTTAATATTAAACTAGAAGGAAAGTACAGGTGTGGATAACCCCATTTCTAAATTTTGGAATAATGATTTCTTTATAACAACGAAACTCTTTATCCGTTATATAGTCTCTTCATAACGAATTTTCAAAAGCTAACTTTTATACGTTATTTAACAAATATTTACATTTTGTCTGCTCTCCCTTATATCCTTTACTACATGACATGTTACCACATCTGCCATAGATATCTACTTTGGAAAATTTCTGAAGCAAATCTACATTTATTTCTCGTTTTGGGGGAGTATTTCAGTTCCCAACAAACCGAGCAAACATTCTATTCTTCTTTTTGAACAAAAGAGGATTAATTTTATAGGACAATTTTCTTACTTTGAAAGAATTTTACATGTACATAAAATATCAGAATCGCTTTCATAGTTGAAGGTTTCAATTAAACATATTTTTCCAGTTTGGTAGACGTTTAAGAATAATATATTCAGACTCGCGGTTATGGTATATCCATATTTGATCTTTCAATTTATTCGGTGGACTTGACAGACCTAATGCATTAAAATCACTGGAGTCCTATTGTTGATCTCCCTTCTTTCAACAGTTATTCTACAGTTGCTGTATTCACAGTTGTCAAAAGTAAGGTTTTTCGGTGTCCATATTAGTCTATTACAAAACAGTATTTTCTTCCATATCTGCTCATGTGAGATAGGGTTTTCCCCTATGTGAGAAATGTGTATCTCACTTGACCACGTGACCTTTCATTTCCGGTACTATTTTCGTCTTCCTTGTTGACAAACAAACAATCATGGCTTCCCCTTTCCAGTCTAATGATATCACAGAATTTATTGAGCAAAACGAAAACCAAAATACTTTGAGGAAAACATTTGCACATGACAATGTTAATTACAATTATCACCAGTCTCAACCGAAACATCGACGCATCACCTACCACAGTGACACAGATTATGAATAACAAGTGTTTACTGGATAACCGGGTGTATATACATCCGAGAAAAGAAAATAGTGTGCGATATATATTTATAGATGGAGCATTTGAATGACTCAATGTGGGCAGTATTAAACATGATTTTGTTTTTTATTATCTTATTAAAGTGTAAATAACTTTATTTTTTTTATTTGAGTTGTAAATTACATTATAGGTCATAGTACCAAAAATAGCATTGCCTGCGGAATGATTTCTAAACGATTTTGCAGTGAAATTTAAAATGCTTTTTTTTTAAATTTAAGGAAACAAAGCAAATCGCCATATGTTTTCGTGGTACCTACACTCTGTAGGTACTTTAGAATCACGGTCATTTTGGATTTTCAGGTCATTTTTATGAAAAAAAGTCATATAAAAAGGTTAGATTTTTTATGTGCCCAGACCCATAGATCGCAAAAGTGTAACTATTTCAATTATATGAAGAAAAATAATCCATTATAAGTTTATCCATGTAGAATAGGGAAATCTCAACCTCGGGATTTGAATATTTCAGTCAGAGACTCGGCAAGCCAATATTCAACCCCTCGGGTGAGATTTCCCTATCCTACATGGATACTCAAAATGGATTCTTATAATCTTCTGCTTCGTCGGTTTTTAATGTTGTTCGTGTTTTGGTTTCAAAACATTTATTTTGACATTCCCTAAAATGTATAAGAAACAAACATGTATTGTAAATGGGAAAAAAACCGTTTTAAGACATGTCTGAAGTTGTTTACTTTTTCAACATTCAATGCTAAACGGAAAAATAAAATATGAAATTACTTTTTTTCAATATTCGAAAATGACTTAACATATCAAAATGCAAACTCAGCGTGGTATGGCATGCTAATGCGATCACATAAGATGTTACTGTTCAAAATTACATCAGGAATTTTCAACTTTCCGGGATATGAAACCATTAATTTCTGCTATTTAGGTATTCAAACGCTCTACCACTAAACCACTGAGATGGTGCGATGATATAAGAGAAATATAGAAACTCCATGCCAAAGTTAAAAAAAATGAAAAGAACAAATATCGATGTAAAAAGGACCGATAGACCTTATCGTATAATATATCTAAATTTTTGAAAGGCCTCTTATATTTGTTGTTATTTTAGCCCTACAGTCACAAATGTTTATGGAAATTAGAAATTATGAAAGGAGTGCCTGCTGTATATATATTTTAGCTTATTATTGATTTGGGGACTTGTTAAACTGACTAACTTAGGGGCCAAGAAGTATGAGAACTATATGGCATAAGATCAAACATGTTACTGTTTTACAAAAAATATTTTTGAATATATATATAAAATGGAATTTAGAAGGACGTAACTCTTTTCTATCTACATTTTTGAATACACTTCAATTTATTGTGACTGCTGTTTAATTATCCTTTAATTTGGCTTTATAATTCTAAATAAGATTCGATAAACAGGTGTTGAATCATCGTTTATCGGAGCCTTATACCACATCGAGGCTCACGGTTATACAATTTGTCTCGAAAGTGGAAGTAAAGTTTGCAAACCGGAAGGTTAACCATAAGACTTTAAAATTTAAGATACTTCTTTTTCGCCAGGTGCTCGGCAATAAGAGAACGAAGCGTCAAATGATTAGCAGTATGTCTGTCTATTGCCTATTGACTCTGTGAACGAGTACATTGAAACACCAAAAACACTTGCAAAGCTTGAGTGTAAACGAATTTTTCTTAAGTTAATCCTCGGAGATCAATGAACATATTCTCGACGAAAATAGCTTTAAAATGTGCCGGTGTTTCTTTATCGATATCATTTTTGGAGAAAATAGTCCTCTTCAGCCATGATTTAGACGACAATGTCACGTGACAAAATGTGCAATATGAAAAATGGATTAGGTAGACTTCGGACTGGAACAAAGTTTTCGTGCAAACTTTTTTTATATTGCACGCTTTCACTTCGGAATTCATCGTTTTATTTCTATATGAAACGTATATTGCTATATAATAAAACGAATACTTTGCAATTTTTAAAAATAACCTATTTCGTTTAATGAAATCACTAATTAAAAGAATATTTTTCTGTTTAAAAATTTTGTTTGTATAATAAATAGTATTAAAAATTAAATCTAACTTGTGTTTTATTATATATTTATTTTTTAATTATTTATTTATTTATTTATTTATTTATTTATTTATTTATTTATTTATTTATTTGTCCTTTAAATTGAATACTACTATGTAATTAAATGTATATATTTTTATCACATTTACAGTTGCAAACGTGTTTTAATTACATTTGTAAAATACATATCTAATAATTTGCTTCAAAGTATTACATTTTATTTTTGAAAAAAATAAATTCTAATGTTTATCAAATTTATAAGACACAATTCGATTCGAACATTAACTACAATGATTTAGTGTGACCTACGGATGATAACTTTTATCTCCCATTTCTCATTATCGTTAAGAATTAGTATGAAGTCAATCTGATATCCGCCTGTCTGTATAAATTTAGATACTTAACTTATTTAGCTAACGTTCTTAACACTTTTCTAAGATTACATCTTTTGGTAAGATTTATATTTCAATAATAAAAATGCTTTATTAAAGTGATTGTTTGAAGCAAGTGTTAATACATTCATTTTACTGCGTAATTTCTAAAGGTATAACGAATGGTTCATTTTATTTGAAACAGACTATAGTTTAGCTGTAATCAATATCTATCATTCTCTAAGAAATCAACAAAGATCCACTAGTCTCAACTAGCACAAATAAAATTACTTACCTGTAGATAAAACTGGATAATATATATATATATATATATATATATATATATATATATATATATATATATATATATGTGTGCTAGGTGAGACTCCACGTTTTGTGTTGCATTATTTCATAAAAATTCAAAAGTAGCACATGACAGTATAGGGCACATTCACTGTATTTACACGCAATAAAGTCTTCTCTTTCAATGGAATTCCTTAGAGCTCCACGTGATCCCCCATAGCGTTTGGTCGAGACAATTACTGCTATAGGCAATGGAATCACATAAAGTGACTTTTTTCGGTAATAAAGACGCTTTTGGGGGGTAGTTGACGTAAATGTTAACCATTTCATTCCGCACAAACGTTAAGAAGTATCGATCACGTGGTACGCTGGCTTCTTCCATTTTTTATTATATTCTTTTCCTTCGTCGCTTTTTTTTCTTTCAAAGACATTTTCAGTTTTCTTTTATCGTTTACACATTTAGTAGGATGATAGTATATGTTCGAAAAATAATAATTTATGTGTGAGTTCGAGAGTTCGAACCCCTGCTGGATCTGACCACGACTTGAATTTTGATAGTGACTTTTCTTTCGCCAATCATTCGGCATTTTCATTGGTTCCTTCGGATGAGACTCTAAAAACCGATGTCCCGTGTTATGGCAGGCGTGGCAGGTTTAAGAATCCTCCCTGCACAAAGGAAAGGTAAAAATGTCTGCTACTTCACCTTTTGCTGGTGACGTCTTAATATAAGTGAACTATTCTTGACTGGGACGTAAAACCTATCAATCTATTCCAATGTTTGTAAGCTGCTTTACTTAATTGTTCTAGTTTGGATTGTGTTGTAACGAATGTGTGCTTATAACTAGACAATTTAACCCCCCCCCCTTTTTTTTTTTAAAGCGCAGATGTAGGTCTTATATTTATTTTAGTTACGCCGGATAATTCATCCAGTCCGTCATGAGGACAACCTTATTACACATACGGACATTATTTTAGCATCCGAATAGACCTTCAACTCGCATTGCTAACTATTTCAGTATAATAAGCATAAAATTTTTAAAAAATGTTTCTCAACACCCCCGTAAAATAAAGACTACGGACAAGAGAGAAATGTTAAAAACCTGTCAGATGTAAAGTGAAATTTATATGTTCTCAGTTTTATAGATGAAAAAAACATAGGAACATGTTACTGTCATGTTGATTTTAATGAATAAAACAATACATTGTTTTTCGCGAAGAAAAATCTATTTTGAATTCAACACAACATACAACATGGCAATATGTCCATTCTTATAACATACAAAACCTGTCACTCATGAAGTATATTGGAAAGTTAAAGTTAAATTAAGGTAAAAAATCACAGGATATTTGGACTATTTTTTAGCTATTGAAGTCTTCTATGAACAATTAAGCATTAATTAGAACAGAGATTTTATACCTTTGTTTTAGACGTTTATGATAAATTATAAGTTATGTGTTTAAGATTAATCTTTTTCTGTTTTGTTACAACAAATACGTGACCTTAAAAAATGCCAACCGTTTTTGTTCCAGACAGAATGGCTGATTCTGGCATGATCTTAAGTACTAAATTCTATTTCTTACTTACGTAGTTCACCATCATATTACGACTTCCATTGTCAGTATAGTTCTATTAAATTGATTTTATCAAAAGTTTAATTAGAAATTTAATAATTATAAAACTTGCGCTTTATATAAGCCAAAAACCCAAAGGACACAAAAAAATTGTAACTTTGGAACAACTTCTGGCATTTTTTTAAAAAAAATTATTTTAAAAAAAACGTCTTAGAAGATCTTTGCTTATAATACATAAGAAAAATACCTGTTAAATTTTCTATGGGCCATATGTGCATATTTCGGAAATTCATTCCTCATCAGTGACACTAAGCCGAAAAGTTTTGATAAATAAAAAACATAAGCCAAACAGATGAAAATCGATAAGTTCCAAAATTATTTAAATCCAAATCCAGCTAAGAAATGCTTTGCATGAGGGAACAAACCCGAGTTTTAAAATAAATTTCAAAAATTGGGACTTTCTAAAAATTTTGCTAAATGTTACTTTTTCTGACAGCACAAAGTACTGTATACTGCTTATAACTTATATTATCAGTGTTTACCTTTTATGTAACTTTAGCAAGTAATAGCTGACAAACGAATAATTAAATCAAATATAATCAAATTAAGAATCAATAAAAAAAAAAAAGAAACAGATTGGCTAGGTTGATTGCAAAATTCCTTTTAAACGTCGCATCAGCTGTTTTTTCTGAAATTTGTCACGATAGCAAGGTTTATAATTTCTTGGGATTAATCTGAGAACAAGTTCGCGTATGTGTGAGATGCATGAGTGTGCATTATGGTCTGTCTTTTACCTAGTCGCACACTTTCTCCGGGGCTGACTTTTTGTGGAAGGTGACTAGCTCATTGAGTGGAGTAATGATGTTTTACGCCCCAGTCAAGATTCTTTCACTTGTTTCGAGGCGGGACAGTTCTGTGATGTTGGAGGAAACTGGAGTGTCCGGAAAAAAACATCGACCATCGGTCAAGCGAAGTGACAAACTTTCTTACACTAGGATCTGTTCCCAAGTGAGATTCGAACCCAGGTGGTGAGAGGCACTGTGATCCGTAAGCCTCGCGCTTTAGACCAGTCGGCCACCGTGCCCCCTAGATATAAACTGGACATTTACTTTTCTATCGAAAATCAGGATTTTTGCCATCAGTGTTCTCATTATCTGTTCGTCCTTTCTTGCTTATAAAATATCGGGCTGTTTATTTCATTAACTTGCATTGTGTTTTATTCTTAGTTTAAAGTTGTCAAATTCATTTTAACTACACTGGTCTATCTTCTATTTTAGAACTATCAATTCAAAAATATTTTCCATACTTTTTACATTTTCAATTTTGATAAGCCAAGTTTCATATATCTGAACTCCAAAAGGTAAATAATTATGTTGAAATTGAAAATTATACAGGTATTTATGAAACCTTGAGAATGAATTGTTTATGAATCAACCAATAAATTAATGACCGGATCTAATGCCCTTTACATTTCCTTTTTTGTATTTTATATTTTGTTTTCGATCAAAAGAAACAATAAAAATTAGAATGGAATGTCTTCTGAATCAATTTGATATAAAAATAGATAAAAAGTAGATTTTATTGTTTCATTAATGAAACCTTTTTACATTATAAATATCAATCAATTAGTCACAAGTTCTGGAATTTTATGTACGACAAAAATTCCTGTCAATCATAATTATTTTCATTTGACATATGTGAATTAATAAGACAATTAGGTCGTCAATATTTTGGTACTAACAGAATAAGGTACGTGTACTTTGTAACTTCATTTCAACCACTTTGGGGGCCCAATACCCTATTGATTCAGCTGTTAGCCTTCAATCTCATGTCCTCACATCGTTGTGGGTTCGACCCCGGTCGACCGCAATTGAGAATGAATGTCCTTGTCCTGGGCCTTTACTTGTTGGCCCGGTACCAATGGACCGAGTGCTACGAGATTTTGTGCATGTGTACAAGCACTCTTTTGGTGCATTAAAAACCATCCTCTTGAGTTGAAACAATTCTTGATATTTTTGATAATCATAAAAAATAAAAAATCAATAATCATTTGATAATCATTGATGCAAACATTCGTTGGAACCTCTCTCTCTCTCTCTCTCTCTCTCTCTCTCTCTCTCTCTCTCTCTCTCTCTCTCTCTCTCTCTCTCTCTCTCTTCTATATATATATATATATATATATATATATATATATATATATATATATATATATATATATATATATATATGAATGTATGTATGTATGTAATCTTTTGATGTATCTGCATCTTTGTTCATACTTTCTACTGTTCAGGATACATGTGACTATACTCAATGTATGGAAATTAATCTAATAAGCCTGTATGCTGTATGAGTCGTTATGTGAATGAATAGAAGAAGTGTCTTACCATTTGTTCACATGACAAACAATTACAAGTCATCCTGCCTTAACGGATGTTGCCATTTTGAGAATTAGGACAAATTGACCTTTACTCAAAATATATTTTAAGTATAGCATAAATTTTATCATTTAAAAGTCAATTTGTCAAAATTTAAATTCTAAAGATACATAAGATCACAAAAATAATATAAAATTATCGTCTTAAGGTGTAAAATTACAAAACATATCAACGCTAATGAGAACAATAAAATATCTCAAAGTTTAATAATGAAATAAATGATTTAAAATATCGGAAGACTTTCAGAAAAGTCTGATAGCAAAAATAAATAAATAAATAAAATAAATAAATAATAAAATAAAATAAAATAAAAAAAGAAAAAAAGAAATATATAAAAAGGAAAAAACCATTTGTAGGTTATCAAAAAGAAAAAGAAATGATCTCACTAGAGATGGCTAGGCTTTTTGATTTTGTAGAAAAAAAAATTAAGAAAATCAATCAAACATAATAATATATTATTTTCAGTACTTGTAAATTTTGTTGTAATATGGACAAAACTGAAATATTTGTGTTTTATTTTACATACATGTGTTGAAATCAAATCGGTCCCGTTCAAATATTAGCAGAAATTCGTATATTCATTAATGATGATGATGATGATGATCACAACAACAATAATGATAGTGATGATAATGATAATAATATAATAATGAAAGTGATGATGATGGTTAATAGTAATAATAATAATAATAATATTGACAATGTTGATGATGATGATGATTATTATTATTATTATTTATTTATTTTTTTTTTATTAGAAGAAGAATGCTAGTTGAGTTCATCAGTCCTAATACAAATTTCATATTGGTTAAACTTATAAACATTTTGATGCAAAAAGTAAATAAAAATGTTGCGGATTGTAAAACATATTTAAATACAGATAATAAAGCAAATGAAATAGAAAGGAAAATCTAAAGTGACATTTTAAAAAAACGGCATTTTAAGCTTTACATTAAACCACGTAAACTATATGTTCTAAGGAACCTTTGCCCTTTTTGGGAAAATGTGGCAATATTGTAATTCAGATCATATCGTACTCAAACACGATGCCCTGAAGTGTTAATGTATTGAACACTGTGTTGATTTTTATGGTTAATATGCGGTTTTCTTTTTTTTTTCTTTTTTTTTTTTTTTTTTTTTTTTTTTTTTTTTTTTTTTTTTTTTTTTTTTTTTAAGTTTTGTTTAAGCATTCTATTAACTTATCCATATGTTTGATTTGATGTGTAACTTTATAAAAAAAAGTTATCGAATTTTACGCGATTTTAAATGCAAAAAGGGGAAAAAGTAATAAACAGATGAGATTGTATGCATATTTTCTGAGGAAAAAAGAGCAAAAAATATGAAAATTGCAGTATAATATATACTTATATATAGCAATTATAAGTTGCAGCTGTAATATGTCATGCTTGAGCTTATAAACATAATTGATTTAAATACTTATAAGAAATATATTTGCACGTGACGGGTGTGTGACGGTACATATTGTCGCCCCTGTGTAGCTAGCTAGACAGGAGGTGCTTACCCTTCTGGAGCACCCGGTCTCACTTCCTTGATATCACGTGTACAACTCAATTGGTCAGTTTTCATAGTTTGATGATGATGATGATGATTATTATTATTATTTTATTATTATTATTATTATTATTATTATTATTATTATTATTATTATTATTATTATTATTTGGACACGGACTGGTATGTTTGTATTTTATTTGCAAGATGATTAATTAAAGCAAATTTTCTTACAACTAAAGACATGCCGAATTATCTCGAAAATTTACTCAGTTGGGAAAAGTTAATATCGATAACGCCAAATAAAAGAAAAAGAAACATTTCTGTAAAATGAGCTTAGATAAACGTGTCACAAAACACCAAACACATTTTTTCATCTTTTGAAGAAAAAAATGAAATTAAACTATGAGTCATAAATACATTTGGAACATTACCGATTCCGTTTTCAGGACAAATATTTTAAGAAGGATCAGTAAACAGTCAGTGGCGTTTATTGCGTACAACTTACTACAATATGATATTTTGATATTTTTCTCGATTTGAGATGTTCAATACTGTACTTGCACATTGTTATCTCCCTTTATCGCTCTTAAGTGTGAGAAGGTAGATTTAACGTACAGACACGCGCCAGGGGGCATTCTTTCCGCGTCAGTGCATTGAGATTAGTAGATAAAATTTTTCGTTTAAACAACATCAATGCGAACAGCTTAATATTATCATATCCTTAATTTAACAGTAACCTTTTTAAGAACACACACACACACACACACACACACACACACACACACACACACACATACACACACGTTTGTGTGTATGAAAATTGTGACCAGGTTGCTTTTTCAGAAGAAGCTTTTAAACAGTGATTTCAAGAATGAAATGTAATTCTTTTCTTCTTCTTCTTCTTCTTCTTCTTCTTCTTTAAGGGCATATGTCATTCCTACGGCTCAAAACTTCATTAATTTGAATAATAAATATGTATTTCCGAAGGAACATTTAAATAGTTGGGTTCTTGTTTCATTATTCGTATATTTTTTCAGACTTAATTTGTTATTCAAATATGTCAAGACTGTTTTTTTTTATTAAATGTCCAAAATCAATTCAGAGATAGAATTAATTTATGTGTTTCGATGTTTCTAAACATTGGAAGTCTTCCAGAATCCGATTTATATAATATAATGGCTCACTAGGTCTTATACTTTCTCAGAATTTTTTGGCTTTTAGGAAATAAAGTTGTCTAAACCGGAGGCTGACGAACAACTGATCAGCACGTTTCCGGAGAGATCTACGGTGGCACAGAGGTGACATGAAATATATTTTTCATATTACGTGCGCACGCATTAACTTATTACGTGCGCACGTATTACCTATTACGTGCGCATGTAGTAACTAATACGTGCGCACGTATTAGCCTTTTACGTGCGCATGTATTAACCTTGGTTTCTACGTGCGCACGTAATAGGTTAATACATGCGCACGTAATATGAAAAATAAATTTCAAGTCACTTCTGTGCCACCGTGGAGATCCTATTGTTTATGTCAGGTTTCAGTATAGTTTCCGTTCTTCTTGCAATCACTGGTCTGGCATCAATATAATGCAAATCTTAAACCACAAGAAACATTTATGCCACTAACTTCGTAATTTTTTGTTTGAGTGTGTTCTTGGTTTTTCTGATGGTGGTAACTGTCACGTACATGTCATTTTACGATAACAGAATTGCAATCAATTGCAAAATGTCTCAAATTTACGCATGACGGGATTTTTTTTTTCGCCATGACAGATTAAAAAAAAAAAGTTTGTATTCGGTTGCAACTTTCTGTGTATAATTTCAAATAAATCATTTTTATTTAAACTTTTACCTGACTTTTACGTGATATGTATTGTAATGAATGACAAAAAAATAATAATAAATGCATTATACTTTTAATATTTAACAAAAATGTATGTAATGAAAAAAAATACATATACATATGTCATAGATATAGTATTTTAGACTATTAAACATGTTCAACACATTCTCAAACTCACACACACACACACACACACACACACACACACACACACACACACACACTTTTTTAAAGTAATATGTTCATTTAAAATGAATATGCACTTATTTTCCCCACAAAGAAATAGAGTCGAAACTAAAGTTACTATTTTTCAACAAGGAAACACAATCACACCAGTCTCAAATGGTCTTCAATTGGAAATTGCAAAATAAGACTTTATTTAGGTCAGTATTCATGAAAATTATTTTTTGAATTCATGGATTTAATTTAAACCTCAGAAATAAAAAAATGTTAAAGATTACATATTGACATTGAAACTATGCAAATTTCAAATGAAATATAGAAAAAAAAATAATTACAAAGACTTAAAACATAACTTTTTACTTATTTTTTTCAAAAAAGAAAAATATTAAGGTTAACAACTGTATTCAATAAGGAATACTTATGTATAATATCTTAATTACAACATGTTTTCTTTCTTCATATTTTTGTGGTTGATGCTTTTAATTTTTCCTTTTAATGTTTTAATATATTTTTTTAAATTTATAACTTAGTATTTATTTATTAATTATCATTTATATTAATATATATATATATATATATATATATATATATATATATATATATATATATATATATATATATATATATATATATATATATATATATTTAAATATATTAAGTAACTTTCAGTTTTTGATGTTGCACAATCATACTGTGTGTAATTTTAGCACAAGATTCTTAAAAATTACATAATTTGTCAATAGATATTGCATAAAATGGTCTTATAAGCTTCGCCGATTTGGCAAAAAAAATGCTTGATTCGACAAGTTGTTCTGATACAGAGGTAAAATATAGAGTGAAAGGCTAGAGAGAGAATAAAAATGTCCTATAGACATATATCCCCAGCTACATTACGTCAGAACCGAGGCTACGTAATAAACTAAGAGCCACTTAATTTATAATCAATTATAACATTTACGATAGCTCAGTTGGTAGAGTGCTTGCTTCGTTTGTGGGAGGTCGTGGTCGAATATTCTTTCGCCGAGCATTAGGCATTAAAAATGAAAAGTCACAAGGTTCTTCGGGGACAGCTTAAAAACCGAAGCTCCGTGTCACTGCATGCGTGGTACGTTAAAGAACCCTTCTTGGACATAGTCCTAAGCGCACTGCAAAGGGCAATTTTTCTGCCATTTCACCTATAGCTGGTGAGGTCTCGATATTAGTAATTTTTCTTAAAGGGAAGTAAAACCCAACTAAATCAAATCAAATCAAATCAAATCAGAATTCGAACTTGAACGATAACATTACGTCACAATATTTTATTTAATGCAGTCTCTAACAACGCTAGCGTTCTTGAATCTGAAAAATCAGAAAATTCACGCTGGACAAATGAGCAGATTAGCAAATCATATAATCAAAAACAGGTGACTGAACATCAATACGAAGTAAATTGATAAATAATTTACAAGATTAACTTAACATTTTGAGATATTCAATACAATAGTTTAAATTGCGTTTGACGAAAATTTTCATTAAAATGTAGAAAATCTTCATCTCAAGGACAAAAACTGTTTTATAATATTCCAACAATTCATGCCACCGTAAATATTTAACTGCACTACGGGAAAGCTGGTTATGAAACTTTGACTGGTTTTACTTAAGGAACACTGTATGAATAACGACCGATGGGTAGTAATGAGGTACCAATCCCTTCCGTAGAAGGGGACCTCGGTGGCCTAGTGGTCTAAAGCGCGCGTTTACAGATCACAGCGCCTCTCACCGCCTGGGTTCGAATCCCACTCAGGACAGATCCTAGTGTGAGAAAGTTTGTCACTTCACTTGCCAAAGGTCAGTGGTTTACTCTGGGTAATCCGGTTTCCTCCACCACCCCAGAACTGACCGCCTCGAAATAAGAGAAAAAATCTTGACTGGGGCGTAAAACACTATTACTCCACTCCACTCTTTCCATAGAATTTCAGATTGTGCTTTATTTGTTCTCTCCAGCAGCAGTGTCAGTCAATATGCAAGGAAAGATAATCCAAAGACTGATGGTTGTATAAGTTATTTCATTCATTATCATATATGTCTTATAATAGTTCTCAGGTGAGCGCTAAGCGCCAAGTAATATATTGCTATGGTTCACCGTCGTCGTGTAATAGTCATATTTCCATATATTCAAAAATACTTTTGTAAAAAATTAATAACCTTACGCGATTCTCTTCATCACGGTTCAGAAAAACCTTTATTTAATGGACCATAATAGAATTCTCCATTCAACCACGTTAATACCTTATAGCGTTTGTGCGGGACGGTTATTTCTGTTGACAATTGAATCACATATAGTGACAATTACTCGTAATTACATTTTTTTGGGGGGAGGGGGAAATCTCTGGCGTAAACGTTATCTATTTCATTCTGCACAAACGTTAAAAAGTATTGATCAAGTGGTACGCTGGCGAGTTCCATTACTTCAATATATTTAAACAATGCACATGTAAGATCAAATATACTGTACAGTTCAACTGCACTGCAAGGTAGCTTATCAAGAAACTTCGAATATTTTCGATTATGAACAGAGGGTACTGTAATAAGAAAGATTCAGAGAACAATATGTAAAATGCGATTGTACTAAGAAAAGTGACAAAAGATTTCGTATAGCTCTGTAAAAAAAACGCAGTATTAAAAACAATTTGAACAATAACGTAACATTTAATTTATAATAATCCATTAAAACACTCTAAAAAAAAACCCCGCTGTAATTCAGTGCAGTTTTCTTGTTTATATATTTTGAAAAAAAATCACATCGATTACAATATAAAAAAATCTGTTATATGATTGTTTAAGTGAAAAAATATGTATTAACATAACGAATAAAATGAATGTGTTTTTTTTTTTCAAAAGATTGTAGTACGTTTTTAAGTACAATTAAAAACGTTGCAAATTAAAAGTTCTATGCATAATTTTTTTTTTATTTCATTTCATTTATTTTTTTATTATTATTATTTTAATTTTTATTTTATATTTATTATTATTTTATTTTTTTTATTTATTTTTATTTTATTTTATTCTATTATTATTATTATTATTATTATCTTTAAAATAGTGGCAAAGTACAATAATGAAACAAAATGTTGTGTCAAGTACGGCGATAGATATTTAATACCTTGTTGCTATCTTTTTCTCTGCCTAAATGCCATACATAATCAGGTTTTATTATATGACTAATTTCTGTTTGGTTGATAAATCATTGTATTCACCTCATTAAAAGTCAATAATTGTATAGTATTGTTCGTGAAGTTTTTCAACTGATTGTTTAATTGATTTATTAAGGTTTTACGTCAAAGTCAAGAATATTTCACTTATATCGAGACGTCACCAGCTATGGATGAAGTGCCAGAAATTTTGACATTTGCAGTGCGCTTAGGGCAATGTGCAGGGAGGGTTCTTTAACGTGCCACCCCTACCGTGACACGGGGTTTCGGTTTTTAAGGTGTCATTCAAACGACCTCGTGACTTTTATTTATAAACGCCGAGTGCTTGGCGAGAGAACAGTCACTACCAATCTTCAAGTCTTGGGCAGACACGGAAGGGGTTCGAACCCTTAACTTGCCACGTGCGAAGATAGCACTCTACAAACCGATAAATGCATATCTTGTCAGTGTATGAAAATTCTTGGTTTATGTTGTAAATTATTTACTTATTTTCTTTGTAGTTTCTAATTTATATGAAGCGAAATATTAAAATATGGATTCTTAAAAAACTGCCGATATTGATTTGACAGTCATATAAAAATATAAGAAAAAAAATAAGTACATATACATCAATTAATTGCGTTTTGTATAAAACCAATCATACAAAAGTCATATTAATCAAGAGAGGAAGATTTTTAAAAAAATAATCGAGATTTTTAAAGAGAATTCGTCATTAAAGCTGCATTAAGTTTTTCAATTTTCTGAATTTTTTTTTGATTTTCTAAAAATATATATATTTTTTTTAAATAGATTTATTCTAACCACGATCCGTGACATTCATTTTCTAAAACTTCATTTCTTTTAGCTGTAAATAAACGGAATCCTCTGACCGGATAGTCAGTGTTTTACGATGGTAATTATGAGCTAGGAGCATGCGCACGGATGTACGGAAAAAACCTAGAATCGAAGGTGAAACATGACAGATTGCATTAATTGTCCTTCATTAATATCCAGATGTATTTGAAATGGTGTCTAAGTCACAAATGACAAATTCAACGAAGTTCTGTGTTTAATCTATCGTATTTCACCGTTTTGAAAGTTGTGTTTAAATGACCCGGGTTTTGATGACGTAACCATGTTCTAATATTAGATTCCAAATGCTGCATCTCGCTGGGTAAATACTGTAATTTTTGAATTTATTCGAGCTTTTATCGTTGAACAAAATGTAACATTGTTCATTAGGAACATCATTAATTAGATTAGCACCGTTTTAATTTTTTCTTTGGAAAACTTAATGCAGCTTTAAATGAAATATATAAGCTAGCCTCACTTCGTAAAATTAATAATAGAGGTGGTATAAATGGCTAGTAAAGCTTGTAGTTTTACGGAAAGTGTTGCTCTTGATGACTACATTATCTTTGTAAAGGCTGTATTTATTTATCTTTATTTATTAAGATACAGTTTAAACCCATTTTACAAATAAAAAAAGAAAGATGGAAAATATATAGGATATGCAAGGGCACACAACTGTATACATTTTTTTTCATTTTTTTTTTTTTCAGATCCTAATAAATATGGTTTTTTTTTTCTTCTAAAGTTATACATTTGATCGTTTATTGCATCGTGCTCTTTGCTACATTGAATATTGCGAAATAAATCTTTTACAGCATTCAGTTTCGGTATTCAATTATATATATATATATAATTTTTTCATGGCGTTTGCTAAAAAATAGTATTTTCTGTTTTAATTAGAAAGTGATAAAACAGCAATGGTCACTTCTGCATCGAAAGAATGATATATACAAAATTAATGAGTCGGCTTAAAAAATAACAAAAAGAATTTGCTCCGATGGATTCGACTCCCCAATGGTCCCCGAATAATCCAAATTAAGAGAGTTGGTCCATAAAGATTTCCGAATAATCTAAAAAAAAAAAAAAAGCTTAGTCGGTCCCCAACGGTTTCCGAATAATCCATTTAAAATAAAGCTTAGTCGGTGTCTTTTTGTTTGTTCATTTATTTATTTATTTATTTATTTATTTATTTATTTATTTATTTATTTATTTATTTATTTATTTATTTATTGAATAATTATTATTATTATTATTATTATTTTATCATTATTACTTTTTTTAAAAAAAAAAAAACTTTGGTTCAGTTTGATATGTGTCAAAATCTAGACAGATTTAATTCACAAATATTATATAATTGAACTAAAAAAACTCTTTTTTTGTCTGCTGTCAGTAACACATATATTTCATATACTTAAACTTTTTCAATTATAATATAGTTTAACTTGCAATTGACCCCTGTCGTAAAATTTTGAGATTTCATTGTGACTGACCAGATAAACTGGGGATGTTACCGTATTTGGTTTATACCATAAGCTAGGGTTCTGATTAATCATACAATTCCTATCACTTCTAGATCGTTGGGAGCCTTGGTTGCCAAATGGTCTAAAGCGCACGTTTATAGATCGCATTTTCTTTCACTTCCCGCTCGGACAAACGCTAGTCTGAGATGTTTGCTTGTCTTAGGTTGGTTGTTTTTTCTTGGTACTCCATTTTTCTCAAAAACACCGCCCTGATATAAGTGAAAGAATTTTGACTAGAGCGATAAAGATGATTACTCAAATGAACTTCTCTTAGTCACTGCTATTATAATTACAATCTGCGTTCCTCTACATTATGATTAAAATCTGATTCCCTGTCTTAACTCTGGCAAAAGGATTCATTTAAGTAGGACACATGTGACAAAAATAATAATTCATATGACGACATTGCTTACACTAAATCAAAAACTTTTGTTTTGATAGTATATATATATACAAACTAGTATATATATATATATATATATATATATATATATATATATATATATATATATATATATATAATGCTTAAAATTACTCTTTCCTGACTGGTTTTTCGCTACATTGGTGGCAAAATCCATAAACCTGAAATGTGACAGAAATAGTGTAATACTTGTCTTTTGAATGGAATTTAAATGAAAAAAGACAATTAATTGGGTCGTATATATGCAGAAATATGCTAAATTTGGTCCATAATTAATTTTTATATACGACCTCTTTTTGTATATTTCCTTATTTCTATTTTCTGGAAATTAAAGAAAATTCATTTACCATGAAAGAAAAGCCTATTCTTTAAACATTATCATTTTATATTTAATGAAACTGAAAACGATGAACGTATTTTTAAAATAAAATTTGGACTTGACAACAGTCAACGCAACCAAGAATAAGAATAACAAATTTTTTAAAAGATATAGGCATAACAGACAAGGAAATAAAAACATGTTTTTAAACTTTAATTTTGAGAGTAGAGTGTTACGTTTTACGCGGAGTCAAGATTCTTTTACTTTTATTAAGCCTGTCAGTTCTTAGTTGGTTGAGTTAACCGGAGTTCCAAAGAGAAAACTTTCACTCTCACCTCCCCTCACCTAAGCCCTTCGAGCCCGCAGGCACATAAGACTCCATCCAATAGACTGCCTCCACCTTCCAATGTCTTTGGCTACTGACCTCGCTGAGGTCCAGCTATTCCACCCCAGCTGTGATCTTTCTTGCTCTGTTGTTCTTTTCAATGTTGTATTTTTAGCTAGCCTACTTTTCTCTTTCCTATTGATGTCATGTAAGTGTTGTTGTGCAGATTCTTGTGTTTTGCATCCTTAGGACATGGCCAATCCATTTCAACTTCCTCATATGTCACTTGATCAGGTTGTTTTTGTTTTGAGATATAGTTTTTCATTTGATGTTCTATCAGGTCATCTTACTCTTAGGATTTTTTTATGCATCATTTCTGGAAGGTGTTGATCCACCACTCTCCTGCAGGCAATCTGGAAAATTATTATACACTAGGATCTGTTCCGATTGGGATTCGAGACCCCTGTCAAAAGCCAAAACAACTAAGATTGAGTTATTGTGTAAAGCTGCATTAGCACTTTTGTAGCTATTTGCAGCTACAAAGCAACTAACAGTAAGAATAAGAATTAAAAAATGATAAAGATAGAAGACAAAAACTATTGTTATCAACGATACACACTTCCGATAATGGATTTGTATATTTTATTTCAACATGTCTGGTATTATCATCAAGAGTAACTATAGTGCAAGTCTATTTTAAAAGAATAATTAAAAAATTACTTTCTAATCATAACTTATGTACAAGAACATACCAAAACGATACAAGCAAATTAAAATGAAAGTTAAACATATATTTAAACCGTTTGTTATGAAGCTCCTGGCTTTGGATACTGGCACAGAGTACAATAAATAAACGAAATTATAAACATGTTTTGACCATCGCAAGAGCAACTAACAACCTGAAACAATGAGCAGATAAGCCATAACAGATAAAATTTGGATATCACGATAATGCTGAGCTAATGCGCCAAGTATTAACGGTTAATATTGACAAGTTAAGGGATTGTGTGAACTTTAACAGCAGTACTGACGAATATGTAAACAAGTCAGTAGATCGTTTTACTGATATGTTAAATAATTTGTTGAACGCTTTTTGTAAAAAAAAAAAAAAAGTATATCAAAAACGCAACAATAATACTTATGGTAAAGCTGAACTAAAAGATGACAAGCCTTGGTTTAATGACGAATTACGTTTGTTACGCAAATCTTATCTAGCCAATCTTCGTAAATATAATACATTACAAAGTCATAAAAACCGATAACTGCTAAATTCTTCTAAAAAGAGATATAAACAGTTAGAATCAAAACTTAAAAGACTATACCGGCAACAGCAAGGCAATATGCTATCCAACATGAAGAAATCTAACCCAAAAGATTTTTACAAATTATTCCGAAAAAGAAAAGTTCTAGCAGAGTCACCTACCTTAGACGCTTTTTTGAACATTTTAAGAGTTTGTCTGCATATGTACAAGAAGATGATTTCGATGTTTTACCTGGACATCCGGAATGTTTATACCCAGCGTTGCACTCTAAAATTCCTTTTTGTGAGATTGAATCCGCAATAAAACGACTCAAACCGGGTAAAAGTGGTGGTTCAGATATGTTAATCAACGAATATTTTATAGAATTTTCGGATATTTTAATTCCAAATTTACATTGGCTATTTAATAACATTTTTGAAAATGGATTTTTTCCGGAGCTGTGGTCAAAGAATGTAATCACTCCTATTTAAAAAAAAGGTCGTCAATCTGATGTTAAAAATTATAGAGGTATTTCCCGTGCTAGTTGCTTGGGTAAAATTTTTACTTCCGTTTTGAATCATCGTATTGTGAATTTGTGTGACCAAAACTCAATTTTAACAGATGCTCAATTTGGTTTAAGACCAGGTTATGGAACCAAAGATGCAATATTTGCATTGCATTCACTTATAAGCATTTTCCTCTTAAACAAGAAGCGATTGTTTTGTTGTTTTGTTGACCACAAATCAGCGTTTGATATCGTTAACAGAGTATTATTATGTCAAAAATTGATAAAATCTGGATTTAGTGGTAAACTTCTCATTATTATTAAAAGCTTATATAGTTGTGTCAAGAGCTGTGTCAAGAAGGACGATGAATGTTCTGATTTTTTCTCTAATTGTCGTGGTGTCATGCAGGGTGAAGTTCTTTTCCCTGTTCTATTCTCTCTTTATGTAAACGACTGTGAACTTCTTTTTTAAACAATGCGTTTTTACCTTACAGTTTACAGATGTTACAGTTATTTCTTTTTATGTATGCCGATGATATGGTTTTGTTTGCTGAGACACCTGAGGGTCTGCAATCACTTTTAAATCAGTTAAAATTATACACAGATGAATGGCAGTTAACAGTAAATACAGATAAAACGAAAGTTTTGGTTTTTAGAAATAATGATAAAGTAACACCTACTGAACACTGGTTATACAATGGATCGGCACTAGACATTGTTGATAGTTTTAATTACCTTGGTTTAGTGTTAAATTTCAATGGGAAATTTGCTATTACTGAAAAATGTATTGTTGAACAGGGTAGAAAAGCACTATTCTCTCTTCAAAACTCAACACGCAATTTGAAGCTTAATACTATAACAAAAGTTTGCTTATTTGATACGTATATCTCTAGCATTTTCTCATATGGGTGTGAAATATGGGGTTTTTATAAAGCAAGTCATATTGAAAAATTACATACTGATTTTTGTAAAAGGTTGCTATGTGCATGTAATAATACACCAAACTATATGGTTTATTATGAGCTTGGTAGATATCCCCTTATTATACATAGAAAATTAAGAATTATGAAATACTGGATCCATTTACTTTGTACACAAAATTTGTTATTAAAATCATTGATTAATGAAATGTGCATAAATGCTGAAAACAACCCAAACGTATCTAATTGGGTAACACAAGTTAAAAATGAACTGTTTAGAATAGGAATGGGATATATTGGGTTACAGCAAAATGTTTTAGATCCAAAGTATTTTTTAATAATGTATAAAGAAAAGTTAAGAGAAATTTTTGAACAAGATTGTGCAAACTTCTTCAATAATTCTTCAAAAGGGTACTTATATCAGTTTTTAAATTCACATTTTTGTCTCCAATCATACTTAAAAAACCTATCTCACAGTTACACAAACAAATTCTTGCAAAGTTTCGTCTATCAAGCCATTAATTATGCATTGAAACAGGTAGATACTATAATATTCCAAGGGACCAAAAATACTGCACATTTTGTAATCACCATGAAATAGAAGACGAGTTCCATTTCATTCTGAAATGTCCTGTCTATTCAAGTTTACGCTCTCGTTTTATTCAGAAATATTACTTCCACAAACCCAGTGTTTTCAAATTAATTCAGCTGCTATCTGTACAAAATGTAAAGGAACTGTCAAATTTGGGCAAATATTTGATTAGGGCACTTAAAATCAGAAATAATATGTCTGTTCTCTAGTTATTATTTCAGTGTAATTGCTTTATGTATGTATTATATTACTTTATTTAAATTTTCTTGATTTTTATTAATAAGAATAATTTGTACATGTGCTTAGGCATACCCTTGGTGATTAGTGGAAATAGCGGGTGCATTGCAGGTAGAGGGAGCACAATGACCTGTGCGTCTGCTGTATCCACTGGTCAACAACCTATGTTTATTTGCATGTCCACTCTCCTTATTTAATATAATACTTTTTTGTAAATAGTAACTAATATATTATATATAATGATTATTTTGTTGTATATATGTCAATTTCATATAGCATTTCCATGAACATTGCCGAATATTGTATTATATTGTATATGCACTTATAAAGTGTAAAACTTTTAGTGAAAATAAAACATACATTTAAAATTTGGATAATTGATTATATAGCGCTCAAATTTGTACAGATACTAGTAATATAACTAGTCAACCCAATCCTCATTAACTGTGCGATGAATCGTTTTACAAATCTTATTTTAGAATCCTTTTGAATATGAAATAAATAAGGTAACAAAAAATAATAATAATAAAGCGATTAAGCACATTTTTTTATAAATAGATAGATAGATAGATAGATAGATAGATAGATAGATAGATAGATAGATAGATAGATAGATAGATGAATGAATGAATGAATGATTAAATGAATGAATAAATACATAAATACATAAATTAATTAATTAATTAATTAATTATTTAAATTTACATGTCATGAAATAAAAATATTTAAAATAATTTTTAAAAATAACGGCTAATTTTTGAAAAAATAAATAATAATAATAATAAGATATTTAATTGCTCACACGAATTCTAAATTTTAAATACATCATGTAAATCCAACCTGATAACGCTGAACTGTTGTTCGCAAAATTGACAGAAACAGAGTCGTATTATTTTTGTAACACCGAACGTATTACAGCGCGTCTCGCAAGCAAAAAAAAAAAAAAAAAAGCAAACAATCGTATTCAATTCATGTATATACATTATGTTACCGTTTCTGTTTCCTTAAAATATAAATTTTAAATGAAAAAGTAGTTTCTATGTTTGTCTAACATGTATACCAACACTTTTTTATAATCGCGCTTCGAGAAACTAAAATTATATAAAAGTTTTCCAAGAAAAATGAGTGAAAGTGACTTAGAGAATACGAATGAGATTACATAGTATACCGCGTGATACCGTATAATGTTCATGCAGAATGATAATTAACATTAGATTTGGAATTTTATTTTTCCATTTTTCGTACAAAAGTCATAATTTGGGGCATTAGGGATATTAAAATTTCCATTATCCATTCACACAAACAATAATATATATTGATCAAGCGTGGCGAACTAATTCGTTTTAGCTGGGACAGGAATCCAAAGCAAGGGTAATTCTCTTCATCACTTCCAAAACCTACTAATTCATTAAGTATGTTCATTAGGGGTTTTTAAAAATAAATTTTCTACCAACAAAGGCATAAGACAGTGAGACTGAGAAAAAACATGTATTTGGCAAAGGCTAACACAATCAAGAACAAGAAAGTACAAGGAAAAGAAAAAAGCCAACCAAGGCAAGAAAAAGAACAAACGTATATTTGCATTTCTGATAATAAATGTTGATGTTCAGCTATACGGTGTGCTTGAAACAGCTTATCCTCTTATCCTCTTCTGGCGTCATTTCAAGTCGACAACCAACATTGGGATATTTTTGGAAGTGGAACCTAAACCATTACACGTGTTTAATAACAGCGATGAAAAATACACACATTCAAAGTAAACCACCAATCACTACATATAAATTTCATCATCAACAAAAATAATAATAATAATAATCATCATTATCATCATCATCATCATCATCAAGTCTTAAATCATTATCATTATTAATATCATTATTGTTGTTGTTAATGTTGTTGTTGTTGTTGTTCCTATAACGGGTCACGTACTCATTGACATAGAATCAATACATGAAAAAATAACGTCAAGGATATATATATATATATATATATATATATATATATATATATCACTTATATTTAGGCAGTCAGTTCTGAAGTAAACCAGAGTACCGAAGTAGACCAAGGATTTTTTGCAAGCGGTCTGTTGAAACATTTTTAAAAGAGTTCTTTTCTTTTTTAAGGCATTTTGGTCCAAAAACTGGCGCTTTATTTACTTGGCTACCGAGGCTACTTAATAAACTAAGAGTCACTTTATTTATTATCTATAATAACCACTACAGTAGCCTAGTTGGAAGAGTGCTCGCTTTGTATGTGGAAGGTCGGGGTTCGAACCCTGGCCAGGTCTGACCAAGACTTGAAAAAAAGGTTGTGACTTTCGCCAAGCACTCGGCTTTTAAATATGAAAGTCACAAGGTCTTTCGTAGAAAACCTTAAAAACCGATGCCCAGTTTCACGAAGGCGAGGACGCTAAAACGCTAAAGGCCCATCACAACACATTGCCCTTAGCGCACTGCAAAGGACAAAATTTCTTTCACTTCAACTATGTTAGTAAAATATGTTTGACTGGGAGGTAATACACAACACCTAGAGTGACAAGTACTCAAGTATTCTGTTGAAGAGGTTTGTTTTCATTGGCTAAAAGAGCATCTCCTAGAAAACTATCAAGAGTATGGTGTTCTAAGTACAAATCAATATTCAATTAGTTGTATCGAAAAGGTCAGTTTTGAAGGATAAAGTATACCGAAGAACCCCCTCCCCCCCCCCCCAAAAAAAAAAAAAAAAAAAAAAAAAAAAAAAAAAAAAAAACCTGTTAATCTTGACAAAAACAATTTGTTCGAATGTGAATCTTACTTTGACAGCGAGTTTAGTTATAAAACACAAACATACCAGGCCATGTCCAAATTACAATCCCCCCCCCAAATAGAAAATGAATAATAAAAAAATAATAAAAAAATAAAATCTTTGAAAACTGGCCAGTTTAGTTATACAGGTGAACTTCCATAACATATTGTATCAGAATTTAATTTAATATATTTCAATTTTCATGAATCATACGACAAGAAATTAATTTACGCTGTATAAGGAAAAAGCATTTTCTGAAAGAAAAAAAAAAACGATAATTAAAAAAAATAATATACTAAAAATATTTTGAACGTATAATTCATTAATATACTTCCATATTTTTCATGCAATATGTCGTTTATTGCTTTTGAATATTAATTCACTTAAAAGTAAAAATTAATGAAAAATGAGTAAAAGAGTTAAATGATAAATATAATTTATTAATGTTGACTATTACTTATATTTAATAATATATCTACATATATCGTTGTTGTGTTTTTTACTTGTAGGCTGTCTTGTCAATGGCTAACATGATAATTCCATCTACGCGGTACCGCCTCTATGGCGATATAGAGGCAACATTTTATAATGATAATTAAAGTTATTTATATATAAATCTAAATAAAACTTCTGAGTAGTTTGTAAAAGAAGAAAGCTAAATGACATTTTTGATTGATATACTGATGAAATTTATTGTGTTTAAACTTGTGAAGAATTTAAATATTTTTTTATAATTTACCTTTCTGGTGCCTCATTACTTTATAATCATATAATGATTCACAAAATTTGGATCTTGCTCACTCGAGGAATGTCGGCATTCTGAATTGGGTCGTAAATAGTTCCAGCAGGCCCTGCTTTGGGCACTCTGCAGAACGGAAGATTGACGCCCTATGAGTTGTCGATTTATGTACGATTTGTCGTAACGCAAAAACATCAAATCCTGTGGAGCGCATCAAAATAGTTTCACTTCGTAACTTTTCCCGAAAATAATAATAATAATAAAGAATTGAGATCTGAAGTTTGTACCGAACGATAGATTAACATTATTTTGATAGGAATTTAAACTACTAAGGAAAAGAAGGAAGAAATAGCTAACTAAGACACCTGTATAATTGTCAAGCATTTACAACTTATGTTAAATAAAGGTATGTAGTTCATTATTTTATATTTAATATGTTATTATGCAGCGAATGTATTATAATAGATTAGTCTAGTGATATATGAGTCGTCCGTTACGGTTTAATTTGCTTTTTTTTATTTTACATTATAACTGTGTGTTATCTTTGGTTTTTTTTATTGTTTCCGACGTATTGCTGTGGAGTGTCCTTTACTTTGGTCATTGACTGATTTCTACTAAGTAATTGTCATTCAACAACAATAATTTTTCCATTTTTATATTGTTTTATTGTTTGTTTCCATCGTGTTCTTGTGGCTTGTCATTCGCTTTGGTCATTGGTGTCTGGTTTCTGCTAAGTGATTATCATTCAACAGCAACGAATTTTTCAATTTTTATATTGTTTTTTTTTTTTTTTTTTTTTTTTTTTTTTTTTTTTTTTTTTTTTTTTTTTTTTTTATTGTTTCCATCGTGTTCTTGCGGTTTGTCATTTTCTTTGGCTATTGACTGATTTTTCCTAAGAAATTGTCATTCAACAACATTAAATTATCCAATTTTATATTGTTTTATTGATTGTTTCCATCGTGTTCTTGCGGCTTGTCCTTTACTTTGGTCATTGGCTGGTTTCTGCTAAATAATTGTCATTCAACAGCTACAAACTTTTCAATTTGCATATTATTTTATAATTATTTTTTATCGTGTTCATGCAGCTCCTCTTTTGCTTTGCTTATTCTGGAGTCTGCAAAGTATATGGTAATAACATTCAACAACTATAAATTTTCCATTTTTATCTCGTTTCATTGATTGTTTCCATCGTGTTTTGGCGGCTCCTCTTTAGCTTTTGTTATTCTGGAGTCTGCAAAGTATATGGTAATAACGTTCAACAACTATAAATTTTCCGTTTTTATATTGTTTCATTGATTGTTTCCATCGTGTTTTGGCGGCTCCCTTTTTGCTTTTGTTATTCTGGATTCTGCAAAGTATATGGTAATAACGTTCAACAACTATAAATTTTCCATTTTTATATTGTTTCATTGTTTCCATCGTGTTTTTGCGGCTCCTCTTTAGCTTTTGTTATTCTGGATTCTGCAAAGTATATGGTAATTACATTCAACAACTATAAATTTTCCATTTTTATCTCGTTTCATTGATTGTTTCCATCGTGTTTTGGCGGCTCCTCTTTAGCTTTTGTTATTCTGGATTCTGCAAAGTATATGGTAATAACGTTCAACAACTATAAATTTTCCATTTTTATATTGTTTCATTGATTGTTTCCATCGTGTTTTGGCGGCTCCTCTTTTGCTTTAATTATTCTGGAGTCTGCAAAGTATATGGTAATAACGTTCAACAACTATAAATTTTCCGTTTTTATATTGTTTCATTGATTGTTTCCATCGTGTTTTGGCGGCTCCTCTTTTGCTTTTGTTATTCTGGATTCTGCAAAGTATATGGTAATAACGTTCAACAACTATATATTTTCCATTTTTATATTGTTTCATTGATTGTTTCCATCGTGTTTTGGCGGCTCCTCTTTTGCTTTTGTTATTCTGGAGTCTGCAAAGTATATGGTAATAACGTTCAACAACTATAAATTTTCCATTTTTATATTGTTTCATTGATTGTTTCCATCGTGTTTTGGCGGCTCCTCTTTTGCTTTTGTTATTCTGGATTCTGCAAAGTATATGGTAATAACGTTCAACAACTATAAATTTTCCATTTTTATATTGTTTTATTGATTGTTTCCATCGTGTTTTGGCGGCTCCTCTTTTGCTTTTGTTATTCTGGAGTCTGCAAAGTATATGGTAATAACGTTCAACAACTATAAATTTTCCATTTTTATATTGTTTCATTAATTGTTTCCATCGTGTTTTGGCGGCTCCTCTTTTGCTTTTGTTATTCTGGATTTTGCAAAGTATATGTTAATGTCTTTTAACAGGTAGAAATTTCTATTTTATTTTCAAGTACGTGTGTTGAGATTGCGCTTGCTTGGAATATGGATCCATTAAGTGATCGGAGAAAATTACACCTTTTAATGCAAAGCATAACTCATTATGTTCCTTGGTTTAAAATGAGCTTTAAATTGGATAAAAATATGTATTGATTTGTTTGATTATAATTTTATTATTATTTAGAATAATAACAATACAAAACAAAACTCTTTTATCGTAATTTGATTCAACTTTTTTTAAAATTCTAAAAAAAAGAATTAACTATTAAGAGAGAAAAAAAATTCATAAAATTTAAAGGAATTAAATAAAATTTACATCGCGGAATAATTCTTAAAAACATTAGTATCATCAGTGTTTTAATAGTCCCTTGGTTTATATCAGAAGCCGTGGTTAGCCAGCAAGCTTTATTCTTAAGCAATATTGTAGGAACAGTAATCGTTTTCAAAATCAATTTTTAAATAAAATTTTCTTTAACTTGAAATTAGGCGTATTGCAGCTCTGAATATATTTTGAGTTTTCAGGATATTGATGCGTTTAACGTAAAATTTTGGATACAGTTGTAAGTTTGTATGTTATTAAAACTTTTTCATTCTGAGTAACCTCAAAACCTCTTCTGTCAAAAGGAGAAAAATAAGTTGTTTAATTATTTAGGTTTTCGGTGAATATTTATCAAAAATACCTGTTTCATACTGTTAATTTTCATGTCCACATTTCGGAAATACATTTCTTATCAGTGACGCTAGGTGCTAGGTGCTGAAAAAGTAAATCCAGACATCTGAAAATTAATTACTCCAAAAGAGTTCTAAATTTTTATGACTCTAAATCCAGCTAAAGAATAATTTGAATGAGGGAACAAACCTTAGCTTTTAAAAAATACAAAAAAAGACGGTTGAAAATTTGCAACATGGTAAATTTTCTGACAGCACAAAGTACTGCCTATTGAGTTACACTCAGGGAGTTCAGCGGTACCCGTTGAAAGGGATAGTAAATATTAAAAAAACTGCTTCGTTTTGTTGTGCAATAAGTGCACATTTTGAAAGATAATCTAGTATTTTCTTAAGCTAAAGGTTAATCAGAGTAATCTCGGTGGCTTTCGGGAATTTAAGATGCAATTTTAAAAGCTAATTCTCGCTTCTAAAATTATTATTTCCATTCATTTGTACATGTTGAAGCGCCATAAAAGACTGCTAAATTTTCTTTAATTAGTAAAGGCGGGCTTGTACTATTACTAAAAGCAACTAAAAGCGAAATCCTACATATTTGCCAAAGTTCCGTTTGGATATAAATACCAAAAAGTTGTATTTTCATAATCATAACACGTAACCAAGTAAATAAATCTTAATCTAAAATATGACAAAGGTGGCATTGCTGTACAAACTAGTAATTAATTAACTTACCAAAAATTAATTACCCAAATTCTTCATATGCTGATAAGCTGATGTCGACCATGAAACATAACAATTTTGTTGCGTAAAAAAGTGTTGTGAATGAACTTGCAGTATATTTATATTTGTAATTACGAAAGACAAAATTCTTCAAATTTTAAACGTGTAAAAAAACTATGTATTGAACTGATTTTTTGTTCAGTCGTACTTTCTGAAAATAAAACGATGCTAAAAACACAGTCATACTAGTACGTACATTTGTATTATAGTGTTTTCGCCATGAACGGTTTTCCATTGTATCTACGCGGTCATGCCCAGTTCAAGCATGGCATGGTAGAGAAAACCTGAGTTTTCGGAGAAAACAAGCGACATCCAGCAAGCAAACTAACAGAGTCTGAAGCAAGGATCCATCCGAGTGTTATTCGAACAGCAATGTGATCCGTAGTCCGTCGTCTTAAACCACTCGACCAAAGAGGCCCCTCGGTGAATAAATTAAATCCTTTTGTTTAAATCTATGTTAACTTAATCGAATTGTCTTTGAAATTTTAAAGTATTTCTAAAAAATTATCAATTTTATTGTAGATTGTCTATAAAAATAAAAATTATTACCGTCTTGTCAAATGAAGTATGTGCACCATATTTCCCTAATAAATTTAAGCAATATAAGCTAAATGAGAAACTTATCGGCTCTGGTAGAAAGTTCGGTTTGGTTGCCACTGAAACATATGTCATGGTCGTATCATCGTGCTATTATGTTTGTAATGCGGATTTAATTGTTGTTGTAATGTTTCCCGTCGCATCAGCAATTTTCATAAGCTATTCTCGAAGAGAGCGGAGTTACAAATCTCTATGGAATAATCTAAGAATAAGTTAATGTATGCGTGTGATATGCGAGTCTGTATTATGGCCTGCCGTGTACTAGCGCACTCAGTACGACTTTTTGGAAAGGTACTAGTTCACCAAGTCAATATGTTACAGACATGCACACCACAGCCCCATTATTCTGGCATTAGGTCTCAGTCCTCTTTAAACCGAGCGCTAGGCAATGACAATTCCTCAAATTTTAGAATCGCATGTACGATCCGTCTAGAGTGCGAATCCAAGATTTCCCGGTTTCGAAGCGGACGCGGTACCACTAAGCCACCGAAGCAGAATATAAATTTAATGGTGAATACAGTTGTATTCAGATTTAATGGTAAATACAAAAATAGATGCATTATCAATAGTCAAATTATTATACAATAAATATTTAAACTTAGCTTTCCGCTTGAAGAAATATTGGAGTCTGAAGTCTGTATATGATAAATTGTTTTTAAAGGTTATTTGATAAATTATGAAGTCACAGCCTGATTAAACTGTAATAACGGTTGTAATTAACCATGCTCATCAAACATATATATCAGATATCATTACACATACATTTTATATAGAAAATATACATTTCTCTAAATCCTGAGCGGTACTGTAAATCGGGAAATTTTCGCGATAGTTTTTTTTTTCGCGTTAATTCGCGTGTAAAGCTAGACGCTAAAATTAAACTATCGCTAATATAAAAAGTCAATATTATTTGTGTTGATGATCATAAGATTTCGCGAAATTCAAAGAACGCGAATAGATGTCCATGTTGACTTTCGCGAATATTAACTGTCTCGAAAATTTCCCAGTTAACAGTATTTGCAGATAATCAAAATTACCAAGAAACCGAAACACCAATAGATCACAAAGCAAATATAAAAGCAATTAATATATTGTGATTTACTGCTGATGCTGCTCCCAACTGTGGACATAAAATTGAAGATTGTTGGTTTAAACCTCGTGTTATCATAATAAAATATCGAGGCTGTCAGTTTCTGGGTGTTCGGGATCTGGAATACTCAGAGTAAACCGCCAACAAACTTTGAATACAATAGTGATACAGCTTCCAACTACGGACGGAGTAATGAGTAGTTGAGGAATGGCGGTTTACACCTCAGGTGATAATAATATTTCATTCATATCGAGACTTTCCTTTCCTGATAAGGAGGAATCCGGAATACTCGGGGAAAACGCCGAACTTTGGTAAACAAACTTTCAAATTTTCTTATACTAGGATGAAATATTCAAAATTCTGCACAATTGTCAAGTTTTAAATATTTCTTTCCGTATAAAATAAAAAATTCTGTATATGACAATACAATTATAACAAAACGGTTGCGATCTTTATGTTTCGTCTCGAATGTATTGCATTTATTTTATATGATCCAAAAACTTTGCAGTGTTACCTTTGGCACCAATATAAATAAACTGACTTGTATTTCCCGTCGAACGTTTAAATAAGTGATATCAAACAAACACATAATATGACACATTTTATGAAGATGCAAAATGTTATACGTGTATTATTATGAATCTGTTAACACTTTTTTTTTATTGTTTTTGCTTCATATAAATAAGCTTTACACATTATCATAGATTGAGCTATCAACAACATTCCAAACCCAAATTATTAAAGAAAAATGGTAAAACTTCCATTTCCCGTTACAATCTGTTTGGTTTATTTTTGGCGATCTAGAGAAAAGGGAAAGTGCTTTGGGGAAAAGTAGAAAAAAGAAGGAATACTTTATTGCCGTGATAGTACTTCTATTTCTAATCGTGATACTGAGTAAAAAAGAAAGAAAGAAAAATTACAACTTAAATGAGAATGGGCTCTCTCTGAATGCACACGCCCAGACACTAACTCGCTTATTGCATAATTATCACTCCGCAACCCAGTAATTTTAACTATTTATTTTTAGCAATTCATTCGCCTATTTATTGATACTTCTGTATCTTTTACATTTTCTAACAGCAAATAGTTGTATAAATTATGATACGGCTATATAATCATCAATTAAAGTACAATTAAACAAAGACGCACTGTAAAGACTTATTTTTGGACTCATTTCATTTAGATGCAAGTTCGCCAATGACATTAACGTATATTACAGTTATTGGACTTCATCAGTGTTAATTACGATAGGTGCCTATAAAAAGTGTCATTTGAGAAAGTTGTGGGTCATATTTCGGTTGCTTTATTTGTAAGTCTGCGGGAAGTCCGAATTTCCTTCTGATCCTAGCACACTTTATGCCTAGCGACTGTGTGTGGAGTCAGAACAATTTATATATAAAAAATCCTGGGTTTTCCTACATACCAACTGGTGTCGGAAAGGGCGCCGCCTCATTTTGCTTCAAACTGGAAAAGCTTCTTATCTTGATCGATAGGGTACTTTTTTGTCTTTAAAAATTTTTTATATTTCAAGATGTCCTTCCGCTAGTTTCAGATTTCCGGATCTATTTCTTTGATGTTGATGTTTGCCAACCTTTTCTTCCATTTTCAAAACAAGACCAGTCATCCTCGCAAAACACACATTTAAATTTTTGAGAAAAAATCATCTATCGAATAAGATTAATTTCTCAACCGTTCCAGAAAATGTTTTAGTCTAAAGCGAAATGAAGCGGCGCTCCTTCCGTCGGAAATCTCGGGTTTTTATCTGATCCTATACAGCCGTCAGGCATAAAGTGTGAAGGCTCAAAGAAAATTCAGACCAGATCTCGGGTAATTCTTTTCAGTCAAACAATGATCATTTGGGATGTAACGATAAATAAGTTATCATTATAATTTTTACAGTGTAAAAAAAAAAAAAAAAAAAAAAAAAAAAAAAAAAAAAAAAAAAAAAAAAAAAAAAAAAAAGGTCAGACATATATCGTACAAACCCGAACTTTAGGTGGGGTCTGGTCAGTGAATATCATGTCACCCAATGGTGTAGTTTGAACAAATCACATTTATTTTTATGTTTTTTAAACAATACCTAATTATGCTTGATTGATGATCTTTTCTACTTAAAAATATTTTAAAACCACCCATGTGCAAAGTTATTGTCACATAATTTTAAAATTAATGTTATATTTTGTTTGATCAGATTTCAATGTCAATTTTTACGGCATTTAAAATGACAGTATTTAGATTGTTAAGAAATTTATGATGGAATTATAAAAATAACACCTGTTAATTTATCTCAATAGGAATCACAGGCGTGTCACGTGATGTCCCATTACGTTTGTACAGAATAATTATTTTCCATTGATATGACGTTTCAAAACTTGCATTTCCGTCTGAAACGTCATTATTTCGGAAGATTGCGCAAACATTTTTCATTCAATAGAAATGTTTAGGGGGATTGATAACGTGGCACGCTTTACTATGAAAATAATAATAATCAATATATAGCAATATATGTTTCATATAGAAATAAAACGAAAAACTCCGAGTTGTTAGCGTGCAATCTATATCGATATTTGCACGTAAACTTGGTCTCCCAAATCCATTTTTCATATTTCACACTTTGTCTTGTGAAACTGTCCTTTTTCCAAAAATAATATTGCACTAGTTCTTGTGTGTGTGTGTGTGTGTGTGTGTGTGTGTGTGTGTGTGTGTGTGTGTGTGTGTGTGTGTGTGAACAGATTGGTCGAATTTATTATTTTCAGACCAATATTTTTCTAAGTTATTTTACTAAATCCAAAAAGGTATGGTGGATTTGATAGTCATTAATATACGTCCCTGCTGAAACCGATATATGTCATGTCGTGTTTTAAAACATCTGTGGATTTGGAATTCTATAATTAGAGCAAGCCTATAAACATAAAATGCTTTCACTTTCAATTTTGTTAATATTACAAATAATTTTTGCATTCACAATATTCACTTTCCATACAAAAATCTAAAAATATAAAGTAAGGGGCATCACACATAATAAGTAAGATGAAATTATCATCGTGACATGTGTATTAATTTTGTTTTGTGCAAAAGTGATTACCTGGCTAATAAATTTTTTAAAAATACCTTAATAATAAAGATTTCTAGAAAATGCAAAATTTATACAAAAAATCTCTTTAGAAGAAAAGCTTTTCAATTGAAATTTCTCCTCTGTGTTATCAGTATTTTTATTTATTTATTTAATTATTTATTTATTTATTTATTTATTTATTTATTTTTAAATATGTTCCATTTAGAATAAAATACCATTAAACCTGCTATTCCTCTTTGACATCTCCGTTAAGGATCTCTAAGCTTTTCTAAAATCTTTGATTTTAAACCAGAATAAGAAAGTGTTCCCCGAAATTTGACATAAGGGGCTACGTTAGCTGAAGTAATATTGATCGGATGCGAAATTTCAAACTTGCCCTGGTCATGTAAGGGCTTAAGGGCCCTTTTTATAGATACTTCAATCGGGTGAAAATTTTAAAATTCTCTAGTATTCTTCTCATAAAAGTTTCTAAATTTCGGGATATGCTCTGTAAAACAATTTGCTTGCTAAATTCCAGAAAGTCCTTATCTGTTAATGCAGTTGTGATATATTTTTGTATTTTCTTTTAATAGGATTTCTAAGTAATACAATATCAGTTGTAAGATTGATTATAACAAAAAAAGTTTTTGCAAAATTATCATATCATTGCACAAAAACATAAGAAAGATTACTGTTTTTCACTCGATTCAGATAATGTTTTATACTTTGTTAAACGACGCGATACAAAATCTTTTATCTGTAATTGCCCTTTGCATAATTTATCATTAACTTGCATTAGTAATGTTTGCATATACTTATATATATATATATATATATATATATATATATATATATATATATATATATATATATATATATATATATATATATATATATAGTTAGGAATATTGCTGATTTTCGTTAGTAAAAAAGAACGTTTTGATAAATGTTTGATGGTCAGAATTACACTGAATGATGTAAATGAAATACATAATTATGGCTCTCCGCTCTCCAGTTTTATTTAAAGGTATTGATCGAGTAGGTAACAATGACATCTAATCGCTTGGCTATTAGTGCGATTATGAGTTAACGTGCTTTTGGTCCGCTCACTTAGTAACAGAGTTACTCAAAATCATCATTTAAAAAATTCTTATTTAAAAAAGCAACTTAAGCTTTCATCTTACCCTCAGTAGAGTTACCCAGTGTCCTACAATATTAATTACTAGTGGCAAATCTAGAAAGATCTTCGCAAGTACACCGTTGAAAAACAGTTGGTTTTATTTTGGGGTCAGTAATACGTCAGCGTGCATAATCAATTTTCATAATTTTAAATACAAGGATTTGGGGAGGTGTCGATGCCCATTATCCTCGGTTTGTTTCTATTTAGTCATTTTTGACTCAACATTGAAGGAAATCGTGATTCAAAGGAATCATCATTAAAAAATCACCCTTGCTTAATTTTATCGGCAACGTTTCTAACAACTGTAATTTAAACAAATTGATGTCTAAGAAATAAATTATCACAATTTTTATTTATTTATTTTTTAATTTTTTTTATTTATTTATTTATTTATTTATTTATTTATTTTTTATTTATTTATTTATTTATTTATTTATTTATTTATTTATTTATTTATTTATTTATTCATTTGAATTAAAATAACTTTTTTAATAAATATAAATCTGGAATTTAATTTATACTGGAATGCATCTTTAAGATCTTTTGAAGTCCGTGAATTTATGCAACTCTTGTATAGTGGTAGTCTTTTTCTGATTGATAAGAAGAGCATTTAAAAACACACTCATTTTTAAATGGATGAAGTCTGCATGATAAGTAATTAGGTAATCCAATTCAGTTGAACATTCTTTTATTAATAAGCTAAATGCCATTACTATAATTTTTCCATGTTAAAATTTCTTAAACGCGTCACTTAAGTATTTTTATTTTTAAACATTTTGTTTAAACTCAAATCTTTCCATGCTGGCCACAAATTCTAACCAAATAGGCGGACACAGATTGTCACTGACATTTGACTTTTGGTTAACATTCATTAGTTAAGACCCTCTCCTAACTTTAATTTTTAGAAAAAAAAATTGTCCTAAATCTTTGACGTCGCAGAACATTTTAAAATGATATTTTGTTTTTATGTTGATTTATGCTCCATTTTCTTTTTTAAAAATAAGTATTTACCTATTTCGCTTATTACTCTCAAAATATCCATGGGGTCCCCACCCCGAACTCCGGGGTTATTCTAATGGTTTATTCTAATCACGTGCACACTTTATACATGATATGTAAGTTATAATTACACATTTGAAACTACACTTGCATATAGTAGTCCCGTAAAGCATGGTTACTACAATAATGACTTTGTTTGACATATATAATGCACTACTTTAGGTTTAAAGTAGAGTTTGGAGTTGAAAACCTTTTTATGCAAATGCAAAGTTTTTTTGTCACAGAGTGCCAAAACAATAAAAAATGACATAACTTAATTTTTAAATCCTTGACAATACATAAATTCTAACATGTCAGGTGACATATTTAAATGGTCATTCATTGGTCCTTTAAGAGGAACAGCGGTGATTTTCATGTTTTGGGGTTAAACTGTGCTCTTAAAATAACGTTATAGTGTATTTCACAGTCCCTTGAACAATTTTGTAAGCTTTTAATGAATTTACTTCTCCACTTTGTTTTTAGTTATCGCTATTTAAAATTATATATATATATATATATATATATATATATATATATATATATATATATATATATATATATGTACAAATTCTCGTTTTTAGTACATTTTTGTTACATTTTCGTTTCCATGGTAACCGATATTTAGCCGAAAAAGTTTTGAATACTTTTTACTAAACAAAGGTTAAATTCATATATGATTTCATAGTAAAAAAGAAAATTTATTTCAAGTATGCAAGAATCAAGATAATAGCGATATCTTTAAATCAATCAAAAATGTGTAAAAATTTCACATATTGGTGGTGTAAATGCTTTGTTTATGTTGCCATGGTAACAGATATTAAGATTTTACCTACCATAATGTTAAGTATGTTGTATAGGGATACCAAATATATAGTGGTTGGTTATTAACATTTTTACTGCAAATGTCCGAAATTTTGAATTGAAATTATGGTACATTTTTGTTAAATTTACAAAAATTCCTCTGTCAATTAAAGGGTTAAGAGTGGATTGGGAATGGAGTTGAGCGGCATTATTTGGTTAAACGCTCCGATCAAAATCCTTTTAAGTGTATCGATATGGTTAGCTCTGTATTTAACTTGGGTGGTACACTGTAACTCGGGTGAAGTAAATTGGAATGCCCTAAGAAAACCACGTACCTTCTGTAAGCATACTGAGAAACCTTCTCACACTAAGGTCTGTGCGAGAGGTATTCGAGCCTAGTAAGTGAAAAGCGCATGATCCGTAAGTGTGTGCATTAGATAACTGGGCCAACATGCCCTTAAAATAATAAGAGGAAATGAGGATTTGAAAATACACGTTGCATATTATTACCTTTATTACAATTACATGTATTTACTTAATAAAAGTGTTATGTTTAAGTAATTATCTGATTTAAGATACGGTTGAGCTTTTGTACATCTGTGCATTTATCATTCACGAATATAGCTTGTGCTTCATCATAATTTATAATTTGTCAAATAATGCAGGAAATACCATGACAAAACTCCTTCCAAAGCACTACAGATTCTCGATAATGCATCAAAAAGAATACAAAATTTTTATTGCACTTGTTAAATGAAGATTTATACCAAAAGTTATAATTGTCACAAAAGATATATAAATATGTTGGTTTTTTTTTCATATTGAAATGCAATAAGAAATAAATCAAATCGATTAAATGCACTTTGCAAAACCCAGATGTACTGTAAACGCGCCACCAGAAATCGAAAGAAAATTGTTATGGAAAAAAAATTCCATTAATATTTTATGACAGGCGGAACGTAACAAAATATCCTATTTATATTGTTATGACAGGCGAAACGTTGCAAAGTTAAAAACAATTTTAGATAAATTATAATGCAATAATAATGTCAATTTTATTCTTAAAATAGTTTCAATGCATCAAATAATATCTCTCTAAATATATATATATTATTAAAACTGAAAACTTAAATGCAGAATATAGAGCGTGACCACAAAGTTTATTGAAATCTATTATTATAAGAGTATTTTTAATTAAATCTTACATAATAATTTAAATTTATTGAACTGATATCAATATCACAATATCAGTTAAAAAAACCCTTTTATTATATAAAAAAAAATATCTTTCATTTGCTCCCAACTTGTATGTCATCTAAGAATACCATTTTGTCTCACAATACACCAATATTGCACTAGTTCTTATATATTGTAATAGTACAATATAATTTTTTTAAATGTCCTCTTCAGCCATAATTCAGACCACAGTGTCACGTGACAGTGTGCAATATGAAAAAAAGATTTGAAGACCTTAGTCCGGAACCAAGTTTTAGTGCAAATATCGAAATATTGCACGCTAACACCTCGGAATTTATCGTTTTATTAATAATAGTTATCATTATTATAAGGTTTGCCTTGAAGGATGTTAGACTATACTTCTGAATGCAAATGCCGTGAAAAGCAAATAAATTACAATTTCAAAATTAATATTTCATATCAGAACCGAGACCTGTGGTCATTTGCTTTATTTGTTACATTGTTTGTTTGTCAACAAACCGTCAGTTTTGATGTGTGACTTTTTGAAGTTTTTTTCCATCGTTTTAATTATCATAATTATAATGATACACACACCGTGACTGTGTGATTTGTTCCAGTCACTTACTGTTTACGTTAGTATTGGTCACTGACTTACACCAAATATTTACACTAAATAACCTCCAAAAAATTGTACCAATATTACGGTAATGGAATTCCCCAGAGCTCCACGAGATACGAGGTCGGGACAGTAATTTCTATTGGCAATGGAATCTCATAAAGTGACATTTTTTTTCGTAATAATGACCTTTTTTCGGGAATATTTTACGCAAAAGTTATCCATTTTATTCCGCAAAAATGTTAAGAGGTATTGATCACGTGGTACGCTGGCGAATTCCATTCTCCTATTAAGATCGAAGCTTGGAGTTTTCTCAGAATATATGCCTGGCTGTTCTAACGACTGAAAGTATAAGTTTGCGCATGATGATGCATGTTTTATGTGTGTTGTATGCGTAATGATATAACTTTAATATTCTTAAGCGAAAAATTCGATCTCGATTAAGAAAATATTGGGGAATTTTTTATTAAAAATCCCCAGTTAAAAAAAAATTGAGAGTGCCCGCTATTGACATAAAAACATATATTCTAAAATAAAATTTAGGCACTTTTAGAAAATGTCAAATGAAAAAAAAAATCATTTTACTTCTATTCTTTCCTATATGCAGGAATTTTTTTTTTCTTTATTTTTTTTTTTTTTTTTTTTTTTTTTTTTTTTTTTGTAAATTAATTATAATTACATTTACAGTTATTAATTTTAGAAAGAGATTAATATAAGGAAGCGTAGAATTGATTGTATATTTGTACAACTAACATGTACATGCTCGTGAATGATAAAGGCTTTATGTTTACAAAGGCGTTGAGTTAGGATACAGTTAAGGCTGAAGTGTTCAGAAAATAAAATATATTTTTGCACAAGAGTTGGTTTATTATGGCGTTATTTCTTTTGATGTATTTTACAGTTGCATCAAAATAGAATAGTTGTGAGTGTTTTTCAGTCGGTACTTACATGTGTCTTATTTATTAGGCAAACTTTCAAAAATTATTATCTGAACCTAAAAACAATGTACAACAAGTGTTAAAAGTTAATACTGGACAGTGGTCAAGAAATTATCTGAGCCGAAATACGCTGTTAAGCAGTTAATACTGTACAATTTTCATAGAAGGACTTATTTATCAACTGAAAACCCCGGAATTGGTCAACTGTTGGAGAAATAATGTCAGACAAAGCTACAAAAGCTAAATAACGAACTTTAATTTTTAGATTCATTTTTTGCCTAAATCGAGTAATATTTTCGTCTTTACTGTTTCTTCTATTCTCGTAGGTTATTTTGTCTTTTCAATCGACGTATTAGTCTATTTTTGTGTAAAACTATTTCGTTTTTCCGCTTGACACTTTGTTTGCTTAAAAGTCAAGTTTTTTCATGTGATGTTATTTTGTTATTTCGACTTAAGGTATCTTGGAACTCGATAAGACGAAATGGCATCTTTAGGCCACCATACGATATAATAACAAAATGGTATCCAATACTTGTTTTTGTTCTTAACCCTATAACCTAAATGTAACCATTGATCCATTGAAATGTCTTACGTGGGGTAAGTTAGTTTTTTTTTCTACCATAAATCTGCCACGCAACCAATGTTCCATAAACACGACTATTTGATTTTTTTCCATTTTTTTCTCTTGCATAGTTAAAAACAACAATAAATGTTCAATCAGTTGACTTTGTTAGTTGTTGCATTTTGCAACCATTCGCCATGTTTTGTCGGTAGAACTTGAGACGTTGACATCTATGGTATATCATCTCTTATCCCACGACTTAAAATTGTGTCTATTTCAGTTGTTTTATCAACTATTGTAATTAGGAGCTACAAATTGTTTAACTGTAGAAGTATGGAGTCATATAAAACAGGATTTAGATTTTGGAGACATTTAGACATTATCACTAGTATGGAGTCATATAAAACAGGATTTAGATTTTGGAGACATTTAGACATTATCACTAGTATGGAGTCATATAAAACAGGATTTAGATTTTGGAGACATTTAGACATTATCACTAGTATGACAAGTAACCTTGTAAAGTCAGTCTAAAGTCGAGCTTTCCTTGACAATTTCTTTATATGTTGTATTTTATAATTAAATAAAATTTTCCTTATTGATCGAGTTATTTCTAAGCTTGTCTATTTTTGTTGCAACTGACATTTTATTTTTAAATTCTCGTAATTTCGGCCATTTATCGGGTTCAACATCACGAAACAGCGTAGCATATGTAACAACAACAAAAACTTAATCTATAAATGGCATGTTTATGATTTACACCTCATCAAGGCTTATCTGAAATAGTCTGCACTGCATTCACCTATATTCTTTATATATCAAGAAAGCCCATTGAATGTCCACAAATAAACGTATATATAGTGGCTTGGCAAAAACATGTTGTCTAATCATTGTTCACAGATAACTTTAGTATTTATTTAATCCTCCTTTCCATGATTAATGTATAGTTATAAGTCTTCCTGAACGGGGGTTTAATACTATACATTATATACATATATATATATATATATATATATATATATATATATATATATATATATATATATATATATATATATATATATATATATATATATAATATTCTTAATTAGAATAAATTTTAATTTTTGATTTAAGATAGAGGAAATGAATTTGTTTAAATAAGTATTTTTTCAGTTGGACATGTAACTAAGGTTCTAAGGTACGTAAAATTTGATTTAATTCAGAAAATTTAAAAATTAAAAAATAGGACATTTTTATTCCCATCCATCTTCAGAACGGTTTCTTTTGAATATAACAAACAACACGATGTCTTAAAAAAAGATAGACAAGTTGTTTGTAGACGCACAAACGTATCGCGAATGGGCGTATTATAGGACACACCATAGATCTATACGCCTCACACAGTTTTCCGTCTCTTAAAGCATAAATTTAAAAGAAAACTGTACATTCTTTATGATTAATACATGTTGTTTAAAAACAGAAATTTTAACGGGAAAAAAACTTTGAAATCCATTCACACGACATAGTAATATGATAATATATGATATACATGCATTGTAACTGAAGCTTCATAATCGATTAGGCCTGTAAAATCGAATTTTGATGGATACAGGTTGTTTAATATGTCACGAATTGAATAAATATAATAAAAAAGAAATACCCTACTATGTGTTATTTTTGCTTTTACACGGGACACTTAACTCAAATCTCAGCGTTTTTCACTTCTATAGTTTCTCTCTTAATTAAAACAATGTCTCGGTGGACATGTGGTCTAAAGCGTACGCTTACGTGCACCGTCTAGTTTCGAATCCTCCTCGAGCAGATTAGTATTTTTTATAAACCTTAACCATGTTTAATATACAGTATAATTACAAATTGTGGTTCAAAAGAAAAACTAACAATTTGCACCCAAAGAGCACATGACAAAAAAAAACATTCATAAACCTAAGTGACAGAAGAAGTATGGAACATCAAAGATTGTTAGTTCTCTTTCCAAAATTCGGTGTGTGTTTTTTTTTTCGGGACCCCGGTTTCCTCCGCCATCCAAAAGCTTGCCGGTTTGAAAGAAATTTGACTGGTTTATAAACGTTAAAACACCATTATTCCACTCAGTGCAACACGCTACACGCGATATGGCGCCACAACAATACAATGTATATGTATTTCTTACTTGTTCCTGTGACGGACGTAATTGTTCCCAATAGTTAACAAATTTATTTATTTATTTTTTTATTTTATTTTTTTTTTTTTTTTTTTTTTTTTTTTTTTTTTTTTTTTTGAGGAAAATATTCCTTCTAACATCATAAACTAATAAACCTTTCAGAAAAGCAGTGACTTATTTTATTACATGAATTACTTAATATAGTAATATAGGACATGCTAAATACATTTTTGTCATTAACACATTTTAGATCGTGAAGTTACAAAACACGAAATCTTTATATCAAAGGAAATTATAGTTTTTATAATTGACATTTGATTTCATAATAAAGAAATAAAAACAGAGTTTTGAATTCCTGACCTGAAGTTATCTGCATTTTTTTCACTGACCTGAAAATAAAATGCATCTATTCTGTGACCCGGGACGTAATTGCATTTCCGTTTTCGTGACATTGTTTAACCTCTAATATAGTCATATAAAATTATTATTATATATTAAATTATGATAGTGACCACTGCATGATTGTATATGAACCATCAAATAACGACAGTTCGATCATCGATCAGTAATGTCCTAGTTTTTTATGACGATGGCCTCCGGGTTTGACCTTGTTATGTGTCTTTGTTTGTAAGGTGCACCATGTCCAGTGCTGACTCAGCTTGTAGTTCTCCGTACATATATATTGTATAATGATTCAATCAATTGTTGAAATTATTTTGTAACAGTTTATTATGACCTGTTTGACTATCCGAAATGCAGTTACACCTGTATTTGTAGTCAGCATTTTCGGAAATGAATCGAGAAATGTATTAAAATTTCTGTAATCGACATTTATCACTGACAAAAATGAAAATTCTGAAAAATGTTTATGACCAAGAAAATATACGCAAGAATGAAGAAAACAGAAAAATATTCGCAATTTTGGGGTTTTTTTCGATTATCTTTTTATTTTATTTTTTTATAATTTTATTTAATTTTTTTTCGCTTATCTTTTATATTTTTTTAATTATTCTTTTTCTAGAGTGGCATGAATGTCGAATATTTCATATCCGATTTTGATTAAATTCAAGTTGCTTCAAGCAGAATTAATTGAAAATGTAAATTTTTTCATAAATTTTACTTTTTTTCTGCGTTTTTCAATTTTTTTTTAAAATAACACTGTTGAAAAAAGTTATGTAGTTGTAGATGATGTGTCGTATTTTTAAAAGTGTACATCTTTTTACTTAAAAAAATAACAATGATATTTTAAGGAAAAAAAATTGAAATATGTTTGTAAAAACCTTTCATCAAAATTAGCCAGGGAACTCAAAGAATTTATTTTCAAAGCTTAGTGAGAAAAAAATCAACAGAAGTTTTAGAAAGGCCATCATCCGTGAATATTTTCGAAGTTGGACTATAGCTAACCTGTCCGGTTTAACGGAGTTTAGGTTGGACTTTTTTAAAATAAAGTTTTGCATTCTTGAAGAAAAAAGCGACAGTTGTGTTATTTGTGACTATTCGATTTAAAATTTGTGTGGAAAATTTGGTGATTTCTAAGTATTTTACTATTTTTTATGTTATATTTATTTTTTTTTAAATTATTTAAAGTTATAAACTCTATTTCTTCTACATGTTACAAGATAGCAGTAGATGCGTCACTTTAGGAAGAAATGCATTGTATAAAATATTAACATATGGGTTCACTTTAGATCCATATCATCAATGTAACGTCATGAACAGTAATTATACATCTTGTCATATATTTTACACCTGTTTCAATGTTTATGATTGGATTAAGAATATGATGATATATAAGTTTATCTAGAACGACATCAACGTATTTATTTATGCAATGTGATATAAAACAAAAGATATGCTGTGTTATCGTTCACATCATGATTTGTCCTCGGGCAAATACCTGACAAAACATATTCGCTAACTGTCATATCATTTTTACCATAACTTCAACGCAAAAATCACTTTCCCTTATCTATCTTAGGGGAAGATTCTTTTTTTAAAAAAAATCGCCACACAATTCGAAATAAGTAAAAATCGATAATTAGTTAATTAATTAATACTTGTGTAAAATATGAATTAAAAATGACACATTCAAGCATGAACAATTTTTTTTAAAATCTTAATGACGTCATAAGATGAAATGTGGGATTTCCTTGTACAGTCAATCGTATTGGTTGTTATTTTTAAAATACGAACATCCCAGAAATTTTAGTTTATTTTAAGACATTAAAGAATTTAATGAAAACATATATTCATATAAAGATTTTTAAAAGGTTGTAACAGTTTAAATAGTTTGTGAATTCTAGGAAAATTACAAAAAAGTACACAAGTATCTAGAATTCCGATAGTGTTAAATTTGAGTTTGGGATCATTATTTATTACACGGGATAATTGCGATCGGTGACGAGGATAAAGGAATCGCTCTATCGCTTATTACGGTAATAATTGGTAAATGTTCATTATGACAAGCGTATTATATATATTCTCTATTTGGAAGAATAATATGTCAAACAAGGGAAGCCTGTCATTCTTGAGTCCAATAAAAATACCACGTGACCATTTCTTGTGTTTTATGGAAATGGGATATGACTAGAATATGGAAATCGTCTTAGATGCCAACGACGTTTATTATAGAGTCGACCCTTTGTAATTTTGGTGTCTGAATAACACGCTGGAAAAAAAAACGGAAGAAAAGTTTTGGAATTAACTAAAATTGTCTTCCTTATATTAAAACCAGTGGTGTTATTGAGGAACCGGTGGTCAGTTTCACTGAGAAGGAGTTTATACATATGAGTAGGTTCTGGATAATGTTATGTGTGATTAAATTCATATTCTAAAAGCATTCGTTTACACACATTTATAACTGGATTATCATTTTATTTTAGTGTGAAATGATATGTAAGACGTTTTGATAATAGAAACCAAAAATGAAGCCGGACGACTTAAGTGATTTGGAAGTTCTTGATGAAAACACTATAGTCCAAGCTCTTCGAGGTCGTTTTCACAAAGATAGATATTATGTGAGTATTATTCAACTTTGTCTTATCTTTTAAAAAAAGGAAATTTGAATGACTTTATATTTTCACAATCAAAGAAAAACAATATATGACCTCGTTGTTCTTAAAATATTCATTTTGAGGCCGGTTGTCAAGTGGATAAGATGTTTGCCCTTGTTATTATGCCATTGCATTCAGTATTCGGCGATTCGGGTCAAACTGTGTTTTTATTAATGCTTAAAATAATAATAATTTGTTGCTATTGACTGAAAAATTTTGTTTTCAGTTTCATTCAATAATACAAAATAATCCATCGACACTGTCATTTAATTTATATAAATGAGAGTAAATTTTCATTCGGAAAAAAAAAACTCCATTAATAATTCCAATTTCGGAAGATCACGATCTAATTAACTTCAAGGCCAATATAAAGCAAAATACTATGAGAAATGACAATGTAAAAATGTATATTTCAACATTTTTTTGCTCTAAATTCAAAGATTAACATATATAAAATAAATAAACTGGTATACATAAATCGCCTGTTTACAGGTGGAACTGTTTTCCATCGTCTTGGTTTCAATCCCTTACAAGACTGAGACTAATGTTGTTTAAAAAATTGTCGTAATTTTTTTTTTTTTTTTTTTTTTTTTTTTTTTTTTTTTTTTTTTTTTTTTTTGATTTACTCCAGCTTTCTGGATCATGACTGAACATCATACATTGAATTAAACTTAACTTTCGGCGTAATTCGCGATTCTAACAATACCGAAACTCGTAATAGAAAACGTCTTCTAAACTGTTTGAAAATAAGAAAATAAATGAATGCTTTATGAAGTAAGGAAGAATTCTATTTTGCTATTTAATATGGTACTATTTTAGTTTCATATAAGAAGTAAAAATGGTCATAATAGGTTTTATTCTACGCTTTATCATAATGTGTTTCATAGAATTCAGTAGATCAGTCCGCCAAACTGACGCCATTTGTCTGGACAAAGTCGGGACAGTGTGTGGTCATGGATATCATAGGACAATATATTTCTTGTGATATGAATTAAAAATCTGGTAAAATCGTGTTACTAGACCGGTATTAGTACCTTCAACACGTAAACAATCTTAGGATGCAGATACTCAATCACTCACTATCCACTCACTCATTCACCCATTAAAAAATTCAACCGCCTCGGTGGCTCAGTGGTAAAACACCCGCCTCGAGAGCGAGAGGTTGTGGGCTCAAACTCCGACCGGATCATACATAAGACTTTAAAATTTGAGATATTGCTCCTCGTCTGACGCTCGGCGTGAAGAGGAAAGAGTTTCGACTGGTTCACCCGTTGCCAGATTTATGGACTGGATTTATGCTTGTCTGAGGCAAACAGATATTGTGAGCTAGCACCTTATACAAAGTCACCTTGAGTGCTCGCTAATACATGGCAGATCATAATACACACTCGTACATCACACGCATACACGAACTTGTTCTTAAATTAATCTCTTTAATCCCGATCTTATTGTATTCACATTTAATGTTGGCTCACTATGTTTTGTCAAGATCTCTTGTATATTTTAAGAAACATCTTGCTATAACTTTTTGGTATGGATATTTTAACAAGTCCTTTTTTGTAACGGAATTTCCTAACCTAATTTTAAAATACAATAGATTTTGTCGTGGTTTTTTTTTTTTTTTTTTTTTTTTTTTTTTTTTTTTTTTTTTTTTTCTTCCTATCTAAAATATTTTGTAGCATGGCTAGAGTCGTTAGTGGTCAACAACAAATTTCAAAACGCACCAATTGCAAAAAAGACCCAAAATCTCCCATATCTGAAAATAATATGGCGTTTGTATTCCAATATTAGATATGACCCTGGTCCTTTTAATATTTTTTAAAGATTTTTTTATTCGGTTTTTATAGTTTTAATTTTATTTTTAATACCATTTTGAAATATTTAAAATGTCTATCAGTTTTAGAAAAAGGAAAATCATGAATTTACTGCACCGATAATTAAATAGGGTAATGAAATGCGTACAATGGTTGAATTCGTTACTGCTTGTTTCTATATACAGCATATTTTTCCATAATCCTGACATAATTCTGTTGTTTTATTTGAGGACCTCATACGTCAGACTGCTTCTATTATACTGTCATAACCTAACTATATCTTGACAGATTTAGTCTGTTACGATATATAAATACTGTTTTGTATGATAGAATATTCCCTTTATTTTGCTGTAAAAAATAAAACGATTCTTCAAAACGTTTATTTGACTAGAACCATGCGACTATTATGCACTTTTTTGAAGACTGTTTGCATAATCGACTATTCTAATTATGACATATTAGGGAGAATGATCAAAATTAAAAAAGAACTCAACAACAAATAATAAGAATTTCAAACAAATTTAACTCCTATTTTAATTGGGGTTGATTCGCCATGACGCTATTCTTACTTCTTGCTAGTTTTTAATATACAAATAAAATACAATTAAAAATCACCAAGGGTCCATTTACCGCCCCCCCCCCACCTCTTTAAGATAAACTTCACTTGTTTTTAAAAGAATAAGAATTAAGCCTTTTTAACCCATATAAATATAGCTCGTTGGTCCAGATTTGTAATCGGTCATTATGAAAGCCGTTAAGCATAATGAATTTCAAGTAATCAACTAAACGCCCCATGCCTTAAAAGAGTAACCCTGCTTATTTTTCTTGCCAGATCAGCTGTGATGGAATTAATAATAATGATAATAACAGAAAAATGAAAAAATAAAAAAGATTTGCTACTTTTACTACTCTGTTACGACACATACAATTGCTCTGTTGAAGAATCTAAGTTCGTCTTAATGAACATCCGTGTTAAATCTTTTAAACTTTAGAGGTATAATAGCATTTCACTACATAATATAATATTCGTGTTTTATTATGCATAAAGCATTGATTTAATATAAAAATTAACTACGGATAACCGTTACATATAAAAAAAAACATCTGTCCACAAATGCCAATTTTTTTAAATCAATTTAAACAGTAACGAGTTAAATAGTATTTGGCAAGGAATGAAAGTAACACACCTGTGTTTTTGCTTCTATGGAAATATTAGCGTCTATGAAAGAGCGGATAAAAAGTTTAAATTTTGACCCTTTTTCTTTTCCTTTCTTTCTTTTTTTCTTATCATTGACTCTTTATGATATTGACAACAAATTATATTTCCCAAACTGTAGAATCATCAATATTTGCGACATTTAAAATTCTGTGGTTTTGTTTAAAAAAAAAAAAATCACGGAATTATGTTTTGTTAAAAATAAATTCCCCGGAGGCTTTGATAAGTAAAAATACTAACTGACATTATATTTCGTGCCAAAAATGGCAAAATGTAGTGCCTCGTTAATATTTGTGATTTCGTAAAAATTCATTTTATCAATCCCTAAATATAAAAAGTCATTTTAAAACACATCTTGAATATTTGTAGCGTAACATTTATACACGTTTTAACATCTATTAACCACGAATGGCACAGTGAGTTAAAGTGCATTGCAATTAAAATACCAAAAAACAAAACCATCTGAAGAATATTTACATGTGGCATCAACTAAAATACCGTTCAACTGAGTGCATTAGTTTAACTAATCTGAAATTATGACACGAAATGTACATTCCATTTACATTTAATATGTAAAAACAAATATATATGGACTATCGGCTTTTTTGTTTTTATTGTTATTTATTAAAATAATATACATATATTTTTCATAATCATGAAAGGTGTGATTTATGCTCTGGAGAAATGACCAAAATAATAAATAAGGAAAAAATATGTATTGAATAACCAGATTCATAAAAAGAGAAATCTAAATACATTATGTATTCAATGCTTCTTTAAGTAGTTTGTTGGATTTACATGTATGTAATGTCTTTTCATCTTTACTCATGTTCTTTAGTTTTTCTTTACGTTACTCGGTCTTCTCGATCGGAAGTCTCGGTCTTAAGCGCTGGGTAAATGATCACGGCGCTTCTTTATCGCTTAAGTTGAATTCCACTAGACAAGTAAACCTTATTGTGAGAAAATTTGTTATTTTTCTTGATTTTTATTTATTTATTTATTTTGTTTTGTTTATATATATATATATATATATATATATATATATATATATGTGTGTGTGTGTGTGTGTGTGTGTGTGTGTGTGTGTGTGTGTGTGTGAATATTTGTTTGTTTTCTGACATTGCGATTTCTCTTCTTTAACATCCATAAACTGACCGCCTCTAGAGGCTTGAAAGTATGTTGACTTGGACTAAAATCCATTTCTTAACTCCATCCCATTAAACTTCGTTCAAGTTAAAATTGCCAGTGTTTCTGATATGCTTAATGCTAGTAATGTCGATGAAATTCTAATGTATTTCCCGAAAAACTGTTAACTTGACAAAACGATAAATTGGCCGTTAGAAAAGACATACAACAAACAAAAACAATTTCCCGCACAGTAGTCGATAGAGTTCTAAACCACATTTGTTAATCGCTTAAGGTGCGGCCTCTAATGCGAAGAATAAGAACAAACGTTTCTTGTAGCACGTTATTTGTGGGCTTTCATTTTCTTGTTTTGGTAATACATGTAGTTAACTTTTTTTTTGCAAATTTGCAATACAGAGTAGGCTAGTGCAGTACAAATGAACCTGTTTACGATTTGTCAGTTATGTGCATAATTTTTGGTAAACTCATAACCACAAAAATTTGGGGTTTTTTTAAACAAAAAAAAATTTACTAGAATGTTAAGCATTGTAATATGACAGTCAATAGTAGAAAGTAAGCGTATATCCTGGTTTAATTCTGTGGGGGTTGGTGTGTGTCACTCGGATATTGCAGATGCCGGTATTACTAACATTAAAAGAAAAGAATTTGCAACTTTAAATAATGGTTTTAATAATAGCAAACGCAACCAAGAACACGACAAAATACAATAAATGTTAAAATAAACGAGCAGAACAGGAAAAAAGAAAAGACAAAAAAAAAAAAAAAAAAAAAAAAAAAAAAAAAAAAAAAAAAAAACAATTGAAAACAACATTTTTTTCAAGTTACCAACCAATCCTTTATTTGTATAAAAAAAAAAAATTTCTTGACCTAGAAAAGAGAAATTTGATTTTTGGAACTATTTTGAAATTATGTAAGTCCAAATCAGATTTTTTAAATCAATATTTTGGCAGTGTGTGTTTGACTTGTGTCTTTCTTTCATTCTTCGTTCTCTTTTTATTTTATTTTCGTAGTGTGTTCTTTGTTACTCTGATGATTGCAAAATACATTTTATTCGGCCACATACTGATGTTTAGTAGAAAAATTGTTTTTCATTCGTTTTGGGTAAAAATACACACGTAACCAAGAACACGACAAAAAACGGTTAATGGTGAAAACAACCCAAGTAATTAGATCAGACAAGAAAGGAAAAGCACATATTGGGATGACAAATAATATAATCACTTATTATAAAACCTAGAGAATAAGAAATACGCACCATTAATATAAGTAAAACTAAACAATAAGAACAAATGTCATCGGTAATTAATAAAGCAAATCAGTTTAATTAAAAAGGGCAATCACAATAACTTTCAACCTAGTTTATAATGACGTACAATAACATTTATTGCTTTGCAATAATGATTACGAAAGTGCATATTGAGAATTTCCAAATCCCTGACTGTATTAAAATTGATAATAATTTTGTTTCAAATACTTTCTGTCATCATTTTTCGGGGTACATTTTGTAAAGTTATTTATGATATTTCTTTATGAATTAAAAAAAAAAAATTATTTTCTTAACCATTAACAAGATCGATATGAAATCGATTAATGTATGAATTGTTCGAAAGACCAACAACCCTATAATGTTGATCAGCGTATATTTTATCACGACTTGTATTGCAAACTATTTGGTTTTGGTTGATTTATAGTTTTTTTTCCTCAAACAAATGTACATATATTAATCTATTGACCAAATAAACAAAACAAAAATAAAATCGTGAACCTTCACTATGAATTTAGGATTTGACTAGGTTACCTACAGAGCAGGTGCTCTCTCTCTCTCTCTCTCTCTCTCTCTCTCTCTCTCTCTCTCTCTCTCTCTCTCTCTCTCTCTCTCTCTCTCTATATATATATATATATATGTGTGTGTGTGTGTGTGTGTGTGTGTGTGTGTGTGTGTGTGTGAATTATCGTATAGATAAATAAATAAATATGTTAAATGCACCGAGATTTATTCATTACTTTCTAAATTCGAGATATTGAAGGCAAACGGCATATTTTTTATATTCTTAATACAGTTTTATACAATTTATTTTTTTATTTCAATATTTAAAACAATTTAGGTGTAAAGACGTAGCTTTTCATGATGAACAAAATATTCAATACACATATTTGTGTCACCCCCACCTAGATTTTGTTTCTTGCTAAAAAAATAAATGATTTGTTTATTTTACCAGCGAGTACTTCCTCCTACACAAAAAGAAAACGTATTCCTGTCCCGAAATTATTAATTAATTTTCACCTGAAAAATATTAAACAGATATTTCTGAGTTGTAAATTATTATAAATATTATCATCCTCACGATTATCTTTACATTTCCTTTAAGACGGCGGTAAATGTCATAGTTTTTGTCGTATAAAACAAATTGTGGTTGTCCGAAATGACAGCTGTCATCATATCTTTAACAGCAGGGAAAAATCGCATTATTATGGTTTTTTTCCTTAAAACATATGCAAGTCAAATATTTCTTACAATCAATCTTAATTTCGTATTAAAAAATCCATTATTAGTCATTATTATGCCGAATTCATTTAATCATTGTTGTAGACAATTATACTTTTTTTTCTCTCTCTCTCTCTCTCTCTCTCTCTAAGGGAGGGCGAACTTTAAGATATTGACATCCGATAATTCGGGTGATGTGTGTTAACACATAAAATCCATCCATTTTACATGAAAAAAATAGGTATTGCTATAATGTTTCCCTTTAAACGGCTCTCTAGAGTTAGAGGTATGAAAAAATTCCATTAGTTTTTATAAGGAAATCATTTCAAAATACATAACACACTCTTGACTCGCCCCACACAAAAGAATAATAAAAAAAAACCAGTCCTATTACTGGACATAAAGTTAGCAGGTCAATAAACTGTCATAAACTCATGTTTGAATTCTTATCAATAAAACATTCAAAGATATATATATATATATATATATATATATATATATATATATATATATATATATATATATATATATATATATATATATATATATATATATATAACTTTTTGAATGTTTTATTTAGATAAATGCAAAAAGTGATATACACATGTATAACAACAAATGACAAAACAACTAATGGTTAAACCCGCCATACTTTTTTAGATATTGTCGAATGTAGCAAAGTGGTACTGTAGTCTATGGCTTCGAACCCCTGTCTAATTTTGAAAGTTTTCTGATTTTAAAACGCTCAAACTGTAAAACGTTCAAAACTAGAACGCCCTTTTGACGATATTCAGAACCTTGCTTTGCCTTCGTTCGAATTCCGCTTGGACTGGTTCTAGTGTGATTAAATTTGTCAGTTAGCTTGCCGAAGGTCTACCCCACTGTCCTAGAACCTTTATATAAGTGATATAACTCTTGGTTAGGGCGTTCAATACCAAATACTTCGATTAATTCACTCTTTATTTTATTAACCCTTTTTTCTGTGGGCGTTTCTTTTAAACGCGAGATTTCAATATGTCATATCCGGTCTTAGGTACAGTTATTTTGTTCATGAAAACCCAATGCTAATGAACAACGTTTGGGTGACAAAACCATTTTAATATGCGCAGGTGTCTCTGAAATAAATTCATGTTACAACCCTATACAGTTAACTTACACTATGGCATATAATTTAAAATATTTTTATTATTCTAGCAACGCCTCGTTAATTTCATTTATTTTAATCATTTCAACACAACCTTAACCGCAATGTCAAAATTGTTGAATTTTTCTTTCATAATATTCAAGAAAGAATTGCATAAAGGTTTCCTGTTCTGATCGTCTGATCGGAGATGACTTTCTATAAATACAAGATATTAAATAGTTTAAGCCAACTAATACTTAGTGGGGGGGGGGGGGGGGGTAAAGGAACTTACAGAAAGAAGTCAATTGTTACGTGAAATATTCTGCTGTTTTTGCTATCAACTATATGTACATGGTTTTAATCTTTGAATCACAAGTTTCACCACGAGTTTTTGAATAGTGATCCATTTCCCTGCACAGCATGAATAGTTCCCTCATCAGTGATGTCCAACTTGGATTTTTTATTATTATTATATTTTATTATTTATTTTTTAGCTTAAGCTGTAACTTCATTAAGGGTTCAATATATAGTTTTTCCATTAATGAAAAGTTTTTGCATTGATGACAAATATAACAATGGTAGTTGATTAAATTGTAGGTTAATCGTGTAGTCTATATTTACATTCTGTTGTTTATCAAGGCGCTGAATAACCTATAAAAGGAATTACTCCCCTTGGTCTTGAATCTAAATCAACATTTTTACAATATTTACAGCATTGTAAATTGTCTTGTGAAAATGAAAATGGTTATGCTTAAGAGGATAATTTATATACAAATTAGGCTTATTCAAAGCTCCTGCAGATTTATTTATTTATTTTTCTTAATTTTATTATTACCTGTATTATTATTGTTTAATTATTTTCTACCCTTTTTTCGCGAAAAATTGGTCTCTCTTTATAATCAATAAATAGAGATCGAACTTTAAGCAAGCATTCTAAGGCTCTATGAAAAATTGGGTGATTAAATGCAAAAATTGTTAGGTACTCAATGTCCTCATAATAATTATGTTTAATACAAGGAGAAATAATAGATGTTGTAATTTTTGTTCTGAAATTGTCGAATATGAGTACCACTTTATTCTTGAATGTCCTGTTTATTCTAATCTTAGAAAGCAATATATCAAGCCATATTTTTGGATCAAACCTAGTGTTTATAAACTTATTCAATTACTTAGTGTCAATAATGTAAAGCAACTGTGTAATCTCGGTAAATATCTCTGCAAAGCTGTCAAAATTTGCAATGATTGTTAACTCTTGTTTAGTATTATTATTTTACTATTATTATTATTATTATTACTATTATTATTATTATTACTATTATTATTTAATATATCTCCGATTATGTGCTATCATGTATCTACTGTTACAGTACTTAAATTGTTATATAATGTATTTATTGTACCAATAAGTTATATGAACTTACGGAATAAATGAATTGAATTATCACTTGCATTTAAAAATAACATTTCGTTTAAATTTATCCAAAAAAAAAAGAGAGAGAGAGAGAGAGAGAGAGAGAGAGAGAGAGAGAGAGAGAGAGAGAGAGAGAGAGAGAGAGAGAGAGAGAAATGGGGGTGTTTCTATCAAAGAAAATTTAGTAGGTGGTTTTTTCTAAAATAAAATATACCACTAAAATTATAATGACTTAACAATATTTTTAAAAAATCTGAAATTTAAAATGCGTAGTTATTATACATTAAACTAATATATCCTCATAAGTTAGGGTTTTTATTTATTTATTTATGTATTATTTTTGAAGCAAAAAATTAAACAAGTTGCCATGTATTCGGTTTGGTTTGAAACGCCCTCATCTGCCGATATGAAAAATGTGTTCGCTGACATTTAAATGTTTGTTTATATATGCATGTAATTTTTATTTTTTGTGAAAATTTTGATATATTATACACAGATAGATAAATAATTTTAAAATTTATTTTTACAAATTAAAATTTATATATATATATATTTTTCAGTTTGCAAGTTTAAAATTCGTGATGATGATATATTATTATAAAACTGAAAATTTTAACTATTTATGAACGTTTTTTATGTTATTAATGTAAAACCTTTTAAATTCGTGATCAATTTTGTGAAACTTGAAACTTCAAAACAAGAAAAATTACACATTTGTAATTATAATATATACATGTCTTATTTGTTGAAGTAGACTTTTGTAAAAGAACACCTTATTTTAAATTTTAAATAATGGTTTTATGAAACTTTCTAATGGTTTAAAATACTATTTTATATGTTTTTGACCTCGCCTTTTGCCCCCAACCAACTTAAAATGCCCAATCCACACCTAAGGTCAAGGGTTTAGTTTAGTATGTATACAGTTTACCTACCCTCTTAGTTTATTGTATCTCTTGGCATTAACATTTAAGCAGTGACACTTTTAAAGCTGAAAATGTTTGACTCATCTTTCAAAAGATGCAAAAAACCTTGATCACGATAGGTGATATTGGTCTACAATTAATTCACGTGCATGTTTTTAAAATTCAACCCCAAAGACATGACTTGGAAAGCTTGTGTGTGCGTGTGCGTGTGCGTGTGTGTGTGTGTAAGTGTGTTTTCAGACCACACTGCAGATGATTGCTAAAGTTACTCGGGTTACAGGGTTTCGTTTCTGAACTCACGCCATCTACACATGAAGCATTATTCAGAGCAATATGGTTGTTGTAATAGAAACAATATTAGAATCCCAATTAATGTTAGCGTTACAAAAAATTCAACACATCAGTCGGTTCTAATAATTGTTGTTGAATAATAGCTGAACAAATAGTAAGATACCTTTTCCTTTTATTAACATAACTCACAAAGGCTAATTAGATTAATTTGCATTTATCTAGTATGGCCACATATAACCTAAACAGAAAGTATAAATAAAGAAGCAAATACATACATCAATATAATATGGAGAGAGAGAGAGAGAGAGAGAGAGAGAGAGAGAGAGAGAGAGAGAGAGAGAGAGAGAGAGAGAGAATCGATCGCAAACACTTGATGGGCGATGATTATTCTTTTCCCTAGGGCTGTTTTAAAGAATCAATCTCTATACTTCTTTAGATACTCACGTAAATTTAAGATTTGTAAATTTATTAAAGATCTTGTATCTGTTTTTTTTTTTTCAGACATATATTGGCGATATATTAGTTGCCGTTAATCCATGTAAACCGATTAGTCTTTTCGATAACAAGGTAAGTTGGTACAATTACATACATACATTCATACATACATACATAAATACATATATGTATATAAATGTTTAGTACACCGATACTGTCATTTTCAATTTTTTATTTTTCTCGTCAGCACCATGATTACTATGAAGATCTTGTTGTGCGGTCAACAAAGCCGCCACATCTTTTCTGGACAGCTGACCATGCCTACAGAAACTTACGGGAAACTGGCCAAAATCAGTGTATATTGGTCAGTGGTGAATCTGGAGCTGGAAAGACGGAGAGCACCAAATATATGATACGTCATCTGATGAAGATCAGCCCGAGTGAGGATCAAACACTTCTGGATAAAATAGTTCAGGTATGAACATCTATTTGTTTTATATACTGCTAGGGGCGTCTAATGATCTACTTTTGACTTGTAGAAAGTTCATGATATCAAACACAAAATAAGATCGAACACGAAAATCTACAAGATATACTTATCAAGATAAAAAAGAGTCTAAAACTACACGTATATCAATATTATGATATTATTATATCTTTTGTCTACACTGAAAAACAAAGAGACAATACTTCAATAAAAATCAGAAATTACACGGAAATAATTTTTTCAATTGCAAATCGGCAAACATTTTACGGCCTTTAACACCTCGCAATTTGAATCATGTATTTATTTTTTAAAATTTTTTTATTTATTTATTTATTTATTTATTTATTTATTTATTAGAATAAACTATTTGGTGCGAATTTCATTTCCATGAAGTCATTCACGTGGTGTGTGTGTGTGTGTGTGTGTGTGTGTGTGTTAATTCGATATTATGCGACATGTCCTAATTACTTGCACTGATATAAGAAAAAAACCACATTAATTTTGTCTTTTTGAGGTAACCGGGATTTTATTCCTGTTAGCATCAATATTTGATAGCTTTACTAGTAAATGTGATATTTTAATACCTAATGGTCATCAGGCCAGTATAGAAGTAAAGAATAGATTAAGTGTCCCAGGGTTACTTAATTTTGACCTGATGTCCAGATCCGGACATAGAACCATTAGTGAGCTCATTAATTCCGACAGATGATGACTTAATACAGTACATTGACAGGTTCCATGTCTCAATTATGTGAAACTACTTATATTCATGATTATATAGGTGATAAAAATGACTTTACATTATCAACCCATATTAACATAATGATATGCGGTTTGGTTGTTGGTTGCGCATACATACGAAACTATGACAACCGATATGAAATACGAAACTAAAACAGAAAATATTAAACGGCTCTAGCTCAGAACATATAAGGCTTATACAATTGGTATTTAAATTCAAATTTTGGTTTATTTAAAATAAAAATCGAAAATAAAATTTACCGACTTTAACTTTCGATTTATTCATTTTATTTTATTTTATTTATTTATTTTAGATTATTTATTTTTTATTTTATTTTAGTTGTGTGTGTGTGTGTGGGGGGGGGGTATTCTTTCAAGTTACCTAAATAGATGTCGTGTATACTATGACTGCCAATTACGTGTTGCATATTAAATACCAAAATTATGACTAACAAACTATATTTAAGTCTTGTGTTTTTTGGGGGAATAGTTACGACATTGTTGTTATATCCTTTACATAAAATGCTTGAACATGACTCTATCTATAATGGTCATTCTGTTCTATTCTAGGAATGAACTCATTGACTTCTCTTATCAATGGTGCATAGACTGCTCACTGATTTTTATGTAAAACAATACAAACACACGCCTTCCTCATGTCCGTTACCACTTTCAGTTAAATGATACATGTAATATTTTACATTGTTTCCATTGTGTTAGGTTTTTGAAATTGTAAATAAAATCTTTTGACAAATAAGAATACTTTAGTAATAATTTCAAAAATTAAAAAAAAATGCTGTAAATCACGACTTAGTTTCATCGTCTGCTTTTGATAAGTATTAGTCATCTATTTCGTCACCATGGAAACTTCAATACATAAAAGTACCTTACAAAACAAGCCGCTAGACTTCCCCTAGCATTACAACTTTAACAGTATTGCAAGTGAAGAATAAATAGAATTATCAGTTATTTAAATACAGTTTTCCTTTTTGTAAATTTAAATTTATCATATGGACTAGTTCAAAGCAAATAAAATTATATTTCACCCTCTGTAAAAATGTGCAATTACCTAGCTTTAAGGCAATATCAATTTTAAGGGTGAAGAAGTGAATTATTTTATGTCCCAATTATAATTTTTTTCACTTTTTCGAGGGTTACTTCAGGGAAGATGAAGGAAACCGGAATGCCAGGTGTAAACCAACGATCTTCGGCAAGCTAAGTGACAAACTATCACAATCTATCATCTGCCAGATTTGGGTTTGATCCTTGGTTTCGAGCACCATCGGTCACCTAGATTCCTACTTAATGACAAACCAGCAGGTCTAAATGAACACGTTAGATACATAAATTTTGCATTGTTTTTCCTTTTCTATCAAATAATCAATTTAGCTTTACCTACTTTTTCCTAGGTTAATCCACTACTTGAAGCATTTGGGAATGCATCCACAATTATGAATGGAAACTCCAGTCGTTTTGGAAAGTTTATAGAACTCCATTACACAGAACAGGGTAGCCTGTTGGGAGGTAGATTATTTTCTATATTTTTATTAAAGTTTTAGAAGCTAGGCATATAAGCGGTTTATTCCTTTTCCAAAGTAATATTCTTTTATCTTTATCTCATATCAGAACCCAGTTTTGCAATAAACAGAAAAAAACCGCAACCGTTTTGACTAGCTTTGTTATCTTTTTTAAGTTTTGATTAAATCGCTGATCAGTGATTTCTCCTTTGTCTGTTTTTGTCATCCGTTATTCTTATATGTTTGTCTTTTATTTTTCTTGTATTGCTATAATTATTATCTTTTTTTTTTTTTTTTTTTTTTTTTTCGTCCTTGGTAGCGTTTTGCTGTTACCAAGGACGTTTTTCATTTTATCATATATATGAAGTATATTTATCTGTAAAACACATTCTCTTATTTAAATTATTGCAGCTAAAATTGATGATTACATTTTGGAAAAATCACGGGTTGTACACCGAAGTTCAGGAGAAAAGAATTTCCACGTGTTTTATGCCTTATTCGCCGGTATGTCCAGAGAGAGATTACTTTATTACTTTTTGGAGGACCCAGACTGCCATAGGTAAATATGTTTTTTTAGTTCAAATTTTGACCAGTTTTAAATTATTGAGAAATAGTCAATAAAAAATACTTAATTAAACATTGTCCAAACACATGTATCTTAAATCATGACCTTGTAGGAAGGGCAGAAGATTTGGATATAAAATTAAATTACGTCTAGTATTTTTGATGATTGTTGCTAGATGACGTCAAGTCACTTTTGGTAAAAAACATTTTATGTGGTATCGAAACCATTACCGTGATGACTAGATGCATATCTCTAATCAAACTGAAATGACAAAGATTTATATATTTTTTGTTTTATCTTTTGAACTGTCTTTTACTGCTTTTTTCTGAACTGACTTATTTTATACGACAAGCATTTTGATATATTATTTGACCGGATGGCTTATCTATGCATGTTTTAGACAATATTTTATGCTGAGGATTAAAATGCTTTTTTTTACAATTGTTACACAATAATCTTTATTAGATACCAGATGTAAACAATGTATATTATGTGTATATTGTAACCTATTTCCGTTATTTTCAGAATTATGGGTAATGATAATCCATCTTGCGGTGTATTTAGGGACCCAGAACAATTTCAATATTACCGGTCTATGTTTTCCCAGTTAACATCAGTAATGTCTCAGATAGGATTTTCTGAAGAGGTAAGTTGATAAACTGCTTAAACATCAGTTATCTGTAACAAACCTAGATATTAAATACTGAACACAATTTTTTATTGTGTGTCTAAAGTTGGATTGTCTAAGCATATGTGTGGCGTGTTTTTAATTTGTTCCTATTCTGTTGGAGGTTTTGGTGACTATGGTTTTTGTCAAACTTATGACGACCATTTCTTTTATTCCATCAATGTTTTATATTGTGGGGTGGGACCTGGCCATGACAGAATGGGATATGCGTTTTTAAACAAATTGACAATACCGTCCCAGTCTTCTTGACGAAAACTTGTTGATTCTACTTAACTTGCTTAACGAGTTGTCGTAAATTTTGAAACTATATGTACCAAAATACCAAATGTTTCACAATAGTCTGAAAGTTTTTAACTTGTCATGTATGTTTCTTTCTTTAAAACAGTACATATCTATATGTGTTGGCCAATGCGGCCAAACGAAACATTTAAAAAACTGAAATTACAAAACTGCGCCAGTTTTCTAAAAATGTATTTGTAACTTATGTCTTAACGACAAATGTGAACTTTATACCTTTATTTTTTACCTCTTCATGATTTTTACAGTGTATTACAATTTTCCGAATTTTTTGTATTTCCAAAATTTGTTTCAAAAGTCAAAACACAATAAAAAAAAAACCTACTAACCTCCTTTTTTCAGCATACCCAAGTTATATTTTTGATATTAGCGTCTGTTCTTCATCTTGCAAACATTGGTTTTGTACCTTGTGAAGAGACGGATGGAGTAACGGTAGCCGATGAGTACCCTCTCCATGCTGTTGCTAAGTTACTCGGTATAGAGGATGAAGTGGAACTTACAGAAGCATTGATATCAAACGTAAACAGAATCCGGGGTAAACATTTAATTATTTTACTTGTTTTTAACTTAATTCGAGTGTCTTTAAAACAGTTAAATATATAAAACAAATATTTAATAATCGAAATTATTAAACAACAATTTCTCAGGACAATTTATTTTTATAGTAAAACAAATTTGCCTGACTTATTCTTTTTAACAAATCAGTAACCTGAATTAATTGAAGTATTTCACCGAACAAAATTTCTCAAATAAGCTTACCAACTTACAAGAAAATTATGCTCACTAAACGGCATTACAAATGATCTGATATCGAATATATGACATGCATTTTATTTTATAAGAAATTCAAATTTGGTTTTTAAATTCGTCGTTATTGTTTGTTTTAGGTGAGACTATTCAGTCTTGGAAAAGTTTACGTGAGGCCAACAATAGTCGAGATGCATTGGCTAAAGATCTTTATTCTCGATTGTTTGGTTGGATAGTCGGACAAGTCAACAGAAATTTATGGCAAAGCAAAAAATCGCAGTAAGTTTTTTTAATAGTCGACAATATCTGAAAAAATGCTTATACACCTTTAATTAATAACCAACTCACCTTCTCAATGTTGATTTTAGCTGTTTTGTTCATTTATCTTGTGTTTTTGCATGATGATACCAGTGGTATGAACTGACGATTTGGGGTTCAGTCACTGGTTTGATTTTTAATTTAAGTGGCCATTATTTTTAACTTTTTTGTCAACAGTTTTGCATAACTTAGACAGTCTTTCAGACGAAACAAAGGAACAATGTCCCGTGTAGAATGATTAAGAAAAATAGGTTTTACGATTTGAAATGGTTTCACTTATTTTATTCTTTTAACCATTATTACACACGAAAGCTCTTTTTTCTCACTGCAAATACAAAAACGCAAATATTTTGATTTCGTTATCCCTTTTTACTTTCTTCTTCAAATTTATGATATCCCAATGTTTTTGAAATGTAAAATTGTATTTTTACACTTAAGTTTTTCACAAAAAAGAAACTAATATATGTATAACAATCAATGAATTCAATTTTAGGATGACAAGAGGTTTGTCAATAGGGCTTTTGGACATGTCGGGGTTCGAAAACTTTACAACAAATAGCTTTGATCAGTTCCTTATCAACATATCAAATGAGAAATTACAGCAATATTTCATGGATTACATTTTCCCAAGAGAGAGAAAAGAGTATGAGATTGAAGGAATAGAATGGAGAGATATTGTCTACCATACCAATGAAGATGTATTGGATCTTATATTCAAGGTAACTTTAAAAAACATTCAGTTTATTTACATATATTACATTTTTATTGACGTTATATGCAGGAGATATACTATCTTGTTGTGCTAGATCTTGAGTTGTTTAATATGACATTCTTTTCCATTGGACCGTTCGTACGGTGGCACAGAGGTGACATGAAATATATTTTTCCTATTACGTGCGCCCGTATTACCCTTTACGTGCGCACGTATTAAGTTATTAACCTATTACGTGCGCACGAATTACCTTTTAGTATTAGTAATACGCGCGCACGTAATAGCTTAACCAATACGTGCGCACGTAAAAGGTAATACGTACGCACGTATAGGTTACTACGTGCGCAAGTAAAAGTTAATACGTGCGCACGTAATAGGAAAAATATATTTCATGTCACTTCTGTGCCACCGTACGTTCGTGATTTGATATTCAAGGCACTTTTAATAATAAACAATCTAATTTCATACAATGCGACATTTTTTTTATATTTAAACAGTTATAAAGATAATAAAAAAAGAAGGATATAAATGTACTGTTATTAGAGTCTAATTGATACCAAACATGCGTTAATATTTAAATTATTATATTATATCTACGACATATTTCATTATGAAATAACAATAAGTCATTAAATTGTAAAAGAATTAATTATTTCTGAGTAGCTATCTCTAAATATGTTGTTTTATCTCATATCAAGGAAATTCATTAAGATTCAATGCAACAAAACTCTATAAATAAGTACTTGAATACTTGAGTTCATTTTAATATATAAAAATCCTGAAACCATACTTCCTACAACATGATTGAATTAAAATAATTAATTATTTGTCTAAATATACATGTACTAATTGTCAAATTTCTTTTTTATTTATCATGCGTTATGGATGCTTTGGTTATTGGCAATTTTATTTCTATGACTGCATATTTCATTTTTTGAGCGATTATTCAAATTAATTTCAGAAACCTGACGGTGTGTTGTCACTTTTGGATGAGGAATCGACATTCCCACAGTCAACAGATGCGTCTTTGGTACAGAAATTAAGTAAATATTGTAAAGATAACAACAGATATGTCGCACATGTTGGAAACAGGGTTGTGTTTGGGATAAGACATTATGCAGAACAGGTAGGATAAGCATTTGGTTTCATAAGTTTAACAGCTATACACTTTGTTTTTAAATGTTTTTTAAATGTATTTTTATTAATCAATTTTTTTTTCGGTGCTGCAAGTTGAGTACTTCATATAATTATAGTACATCTCAATAGATTCAAAACAAATCGACCCTATACCCCTTTGTACATTTAAAAATCCTTGAAAACTTATTTAAAAAATTCGGTTTAAAAGTATAAACTTCAATATTTTATCGATAAATTACGGTCTGGGTGATCGAGTAGTACTCTAAAGCACGAGCCTACTAATCACAGCGCTTCTCACATTCTAGGTCCAAACCCAACTCGGAACAGGTCAAACTGTGAGAAGGTTTGTCGATTTACCTAACAAACTTGCTCAGAATTAGTAAAAAATAATAATACTAAATAAAAAAAATAAATAATAAAACTTCCTAACTTTAATTTCATCTTAATAACCTTTGAGCTATTTTTTAAGTTTCTCTGTTTACTTAAGCGTATTGAATTTGATGCGCCTTTTGCCAACTTTGTTTAATTCTGTTGTCCTTTTTAATCTCTGTTTTAGGTTGATTATGAAGCTGATGGTTTCCTAGAGAGAAACCGTGATAAGTTGAGTGCAGATCTTGTTGACTGTTTACTTAATAGTAACAATGACTTCATCAAAGACCTTTTTACAGCTTCCATGTCACCAACGGGTACTATATCTGAGTAAGTAACATTGTTTAATCAAAGTATATACTAAGCCTAAAGACAAAACAGTGTTTATGACATCATACAATTGGGCGTTTAAATATCACTTTCTGAGGCACCAAGTTATCACACGGGTTTCCCCTCCCTCCCAAAAGTCTGTTTTCAATTATACACTTCCTCAAAAGCATACCATCCAGCAAAGCTGAGACTGAACTATTGTTTTGTTCTTGAATAATAAAGCTTCGTTTTTACTAACTTAACCGCTTTTTATTATAAATAACATGGAAGCCAAATGTTTTTGAATTCAAAATTGTCATGGCTACCAATCACAAAGCAATCTGGCAAAACATTTATAACTGGACATAATAACAAAATGTTGTCTAAGCATATAGTTCACGTAAAGTAACCAAAGAACGCCATACACTTTTGAAAAATAATAAATAAAAAGCAGTAAAATTAGAATTAAAAGTTGTTCTTGGGCCTTAAGGTCTGAAATTTTGCTAAAGATAGTTTAAACGTTCTGTTTGTACATGTGCAATTAAAACAAAAAGATAAAAAAAATATTGAGAATAAACAAAAATCATAAAAAACTGCTTTTATAGACTGTTTGGGTCATTTTATCCTTCATCCATCTAAGATATTTGTCAAACATAGGAATTTGTTTTTGGCAATTCAGATACGTTTATGAATTATAAATTGATCTATACTGATAACTTGATACTTGATTACGTATTGTATCATCTATAGTGAATATTGAAAAAGTAGAAGTCAAAACGTTTAAAGACCAGAGCAAAGTATTGCTTATAATCGGGACATAGGATATTCGACATTTGTTATAGAGATGTTTATCAATCTGATCACAAACGACCAATAAAGCATGTAGCCCCCTTATGATTTTAATAAATCTGCAAAACTGTATTTTTTTCCTTTAACTAACTAAGAGTTGGGTTTAAACCCCCAGTGTATGTTTATTTTTTACTGATATCATGGTGTTCATTTCTAAGACGTTTCAGAGATTCAGCGACCTCTATGAAAAACCCCAACACTACAAAAAGAAAAAACCTACAAAACCTTTTTTTTATTTTTACACATGAACATACAGAGAGAGAGAGAGAGAGAGAGAGAGAGAGAGAGAGCTCCCATAACATGCAAATTCAGCAAAATTGTATGCACAAAAGAAATCTGCACAATAATGCAACTGCACATTAATAAATAATGAATGTTTAAAAAGAATGATCAAAGTATGAATTTTAATTCATTGGAGACGTTTTAACATTCTACAGATGTTATGATTGATGCACTTTTAGTTTGCTCTGTATTCTGAATTCGTAAATTGAACCACTTTTACCTGAAGGCAAATAGACACATGACAAGGAAGTCACAGAAGAAATACAAATGTAAAATTAAAGAAAAAATGTCTAAGCATCGTAATGATTCTTATTATTTTTATCTATTCAAGCGATTTATGTGTCATATTTCTATCTATTCAAGCGATTCACGTGTCAAACTTTAGACATCTTTTTCATAAGTTTTCGATTATGTTAACGTTCCTTAACATTCCACCAGATCCATAACTATAAAACTAACTAAAATTATGCAATGTCGATATTATTTTTCAATTTGATTTAAAGCTTGAGTAATGTATTCTTTTAATGAGTATTAGCTTATTATCAACGTCTCTAATTAGTTGGTCAGTGTTTATCCTTAGATGGATCCCATGTAAGTGACAAAACGTAATTTTGACTTTGTTAAAAGGCACTTTAATTCTAGATTTCTTTTTATGGCTTTATTTATATTGCTATAAACATACACCATTTTTAAAGTTAAATATAAACTTGATAGCGTAAAATGTATATTGATTACTGTTTGTTCTTTTGTCATCACGTTTAAATATGGCGTTAGGTTTTTTTGATTTTGTTAGTTTTGTGACGTTTGATAAAAAAAAAACAAACATACCAGTCCATGTCAAAGTGTCTAGGTTCATTGAAGTTGTATGTCAAAATCATGCACCTGTTAGTATTTTAAAAAAAATTATTAATAAACAATCAAATAAAAAACTAAAATTTGAAAAAAAGAAAAAGTTTATGAAAAAAAAGATTATTTATTAATTTAAACTTTAAAATATTTTTAAAAAACAATTAAGAAAAACAAAAGCAAAATTATCAAAGATAATTGATAAATATTCATATTATTAAGAAAGTACCAAGTATACCTAGTACTTTTATTAACCTTTTATGAATCTCGTGCTAACCTTTTGAACATGTACTATGAAAGGACTGCAAATCTTTATACTTCATGATTCATCAAAAGATTAACAATTCTTCTTATAAGGCTGATGGATTTGCATTGAATTTAAATGAGCTCTCATTGATTTATATTATATAGATTTAACATCAGTTTTTAAACACTACATCAGGTAAACAAAAACGTAGTCCTCATTTAAATAAATTGTTCTCATGGTTTGATGGATTGTGGTGTGCAATTGTATGCATTGTCGATACGCTAGATCAGGTAGGTAGCCATTTTATTTTGAGTTTTCTTGTTTTAAACAAGGCCTAAACATATAGGAGTAAGACGTTTTTAGCAAAAAAGGGATTATGAGAAAAACAATGTTTCGTGTTCTAATACTGTTTTGATTTTTAATCAAGCTCAATCAAACAGGTAAGTTTTAATTAGGTCTCAACATGTTAATCAGTACATTTTGTCAACATTACACACATCGCCTTGCGAGTATTACATTTGAAGCAAAAAAGGAACTTGACTAATACCAATATTTAAAACAAGAAAAACCGTCTAGAAACGTTAACTTTTCCAACTTACGATTGCAGATGCTACTCGGCAGTTACAGAAATACAGGTGTTACTTGAAATTTCCCGTCTTATTCGACTTGATATATCCGCTTTTGTAATTAAACTTTTTGATGTTTTATTAAGGGCAATAAAATAGGATGGCTGATTCTGAATAGATAATTGTTAAAACTTTTTATTCAATTCTATTTATATGAAGCTTTATTCGTGTTTTTTAATGTTCAGTCTGCTGAAAGTGTTAATCAGTGGTAATATCATTGACATATTTTTATATTACAGCATTTAATTAAATTTTATATTGACAATTCATTCTCTCAATTTATATTCATTAAAAAAATCTGTAGTCTTAAAGAACGTTATTGAAGACATAACCAGTGTGTATAACTATGGTAATGTGTAAACCAATGAATTATATTTTGGGTTTTGATGTGCATAAAATTTGGTGTATTTTGTTATTTTCTAGAACATTTTATTCCATTTTGACTTATAAATATCGCAGTTCTTGGATTTTCAGACATCTGAAAAAGCTCAAGTTGCACTACTAGGGGTATGTAATTGCTGCCTATAGAATGCACATAGCAGAAAATAATTTTTATTGAAACTATAAGCCATGCTATTGATTATTAAAACATTCTTTTCAGAAAATCTTGGCCTAAATTATTTATATCTTATATGTAAAAGAGTTTTTTATCAGCAGTGTGTGTGTAAAAAATCAAACGAAAATGTAACGGACACTTTTTTTAATTCTATTCATCAAAGTACTGTTAGACTAAATCGGATAGATGATTATCACGATAATAAGGAAGTCATAAGTGATATTACAAGTAATAGATAAAACACCATAGGATATAAGTGAATTAATTAAATAGCTGAAACAGTTTTAGATATATGCCCACTGCCACTGCCACTTTATAACAAAAGCAATGTCTATACCAGATAAAGGCTAAATGACCACGTTTTGTGGCACGCTTTTCTTTTAAACCTTTGCTTTGTATACATACAATACATTCACCTAGACTTACAATCTCTACAGTTTTTATAGATACAATTATATTACATGTATGGCATTTATTGTAAATTTATGTTCATTTTGTCGGATATACTGGTTTCGTTTTGCAGAATACAATTCTTGCTGTAATTATCCTTTTTGATAAGTATACCAGATGACATAAAAGCAAAATTCATAAGTGGATTTTAATTTAAGAATGACAGCCGTAAACTTTTTTGCAATAGTTTCCCTAAAATTTGACAAAATTTGGTAATAAAAGTTCTCAAATCATGAAGTCGTTTTTCTTACCTGTCATATGAATGGTTTTTCTGTCAACATCCTTAGTTTTCATGTAACCTATGGCCTTTAATAAAATTAAGTTTTCAAAATTTCGTGACTTTATTCTAAAACAACCGTTTCGTGACAAAAAATCTAGTTTCGTGGTCTTTTTATCAGATTACTGGTGTATTATATAGTAGAAAAGATTTGATAATCTGGCTTTAACATAGAATGAGGGGCCTATAAAACATTCTTGAAACCTTGTCCCCATATTAGTTTAAAAATTGTTTCAACTCTAAGCAAAAAGAAAATAAGCTCAAACATAGAGCACAAGCGATTTTTAAAATCGTGTTAAAAAGACATCCTTACCATAAATTCCGTCATATAAACCGTTAAATTCTCCTACGTTTAAATAATGTTGTTTTTTTATCCTCTGTATTTGGTTTTCAGTGAGGGAATGAACAATAAGTTGCAACTTCTACAAACATTTATTCTTATCATTAGCAATATAAATATCTAACAAAAATACCTGTTTAATATGTGTACATTCCGAAAAGGCATTCCTTATGAATGACATTGCACTAGGCGCCAAAAAATGTAATATATACAAAAAAAACATAAGCCAAACAGTAGACCATTAATGAATTCAAAGTTCGAATTTTTTAAACGAATCCACATCTAGTTGGGGAATGCTTTGTATGAGAGAACAAACCCTATTAAAATATTTTTGTGAGAAAAATTATAAAATAATCATACAAATATTGAATATATGTCAATCAGTTTATATTAAAATGCTGACAAGAAAAAAAAACGCTTTGTGTTTTACAGGACTAGCTGAAATATACAACACTAAGTGGTACATAAATAGTGTATATTGACATGGTATTTATAAAAAAACAAAATAATTATTAAAATATCTATAGCGCTGATCAACCACAAAAATTTATAATCATCATCTTTAAATGATTGTACCATAATGGTTTCAAAGATAAGTATCGTAATAGAATAACTAATACCTAGACTCATTTGAATCTTAAAAATATATTGAACTTGAATAAGTTTATTAAAAGGCTTCTTATCTTAAAAGTCCTTGAAAATGTTTATAATTATAACTGAGAAATAAAGTGTTTTGGCGCCATTCTTATCGTTTTTCTTTTTTCTGCTTTTGATGTCATATTTAGAATTTTAAGTTGACTAAAATGCAAAATGTCGGTAAATTCTTAAAATATGAAGCGACAGATATGACAGTAAGAAAAGTGTTACATGAGGCTACATGAATGAATTTGACACACACGTAAAACATGTAGTGGTGGCATCATATTCAAACTAAAACACTTAAATCTAAATTAAAATGTTAATTAAAACTATTTTAAGAGATATATCAAAATGACAGCAGTGTATAAAAAGTCCGAGGCTTAAATAGTGACGCTTATGGTTTGACAAAGATGAACTTCACCACGGCACGATTGCCTCTTGAATCAAATAATACTTTCTAATGTTTATATGTATGTATCAATATCTAAAACGTTTAATGAAATAATGTATGAGTATCATTGGATTAGGAATTAAAAGCTTTCTACTGACAAAAGTAAATTACAACAAAACAAAACACCTAGAACAACAAAAGGCACTCACGCACTGCAAACAAACAATATAGTCAAGGAAAACAATTATAAATGTGTTAAAGCCATTTGTAAACAGGATCAAGAAGAAACAATCAAAGACAATACGATAAAGGCAGGATAAGACACTGGATAAAATGATGTCTCAAGATGTATGCCTATAGTTGCCTAGATAAGCCCAACCTTCCACTATTTGATTACCAGAAGACTAAAAAGCACCCACAAAAAATCTTGTTCGTATGTAATAAAGGTTTATAAATATTTTAAATTTTTAGCAAACCAGAGTTAATATTACATATTTTAAAGTAAAATAGCATTTTTACAGAGACCAGAGTATAAGTATTTATGTAATGAACTTAATATGCTTCAAGAGCAAGTCCAATAACGCAATGCATGACAAAATATTCTGTCTATGGATCCAGGCAAAAATGATTTTTAGGATTGCGTTGTAGTAACTTATTATGTCTTATTTTATTACAGTTTTGCCAGTAAATGTTCCTCACGTCCGAGGCTTCCAGCTGTATGGCCTTCAACAATAGACCCAGAGAGACTTCGATCAAGTCTATCAAGACAAGCATCTCTTAAAATTAACAGGAGGTAAGTGAAAAAAGTAACAATGAATTTTTTCAATGTAAACTTAGACATTAATTGGAGATTTTATCAGAACGGATGTTAAGTCATTGGCATTGTTCTTTATCTAAAACATGAATGAACTGTTAATATCATGGATATTTGGTACCTGGAAATATCATAATATTAATATTTTGAATCACCCTATTGTTTTTTGAACCATTGTCTTAATGTAAATAGTTTTATGTATCTCTTAGTTAGTGAACTGTTTAACGTCACTTTCGACAACAGGTAAAACTGAAAAGAAGAATTATTTAATTAGTATGTTACATAGGTTTGGAATTGCATTTTACAAATTTAGAAGACCACAGTCTTAATAAACTTTTTAATGAATTAAATATAAATAACCACAATCTTAATCACTTGAAAACCATAGGAGTACTTCCTTAGCAACGTATCCGGAAAAGTAACCAAATGTTCTCGATGGTGATTCATCGCACTGATGACGTGGGCACTAAGATAATATATTTTGTTACAAAACGAATTAATGAAATACTATATAAATTTAAAACTAAGATTTATACACATAACAAGAATCATTAAAGAAAACGCTGTGAGTTAAATATAATTATTTGGTTTTATATTTATAATTATTTTGTTGTATATTTGGTTTTGGTTTTACTAGGTGATTATAATTTGATATTTAAATGTTAACGTCTTTATTTGCTCTTTAAAGACTTGTTAAAATATTTTGGATTTAAATAGTTTTGATATATTAAATTTCGAAATAATTTGCCTTGATACGAGGTTTTCATACTAAAACATTAAACGTTGTTACTTTTAATATTATACTATTTTGTTTTGATTTCACATGGTTTTTTTATTTTTGATATTAAACACCGACTATAATAGGTTTAAAGAGTGTTAAGGGATTTGTTTTACAAAATAAAATTTAGTTTTCAAGAATAAGAATTTATAGCTGGTTTATCCATGCTATAACATTTTGTAATACAACAACGCTTTCACTTTCTTAGAATAAAATTTAAAAGAAAGGGTTTTAAAAATCGTCTAACCAGAACATACTTTAAAAAATCAACCAAAATCTAGATCATCTTCAATTTTATTATTTTCTCAATAAAAGGTTTTCTGTTTCAAAAATATCTCTTAGCATGTTGCAATGTTGAGATGACAAAAGTAATCATTTAAGATCATTTAGTGTAAAATGGCTTATGATGGATTGTGTTTTAATATTTATCTTTTAACACATACTTTTTGAGTTTTGAAATACATAAACAATTGTCTGACCTTTAGTCATTTTAATTTTTGTTCTGCTATTTTATAATTCATTCTTTGAAACGTAATAAGTATTGATCACTGAAATCCTGCACATCTAAATTTTATGTTTCAAGTATAAATACATTCTTTACCTGTTTTTTATTTTCATGTTATTGATGTGTTATTGAAATTTAATTAATTAAAATCTAGGTTAATTAACATTCTTAGTTCAATTAAGATTCAATTGAATTTGTATATTCAATTGATCTTTCTTGTGTCATTTATTATTTTTGACACCAAGTTACATTTTTTTTAATTTAAATGCACATAGGTGAGTTAATAACTAAGTTCTAATAATTGTTTTAATCATTTGATATTTATGATAATGTTTAAAATTACATAATGTAAGTGTCAGGTTGATTGTTTTGTCACTGCCTGAATCATCAGGATTGTTTTTGTTTTCCTCTATTTTAAAAATAAGTAAAAAAAACTTAAACACACAAAGCAAAAATAACTTTGTGTAAAGGGGACTAACTGAAGTATTTTATTCGCTATTTTTTTAATTACTTATTACAGATCTAAAGTCTGCATTTTTAATTTTTTTTTATTTTTAGAGTTTTGTGTTTTTTTCTTTTTGTATTTGTTTTTCTTTCAGATTTCAGTTTAAATATGTTTTTTTTTTTAACTTTTATAATTATAATTATTTTATTCATTATTTTTTACACATTTAATATTGGTTTAACCTTTAGATTATCTGGGGACAGTTTATTAAGTACTGTTAGTGGAAGACCTTCATCAACAGTTACAACACACTTCAAGGTAAAATAAAATAGTACATATTTTTGTCAGATTTTTATGTTTGTGTGTGTGTGTGTGTGTGTCCGCTATGACGCAAAAATATGTCTGATATTGATGTTAAGTTTAACCTTTTTATCACATGTAAAGGTTTTTTCGCCAAGAAACTTTTTCTGCCTTTTATCATGGATTATTATAGATATTGTAATCGTCGCGATGACGAAGCATAAATATTTTGATATTTTATTATTTAAGCCTTCATTTATATGTAGATGAACATATTCCAGAGATTAAAAACTGCTTTAAAATGAAACATCGAATATTTTCTAGGCAATTCTTTTTCTATTTTGTCGATCCATCGTATTTTTATTTCATTTGTAATTTAAACAAATATTTGTTGTATGAAACTAAAATGCTGATATAAATACACTAAAATGTGCTGAATTATGTTTGTTTTATATTTCAGCGTTCCCTTTCGGATTTGATGACCAAATTGTCACAGTCACAACCTTTATTCGTCAGGTAATAACTATTAAAATATTTACATATTAGTATTCATACAAGTAAACAAACCGCTTTTTATCCACTCAAATACTGTTTAAATTTTAATCATATTTTTGTACTTCCTATTTTTTTATGTGGTGGGCTGGGTTACGTGTCTGTTTTCATTAAAATCTAACATTTTTTGTTTCTTATATTCCATATATGGGATGTCATTGCCGGAAGGCATTATATAATACGTCAATACAAACCCTTTCTGCCGATATGATCATACATCTTAAATAGGAAAGTCTGTCGTTAACTCAGTACTTATAGTCACAAATTTAACAGTTAAATAAAGAAAATTAACATATCAATCTTATATTTATAGAAAGTTTTTTTCCTTCATGTAAGATAATATCAAAACGTTTAATATCGGACTATTTAAACAAAAAAAAAAAAATTTGTTTACTCATTTATTTGGTGTAAGAAACTATTTTACGATATTTACATATTTATAGATGCTTGAAACCCAATCAACATTTGTCTCCTGGTAAATTTGATGCCGAGTTAATTAGAAGACAATTATTATGTAATGGTCTTATGGAAATAGCTGAGTTGAGAAGGGATGGTTATGCAATAAGAATTCGATTTGAAGATTTTTTCGATAGGTAATACAACTTTTTTTTTTTATAGATTAGTTTTCAATTTTTTTATTTATTTGTTCTCTCATTATATTTTTTTCTTTTTATAAGTTATACAGAGAACATCCCAATTTAAGTCACAATTTCTTGCTTGTAATTAGAAATATTACAAGTATATTCAGGGATATGGTATTTTAAGAAATTATTTATATATATATTAAACGTATTTTGCAACATTACATCATTAATTTTGACCATTTGCTCTTCTTTATTAGTCTTATTTTTTCTGTATTGTATATATTTGTCCACTCTGGCTTATCTCAAATATTTTGCAGCTTAGATTTGTACTTTTTATTTTAGGTATCAAGAAATCGGTAAAAACATAGACCAAAATTCCGATTGTCTTGGAAAATGCATTGATATCTTAAAATCAAACAATATTGAGGGTTTTAAAGTTGGAAGGTCAAAAGTAAGATATTTTATAATCACCAAAAATTTATACCTTTTGTTCAACTTGAACACATTTTAAAACATGTTTTCGAAAAAATTTGTTTTAGTAAAGAAATTTAGAACTTTTTTAGGATAATTATTTGATGAATATGTTTTCTTGTTATTTTTGATTGGTACATTTTTAAGATGATAAATAAACGCACAAACACAAATCCAGTTATACATTTTTTGTCTTGCAGTTATATCATTGATTATTATTGACCAAAAAACAGAAAGTACAAAAATATGACAATTAATTTGATAAAAGGAAGTAAAAAATAAATGGATGGTTATTCAAAAATAGGTAATCTCATGACATATTTTAGGTAATGTTTATGAGGTGTCACAGTGTAGGATTTAAAACTCATTCATATATGCCTTATTTAACACATAAAATTTAACAACGGATAATATCTTAATTTATTTATATCTTTGGGGAAATGAACTCAAATGAACCCACGTTTTTTCTCATAATATGCGTATACGTGAAAAATAAACCACTCTTTGAAATACTTAAGAATTGTCTGTTGATGCAGTGTAGTGTAAAGCATGTTTAAAAATCTCGAAAAACTATCAAAAAACTGAACGAACTTACATTTTACATAATGACATGCGCAAAGCATAAAAATAAGCCATACTATGAAATATTAAAGAATATTTGTTTATGCATTGTAAACCACCATTAAAAGCTCCAAAACTGTTTAAAAGATGCTTTGTCAATATATATATATATATATATATATATATATATATATATATATATATATATATATATATATATATGTTTCTGTTATAATTTCAGTTGTTTTTGAAAAATTGGCAGAAGGATAGTCTGGAGGCCAATCTCCGTGAAAGAGTAAGTTTAAGTTTTTGTGAATGTCAAAAGGCGTTCATACTTTTAATATATAAAACAGAAAATAATTAAAACATTATTAAATTTTAAAAGCGCATTGAAACTAGAAACCATTGTATTTCTAATAAAAAGCTTATGACTCCGCAGTGTTGCGAGATGTTCTTATTTGCATATGGCTCCATGAACAAGTAACACCTCTACATAATAGCAGTACTATATGTGAAATGATTTAGCGCCGGATACTGTAGTGATATTTTATAGCATTCAATAATTTCTATTTATTTTTTAATGTTATGTTCATTTGTTTATCAAATAGATGCAGGAGTTGGCAATGATCAGACGGCAATCTGAAGCTTCGTTATTATCTGTACTTACCACAGATTCGCAGGGATTTGTGCAGCAAAGTACACCAAAACATCCTTCAACAGATAGTGGTCTTCATATGTTGGGACGTGACCAGATTTATGATACATCATTATCAAAAATAGACACAAGCAAAGTTAATCTAGACAAAACAAAAATACCTATAGATACAAGTCATGCACATGTTTTGAGTGTTAATGATGCAATCAGCACGATTGCAGATACAATTGATGCAGACGACAGTGTCAGTGTTCCTAAGAAGAACAGATTAAGATCTGAAGATGGTAGGAGTGTCAGTAATTCAACTTCTATTGATGAAGAGGAGGATATACATGCTTGGTTAGTGTTATATAACACAAATACCAGTTACATTTTGATGTGCCAGGTGTGCACATTTCAGAAATTCATTCCTCATCAGTGACACTAAGATCGAAAAGTTTGATAGATAAAAACATGAACCAAATAGTTGAAAATAATGATGTTTTAATTTTTTCGTAAATGTTTTATTATCAATTTTAAATTCCTTTGGTAAAAAAATGTAACTGTGATTACTGATAAGCAAGAGTGACCAGAACCTTGTTTTGCTGCTTTATTTACTCGTACAATGTATTTCTTTTTTATTCGTGATACATGTAGTTTAAAATTTTAGCAATGTGACTGTTTTATAGAAATTTAATTGAAAAGTTAAATACAAAAAATCAATATTCATGATATTGCAAGATTTTTAAAACAGACCTTCAAAAATCACATTCGGGATACGAATATGCATATGTAAATATTTTAATAGACTTATCTATGACAGGTATTATTCATTTTATTGTAGGCGGCCATACGACATCTTCCAAGTTTCCGAGAGAGAATTTGAGGATAGTGACCATATTTTCAAAGAAATTTTAAAAGGAATCAGATTGTTTTTATATTTTTTCATTGTGATAATGATACTTGGTTGCACAGTAGCTAGTAAAATTTCGCTCCTTATCTTAACATCAGGAATAAGCAAGGTAAATACTAGCAATATAACTTTCTGTATTTATAACGAATTAAAGTACACAAAAAATTCGAAAATTTATGTCTTTTGGTAACCATTAAAGATTCTTTGACACAGTTTATGTTCAGTTTACATGCAAAACATTATTTCACAACTGTTTCTCACGAGATGATATCGGAAATGCTGATGCATTTAACAAAGCTAAAAAAACTTCAGAAGCAAATATTGTCCAAATATTAACCATGACATCAGACATGCAATCTTGGTTATATATTTTGGCTTGACGTTATTTTATTTTATTTTTAATTCAGGATGTTGAATCTAGAGGGCAACATGTGGTGCTTCTCCTGTTTTGTATATGTGGACCTATTGCATGGAACTGGTTTATGGCATTTATGAAAATATTATTTGGCGGAAAAGAATGGCCGAATCTACTAACGGTGTTTATTGTAAGTTTAATGTGATTGTTGTTGAGAGTGTTTTAAATATTAATAATTTTATTAACATTATGTTTTAAAAATAATTAAAATAATCTTTTTATTATATTCTAAGACATTCGTGATTAATTGGTATTTTGGTGTGTGTGTGTGTGTGTGTGTGTGTGTGTGTGTGTGATTTACTTTTTGATGAGTGAAATAACCGTGTATATGCAAAATTAAGCATTAGGTTTTTAGTAAATTACCGGTTAAATAACACATAACGTCTTTTAAAATCTTTCAGAATACATTTTATTCATTTTGATGCAATGTTTCTATAATTCTGGATTCATCTTAATTCTAATCCTAATTGTTTTTCTAATTTTGTGATTTTCAATAAAAATAATTATGAATTACAATTTTTATGTTTTATTTTTCTTTTAGCTACTTATTCTGGAGAGTGCCCAGACATTTGGTATGTGTCTTTTGCTCTTCCGAATACTACCGTCAACGGATTTCTTCAGGGGTCTCTTAATAACTTTCGCAATCTGCCAAATACCAAGTTTGCTGAAGGTCATAGTTCATGAGAAAAGACCAAATCCGAGTATCAGTGAAATAGTAGCTATCATTATGAACATTGCAGCATTCCTGGTCCAGATAGCTGCAATACCGTTTTTTAGCATCGGCGAATTCATTTCGGAAGGAAATTTCACTCTTTTGGAAGGTCATAACGAAACAACTTACGTCAAAACGGAATTTATTCTTAGTGGAACATTGGAGTGGGAACTGCCCGTGGCACTGGTGCTCATTTCACTTGGCTGGTGGGAAAATTATGTGTCTGGGGAGTGGTCTATTTTTGGAAAGGTAACAATCCCATTTAAACAATGGAGATCAATACTACAAGATGCAAGGGAAACATCATATTTTCTTGTGGCTCCATTCAAAATTGGACTAACTCTTCTTTTTGCCAGATTATTGACCAATAATTCACCATTCATTTTACCAGCAGCCGGTGAATTCAATGCAACAACAAGTGAATTTTCATCAAAAGCAGAAGAGGTTGGAGTTTCCTATAGTCTAATGTTTATACAAGTTGGTTCAGGAATCATATGTACTTATCTAGCTGGATTGGCATGCAAGTTACATATGCAGAGAACAGCATTTGCCTTGCCATTAACTCTAGCTCCGCCATGCGCCCTAATGGTTGTATATTTACAATGCGAATACATGTTTCTGCCTGCACATTGGCACGTTGGAGGCTGGTTTTGCGGAAAACAAGATATTGTGTCGCTGTTGATCCCTTTGATATGCGCTGTTCTACTGTGGCTGTCGTATTCCATAACAGTTTCCCACATATGGTTTCCAGAAAGTGAAAGAATGGCAAAAATTGAAAAGTAAGTTTTTTCGATGTTGGCTTTAAATTTTTTTCAAAATTAAAGTTTAAATACAATGATTTTAAAGGTGGCATTTATATTTATGGTTCTAATCTATAACCTGTCTTTTGTTCTAGACCCTTAATATTACTTGAAATAACTGTTTGATTTTATAATTATTTTTTCAAAAAGAGACACATCACTCGATACTTTACAATCTGTGTAACAGAAATAAAAAATCAGTTGTGTTAACTTATGCAAATTTTATGCGTTATTATTAACATTAGAATATTTATAATCATTTACTTCAAAGAATTTCTGGATTATTTATTTAATTTCAAACAAAGCACTTTCTTATTTTATTTTAGGTTATTTATTACTCCTCATTTCGAAGGAATTTTCCCAGATTTTACCCTTACACTACGAAGGCGCCGAAATGATAAAGAGGTTAAATTAACAGGATTTGATACGTTTAGATACACCGAAGATACATACACTGATGATGTTTACTCCTCAAAATCAAATATTATACCGCAAATGTATGTGTGTGCAACCATGTGGCACGAAACAAGACAGGAAATGACACAGTTGCTAAAATCGCTTTTTAGGTACGTTGATTTCGTTTTTCTTTAAAAAATATACTAAATGTGATCAAAAGTATTTGAAATAAGTCATGTTTTTGATATCATAGAGTTTAGAAAAAGGATTTGCAAAAAATGCATAAATGGCAAACGTGTCATATGTTAATGAATTGTTAAACCGATTACATGATATAAGGTCAGTTTTTTTATAAAAATAAAACACACAAGTTTGTGTCCAAATCACATCCCCCCCAAAAAAAAAAATGTCAAAACTAAGTTTAATGTTTGATTTAAAAAAAGTTCATAGAGGGGATCAGTAATCAGAGACTCCTTCAAAGATCTGGTGCTTGTTTACATACCGACTGTTTGGTGGTTAACCACACCTCTATCCTAATTACTCAAAATCAAGCAGACTATTCATTTTATGTAAACATTTAAGGTTTCGATTAAAAAGCTGTTTATAATCTTTTGATAAAAAGTTAATGAATACTTAGTTCAAAATGATGTTATTTCTCTTCACAGATTAGACTATGTTCATTGTGCTAGCCGCCTTGCTCAGGAGAAGTTCAGGGTTCGAGATCCCGACTACTATGACTTGGAAAGTAAGCATTAGATATTTTTAAAGTTCGGACGTATGACACGTTTCTTATGTCTTGATTTTTGTAGTTTCGCTGTCTTATAAGTTTATTGATATTTTCATTTATAATAGAAGTTTTTTTAATAAAATTGTGAATAACATCATGTCATTTTTACAAAAAGAGTATAAACACGTTAAACCGACAATAATAAAAACCCGTTGTAACGAAGTCTTTTACTTTTAATTCAATAATATCCCTGTAATTTTTAAAATCTTTAAAAAACATTTTCTTTAAATTCATGTCATAGAATTTATCTTCCATATATTTTAAAAATGCGTGACATTAAGTGAACAAGATTTTAGGAAAATAATCGATTACTAAAACCATACCCGTTTTTGAAATTGTTGCAATCCATGATTTTATTTCAGATGTTTTTAAATTATTTTTGAATCTGCTTTATTTTATCTCAAAGTAAGAGGATAATTGTTAATATTAAAAAATGCCTAATTTATGTTTTCAGTTCATATTATTTTTGATGACGCCTTCGAACTTGATGATACAGTGGATAAATACGTTCCTAACATGTTTGTTCGTCAATTTGTGGATTGTATGGAGGACGCGGCAAGGTATTGTTTATGATGTATTTGCTTTTTTATATGTTCTCTCCAAACCAGCAAACAGTTTCATTTTTATAATTGCTGTAAGTGTCACGTTACGTTTAAAGAGCTATCCGCCATTCATTTTTTTAAATTTATTGTTCAAATATGTAAAATGAATTTTCGAATGAAACATCACTTTTTATAACCAGTGCGTTTCAGAAACAAAAACAAATCAAATTTGTTTTGAAATAAGGTATTTTTACTCTACTCTTTGAAATAAGGTATGTTCTAGTTTAAATCATGTATTATGATTGTATTGTGAATTTCTCACAAAATAAATCATTATTTATCATTTTTCTTTTATTTTTGATTCAACATTTTTATTATTAGCACTATACTTTTGATAATTTATTTAATATTCATATTTGAAGTATGCCGTTTATTGTCAGTTAAAAGACTGTGCGTGACCATAACCATGACTTGATTTCATTACGCTTCAGTGGTCATTAATTAAAAAAATTCAGTTAATATTTAAGAAAAACAATGACAGTATTATGCAAAGTTTTTATCGTTACTTTCTTATGGCATATGTCATTCACACTTGTCAATTTTATTTCAACTTAAACAGGTTAAAATTTCTATTTTTGACAAGGTGCCTTTTATTTGTCATCTGTGTGTCCTATTTTAAATGGTTTTAATGAAAAGAACAAACATTATTTTTAGTGAATACTCGTTATCAGATATCGATCATTTTATAATGTTGCCCTTGTTAGGATAACTTTGCACTTAGTTATATCCGCAACGGTTAAGAAAGAAGGTTCTAAAATATACTGATGACCGCAACCCGTTTGTTCGAAGGTATTCATTTAGTTGGCTATTAAAATAAGGCACCCTTAAAGAAATTTCTACATTATTTCCAATTTCAATGTTTGCTATTGTTGACCAATTTTTTCAATATTTACTTTTATCATGCATAACTTAATGTCCCCAAATCAATTGTTTTACTACATGATGCAGCTGTCCTATGATTTGGAGATGGACTGGTATGTTTGTTTTTTATTAAAATATAAAATTGTTAAAATAAGGATTTTTACTGATTTTACTTTAAGATCTGTTGTAAAAGGACCAATAACTATTGCGCCTCCTGAAAAGGTTGCCACACCCTATGGTGGCAAATTGATATGGACTATGCCCGGTCATACGAAACTCAATGTACACTTGAAGGACAAAAACAAGATGAGACATAGAAAGAGATGGTCACAGGTATGATATGTTTTATTCTCCTCTGTTAATTGCTATTAACACTTGATGTTTTAATGAAAGTTGCTGTGTTTCATCTAAAGCGGAAAACTAAGATAAACATAGCAGAATAACATCAATGATAACTATTCCTAAAGTCAGTCTAAGTGATACATAATATAATTCTGTTAACATTAGCAAGGATATTTAATTGTTCGCGGGAAAAAAAATCCCTGTTCCGGAAACGTTTTACGAGGATATACTCAAATATTTTTTGTTATGTGGTAACGTGTTTGATGTTTTACGCCAAAAAAAGAAATTGAATTCAAGTACGGGCCTGTAAATTTTTATATTTCCAAAAAACAAAAAGTTCTAAGTACAATAAGAGACAGATTTGTAATTAAAAAAGTGTATAACCTTGTACTTAGCAACAACCAACGCAAATACAACCAAGACACTATACAAGAACAACAAAACAAACCAAACAATGGAAAGACAAACATTTATCGGGACTACAGATTATAAAATTCCTAACTTTGGAACGGCACTCGAATTGATGCTAAGTGGTTTGGAATTTTTAAGGGGCTTGGCCTTTACACTCATTTAACAACCAGTGATTTGTAAGAGAATGCATTTAAAAATGAAAAAGAATGAATTTAAAAGCAGGTAGGTTGGAGTAATGGGGCTTTATGCCCCAATTTCACCTATACATCGAGGGGACAGTTCATACATGATAAAAGGATAAAATTAACCTACGCTCTCGAGGAAACAAACGACCGTTGGCAAGCTAACAGACACTGTGACCCTATTTGAAAGGAACTATTTGTTTTCTGGATGTTTCATTTTTCATATATTTTAGTCATAAAACAGTTAAATAATATTGAAGCACAATATACAACTTAATTATTATTTTATTTTTAGTGCATGTATATGTATTACTTGCTTGGCTATAGACTCTTGGGTGGAAAAGAGGCTGACAAGATGATGGACGAATATGAAAGGGACAGTAACATCTCATATGTACGCAACAGGAAGAAGGGAAAGTCTAAGAAAAGTCAAAGATCTAGACCAATGAAGTCTCTATTCATGAAAATGGATCCGGAACAATATGAACAGGTAAATGTTGTTGCAAGATGGATAGTATTTGATAAGAATGTGTTTTTTCTTACGTGTTTATTAATGCATTGCTAAAAAACTGATTGTGTTCAATAAGCGACAATGAATTTGTGTCATTAGTTGTTTTATTATATTGTTCTATATCAAAATGAAATTTAGAAACGTTAACAATTATCTTGTAACATGTCTTTAGCAATTTATTCATTCCATATTCAGGTTTGTCAATACAACATTGATATGTTTCAATTCTTCTAAAAATATTTTAAAAATCGGACCTGTTTTTGACATTTAGAAAACAATGGCAGTTGCCTATAGGGAACAATGTTAATATTAGACAACGATTCGTATGTATATAAGTATCGGAACATTCAGTTTAAATTTCGGCATTTATTACAGGCGGAAAACACCTTTATTTTGACCCTTGATGGTGATGTTGACTTCAAACCAGACTCGGTAAAGCTTTTGTTGGACAGAATGAAGAAGAATAGAAAAGTTGGAGCAGTATGTGGACGAATTCATCCAATTGGCGGAGGTATTCTACTAATCTTTTTAAACAATGTTTATTGTGAACATATATTTGAGCACTAAACAACATGAATGTCGTTATGCATTTGTCGTCTTGGCAAGCAGCACGATTGCAAACAGATCATATTGTAAACAATTTTATATGATTATATGTAAATTTTAAGTCATCAAACTGTAAAAATAAATCGCTAGATATACGAAAACCAATAAATTGTAAAACCATCTTTTATTCAAAAACCTGATACGATTATTCAAGAAATACCTACTTTCGCCGATAAGTCCTCTAAATAATATGAATAGCAAATAGTTTTGTTGGAGGCATTTAAAACCCAATATGTTAAACTTTGGTATTGATCGTTGATTGGTTTTACTTAAGATGAATATTGACGTTCAAATTTTTTATAAATTGTAATATTTGATGAGGTTTTTTTTTTTTGTGTTACAGGACCTATGGTTTGGTATCAGCAATTTGAATACGCAGTTGGTCATTGGCTTCAGAAAGCTGCTGAACATGTGTTTGGTTGTGTTCTTTGTTGCCCTGGTTGTTTCAGTTTGTTCCGTGGCTCAGCAATTATGGATGACAATGTTATGAAGATGTACACCACAAAACCTACTGAAGCACGGCATTACATACAGTTTGAACAAGGTAAATAAAATTATGTGGGAACTTAAATGAAATATTAAATTCATTGTACAGCTTTATGGTATGTATATCTGAATTATAAGAAATTTTGCAACAGTGAAACAGCTGGTTTTACTGCTCGCTTAGAGAAATTGGCTTTACGATTACATGTATATAGTATCCAGTAGTGTAGTTAATAGACTTCTGTAGGTCTTTAGTCCTACCATCTAAAACATACTTTACGTAATACTGATTTGATGAATCATTTAATAACATTGATTTTCATAATTTTCTTTCTTAACATTAATCACTGGATTCCAATCTTGCGGTTTACCTCGACTTTTTAGCATTGTCGCATTTGAGAAGACGATTCTGTTACACCTTTTAAAATTGGTAATTTCTTGTTGAGTTATCAAACCGAAGGAAGGTTTTAAAATATTACTTATTGTTGTATTTTTATCATTGTAGGTGAGGATCGTTGGTTGTGTACTCTGATGTTGCAACAAGGACATAGAATTGACTACTGTGCTGGTGCCGATGCCTTAACTTTTGCTCCAACGACTTTTGACGAATTTTTCAATCAACGCCGTAGATGGTCCCCGTCAACACTTGCCAACATGATGGACTTGCTGTCTTCATGGAGAGACACTACTAGGATAAATGACAACATAAGTCGACCATATGTTCTCTACCAATTTGTTCTTATGGCATCAACGATTTTGGCTCCGTCAACCATCATATTGATGATAACTGGATCGTATCACTCGGTTTTGAAGTTGGGAACGTGGGAATCATATCTGCTATCAATCCTTCCTGTAATAATCTATTTAGGCATTTGCTTGACTATGAAGGCAAAATATCAGATAGCTTCAGCGGCTGTAATAACTGCGATATATACTGTCATAATGATGATAGCTACTGTCGGCACAATCATTAGTATTGTCACGGAGAATTTTGGTAGCCCGAACGTTGTGTTTTTGAGCGGATTGACTTCGATTTTCTTAATTGCTGGAATATTGCATCCACAAGAATTCTTCTGTCTTGTATATGGTGCTTTGTATTTCATGACCGTACCTTCTACTTTCATTCTGTTGACAGTATACTACTTATGTAATTTGAACAACGTTTCCTGGGGAACAAGAGAAATACCAAAGAAATTGACAAAAGAAGAGGAAGAGGAGATGAAAATACAAGAAGAAGAAAAACGGAAAAAGAAAGAAGGTCGTAGTATATTAAACAGACTCGGAATTACAACTTTAATCAATGAAGCAAGAGATTTGATAAGGTCACTCCTTGGAACAAAAGTTCAAGAAACCAAAGTCGAAGAAAAATGTGTCCAGACAGAAACTACAACTGTAGAATTTGAACGCTCGTTATCTAAACAAAGCCGAAAGTCAAAAGAAAGTAAAAGGAGTTCAAAGAACAGCGAATCGGATGACGTTACTCCAAATGGCTGGGAACCAGATCCTGATCGCCCATTCTGGTTCACACTACCGATTTATGGAAACGGTCCAATAAAGATTTTACCCAAGGAAGAGACGGAGTTTTGGAGATTTATGATTAAAAAATACTTGCATCCACTAGATGAAGATAAATCTCACAAACAGAAAATCAAAGAAGACTTGGCTTCCCTGAAAAATAACGTCGTGTTTATCTATTTCATGATAAACTTTTTGTGGACAATTATTACTCTGCAACTGCAATCTATGGAAGATGAATTGAAGAATTTCTATGTCATTCAGAAGTATGAACCACTTTCTTTGATGTTCTTGTCAGTTTTTGCCATTGCCATAAGTCTCCAGTTTGTTAGTATGTTCATTCATAGGTGGGGAACATTCCTTCATCTTATGTCTACCACTAGAGTTGATTGGTTTAAAAAGATTGCCACTGAAGAGGATTTCGTCAGATTTGTTGTGAACGAGGCTCAACGATTACAGAGAATGGAACCAGCGGCAGATTATGATGACATGCCTCCGGATTATGATGACGATGACACAACAGACGTCACAAATAATGGATCGGAACAATATGATGAACTTCCGTCTTTGCCAGCGACACCAATTGATACATTTGGGAGGCAAAGACGCGGTCATGGCCCTCATCACAATGGTCATGACGATGTTCCAATATTGCAACAAATATTCGAGAATAGACTTGAGAATATTCATAGGAAATGGAAACAAGGAACATTAGCATTTAGATATAACAATAATAATAATAACCGACGTCTTAACAGACATGATAGTAATAGATTTTCACAAAGAGACAATATCATGCGACAACAAATGTTTAAAAGAAGTTTCAAAAAGTATAGCGGAGATGAAGAAGCTCCAAAAAGCATCCGAATCGATATTTGAAACAACATGTGTTACTAAATGAACAATAATATCAATATAACTGTACAACGAGTAAGAGCTTTTCCGGTTCGAGATTATTTATTTGACGGAAGGGTGCGTATGTCTGAGTAGTATTATTTGGTTGTGAAAAGACTCAAAGTGTCTTAGTATACTGCTATACTTTTTAAAACTAAAGTGATTTAGTATGAAAAGACTTCGGGTGTCAACGTAACTTTTTAAACAAAGACATTTATATGCATTTGTAATAGTCTCATTTCTTCTACACTACGTGTAATTATGGATGATTTACAACTCAGAAGTATGAAACGAATGTATTTTACAAATATGTAGAACTTTGGAACAATTACATATGATGTGTTGCGTAAATAGTCCTATTTAAGCGGTATCTGGCTTGTAACATGGGTGTGTTGAAATTAATTAATGATCATGTAAGCATGTTGAAATCTAGTGACGAAAAACGATATTCCTCATATTCAATATTTAAACTAGTGTATTACTTACAAGGTGACATGAGAGTGATGAAATTTATAAATGAACATGTTAGCGTGTTGAAATCTAGTGATGAAAAAACGATAATCCTCATGGTCAATATTTAAACTAGTGTATTACGATATATCTACATACAATGCCAAAGTCTGATGTAATTATTAATTATGTATATTATTTTAATTAATATTATTGTTGTTTACTATATATTGTTTTAACTTATATTCAATGTGATTGTTTTGTTTCTATTATTATATTTCTCTGGTTAAGCTTACCATTCCTTGGGTATATTTATTGTTCGTGAATACTGTATAAAATAAAATAAATATTTCTGTAAAAACAACAAAACCTGGGCTTACCAGCTGTTGTCAGTATCTGTAATAAAAAAATTTGACTTAATACAGTACTTATAGATTTTATGGCCTTGAGGGTCAACTTAAGAATTCGTTCACCTCTGTATTAGTTCAGAAACCACCTTGTGTGAGTTTTTAGTTTACACATTTTGTCCTCGAAAAATTGTGTTTGAACTGCCTAACTATATTCAAAATGATCTGTTTTTTTAATTTTATTTTATTATTTATTTATTTTTTTTATTTTTTTTATTTATTTATTTATTTATTTTATTTTATTTTATTTTTATTTATTTATAAATTTTTATTTATTTATTTATTTTATTTTTATTTATTTATAATTTATTCGTTTTTTTTTTTTTTTTTTTTTTTTTTTTTTTTTTTTTTTTTTTTTTTTTGCTGCATTGCTTAAATTGAAGGGAGCAATCTGTAGCTATAACATGTACTCGTACTTGGCTTTTCAACAAAAAATACGTAACATCAAACTTGAATGGGATTTTGAAAACACATAAACACAAGAAAAGAATGAATTAATTAAACAGAAAAAGATCGATTCAAATCTAGAAAAAGAAATAAGAAAACAAGAAAAACGACTTCAACCTGGAAAAGATTCAAGAAAACAAAAAGGTCAACACATACTTTGTATTGAGATCCTGATTATAAATCTCCCTACTTAAAAAATGAATGTCATGACAAAATGGTGCCCGGAAATCTTGATATAATACTATCCCAATCTCCCCACTTTAAAGGTAATGTGGTAAAAAAAGTATTTATTTAGCGATAACGTGAATTTGCCATTTCTGGGTACAAACAATAGGCGTGGTTGGAAGGCAGTACTTTGCGCTGTCAGAAAATGTACCATTTAGCAAAATTTTCAGCTGCCTTAAATTGTAAAATTTGTTTAAAACTAAGGTTTGTTCCCTCATGCAAAGCATTCCTTAGCTGAATTTGGATTTATATAGTTTTGGAACTTTAGATTCATTAATTTCCAACTGTTTGGCTTATGTTATTTATTATCAAACTTTTCGGTCTTAGTGTCACTGATGAGGAATGAATTTCCGAAATGTGCACATCTGGCACATCAAAATTCAATTGGCATTTGTGTTATATATTTAGAAACCACGTCAAGTGACGTTACTAAACAACTGAACATTTTACGTTTAACGACAGCAATTGTTCTGGTGTTAAATTGTGGGCAAAAATTTCCTGTCAGGCTACAAAATCCGAGATTTTAAACAAGACTTCAGACCCTCTTCCGTGATAACAAAGAACACATACTTCGCAACAAAAGGAACAAGTAAATCAGAACACAAAACATGTACTAACATAGATTAAGACCTCTATTTGGTTACAAACTGAAAGCGTAATTGTCTTGCGATGTTGTTGCGACGTCGCCCTCGGCAATTTTTTAGCCATTCTCGCCGATAAAAAGTTTTTAAACCTTTGAGAATTAATCTAACGACACGTTTTTGTATGCGTGGGAAGTGCGAGTGTGTTCTATGGTCTGTTTTGTACTAGCGTGCACTGTGACCATGATGACTTTAAGTTGCTAACTCATCGAGTCAGTATTTCGCGGGAAAACATATCATTCCCAAGTCACATAAGTCTAGTATGAAATAGTCAATATTCATTTATCAAATGTTGAACACTAAGCGAGGAAGCAGTATCTCAAATTTTAATGCCTTATATATGATCCTGCCCGGGTTTGAACCCGCAACATCTTTCCCTTAAGGCGAACGCTCTACTATTGATCCATCGTTGTGATAGTGTATTTATCGAAGCATCATGACAAAGATATTTTGTTTCTTTGTTTGTTTGTTTCTTGTTTTTGTTGTTGCCTCTCTCCAAGTGAAATGCAGTAAGTTGCAACTAAATAGCAAGTTTTTGGCAGTCCTGAGTTCAACACGGAATACGTCACAATATAACAAGAAACGGGGTACAATATTAAATCGTATTTAGTCCATTGTATTAAAATGAGGTGTAAGAAACTAGTGAAGACAAATTTGTCAATATATTATACAATCAAGAACATTTAACAATAAGTCAAAATGATACAAACGTCATTATGTGAAACCATCGATTATAAACTCCAAAACACCGCAATACAAAACTTATTCTTTGTCGACACTTGTATACACTGAAATCACCTACCAGATACAGTCGTGCATTCAAAAACTGTAGATGGATTAAAGACCGCTCTACAAAGACATCGACGCCAATAAACCTGGCGCTCTCTCTACCCTTGTAAAAAAACATAATTAGGTTCTACAACGTACAAGATACAGATACAGAACTTTGGAAAGCATTCTTAACATGATTATGAAATAGTGGCGTGTTGTACATATATATCGTTTTTTTTTTTGGCAATGAACTAATGTTAGCATGTTGAAATTATAACCACGAATACACAGAAAGAATCTTTTGTAAATATCCAGTAGGGGCGATACAGAACATTATAGAAGAGGGTGTCGAGAATTTTTATCATGAGATATTGCGAACGTCGAAGGCTCAAGTCCCAGCGGCGAGGGGTCTTGGGATTGCTAAAGAGTCGTGTTGGTGGTCCAGGGTCCACGCCCTCGTTTTTTTTTTTTTTTTAATAATTCAGGGGACCTTTTGGTCACATTTTTCTCTCTTTTGAATTTTTCAAAGGGTATTGCAACCTTCAAACACTCCCCTGCCCCTTGTCCAGTATCAAGATTGTAAATAATGCAATGTCCATCTCACTTTTTGACATGTTAGCTTCTTACTAGTGCACACAATTTTACTGAGAAAATTTTTTTTAATGAGTTAAGTTTTTCTGCTAGAACTACTTTGGGACATTTAATATTGGTACTTCACTGTCAAAAACCTTGTTTACGACACGCCAGAGATGGGGGATGAAACTTCATTATTCCTGATAGAAACTTATATCTGTCTAAAACAAATCGGGTTCTGATAATTGTTTTAAGGACCAAATTTATAGAAATTGCTTAAAGTGCTAAAAGCTTTATTAACATCTTCGCTATGATTGAAGAGTAATTTTTTGAGCTTTTTTTAATAATAATAATAATAAAAGTGATAATAATATTATTATTATTAAAAAAAGTCTAACGAGATCATATATAAAAATGCATTGCGAATGACTCTTAACACATCTGCTCATAAGAAATTTAAAGATTAAGAGAGTATACCTTCCTCATTTGAAGCAAAATGTCTTACGAACAATAACGCTTGTCCTTAAAGAACATAGACCTCAATGACCAAGTAGTCTAAAGCGAGCGTTTCTGAATCACATTGCTCCTACCTGCCGCTTGGTTCAAATCCTAGTCGGGCAGATCCTAGTGTGAAAATGTTTGTCCGTTCATTTGCCAAAGGTTGGTGGTTTTTCTACGGGCCCTCTGGTTTTCTCTGCCACCTCAGAACCGCCTCGATATCCTAGTAGGTGAAATATTCTTGACTAGGGTGTAAAACACCATTTCTTAACGCTTTAAGAACACTTTGGACAAGATCTGCATATGACGTAAACTTGCTTGAATTGTGTGTTGTCCTCTGACTTATTTGCACTATCCTAAGGTTTAAAGAGCAGGAAGTCTTACAGTTTATCACTATATAGCTACTTATACCACCAATACAACAGCATAGCTACAAATCAAAAATTCATTTTTTTCTGGTGACATGTTCTTCTTATCCGTGTGCAACCATAAATTTATTTTAACTGATAGATAATTACCATAGAACGTATCATAACATTAGTGAAAACTTTTATTCCGTGGAATTTAAATTTCTAATTTCTAAATTTCAGGCTAATAGTGATATTATGCATACACAATCAAGTTTTTATGACAAGCAAATAGAAATATCCATATTTATCTAAATAGGAAGTACAAGAGTGTTTACATGGAAACAACCCCCTTTTATCGGTACTCCAAACAGTAAAGGAAATACAAGATAGGAAACGGCGCCCCAAGCAACGGTGGAAACTAAAAGATAGAAGGCTAGGTGTGTAGATCTAGAACTATGACCTAACTTGCTTTAAGTCTTAAATCTAACATTTGGATAGTACTTTATTGGATGTAAAAGTCTTGACTAACTTTTAGTTATTTATTAACTGAATAGATCACGCTTGTAAAAAAAAATGTACTAACTTACAATGACAAAGTGACAACCACGATACTCAACGTGTGTGACAACAGCTGAACAGGTCAAAGTGAAAGTTATCAATGATGCCTTGATGGTTTATCTACAAATTTAAAGTAAAATGTCGACACTTAATGAAAAACAATCAGATGGCGATACCACGATCATGCAGCAAACAGTATTTGGTAATTATATGAAAATATTGTATATGGAGAAGAAAAATGTAAGATAGATGATTCCTTTGTGATGATTCCTTTATTAATAGATAGACCTGAAATTCAAAGCTCTTGAAACGGCGTTTATATTCTTATAGTGTTCTGTAACAGCACACTGTCTGAATATAAATGCTGTTACAAGAGCCTTGAACTTCCGGTCTAGATAATGGATTAATAGTGAGATCATCTTGCCTCTGATGAAGGGTTAATAAAATCAGTGTAGCGGGCCAGACTAGTCCCGAAAATCATGGCTCTTAACAGCTTTGCTATATGGATACAGCTGTAACAGCACATATCCATATAGTAAAGCCATTAAGAGTCATGATTTTCAGGACAACAGGACGGGCTTGATAGGTGGCCAGGTAGCTCAGTTGGTAGAGCATCCCGCTAGTATTGGGAAAGACTCAGGTTCAAGTCTCATTTTGGCTGCTGCATTTTTTCTCTTTCCTGTTACATTTGGGGGCTTGTCAAACCCTGGGAAATGGCTGACCAACAGGTTGGTCCCAGGGTGGAACCTGGTGGTTTCAATTCAAAGTGGTTGAATCGAAAAAAGGAAGGGAGGAATGTAGTGGGCCGGGCTTGATAGGTGGCTGGGAAGCTCAGTCGGTAGAGCATCCCGCTAGTATTGGGAGGGACCCTGGTTTGAGTCCCTGTTTGGCTGCTGCATTTTTTCCCTTTCCTGTTACTTCAGAAACCAATCAAGCTAATTATTTTAATTACAGTTTACTTCAAGGAAAATTATTAGTTGGTCTGATTGTTTGGGAGTATCGAACTGGCATGGACAAAATCGTGTTAATTTCATATCCTCTCAAGATTACCACACATAAATCAATGGCAAAATCAGGAAAAATACTTTAAAAACACGCAGAAATTGAGACAAAATTTTGAACACTTCTAGATCTATAGTCAACCAAATTTGATATTAAATTATATAACTTATTAAAATATTGAATTTAATTTTTAATTTGGATATTAAACCCGTTTCATAAGTAATGTTTTGACATTTAATTTAATGTTGTCATCATTGTATTGATAGATCTCATTAGAGGTATACAGGACCCAGAGAAACCAGAAACTCTAGAGGAATTAGATGTAGTTAAAGAGGAATGTGTAGAAGTCAAGAGATTTAATGGTGATGAGTACCTGATAAAAATCATATTTATACCTACAGTACCTCATTGTTCCCTTGCATCACTTATAGGTATATGTTTGCTCTCTCTCTCTCTCTCTCTCTCTCTCTCTCTCTCTTTCTCTCAAGTGGAGTGGGGTATTGTGACTTTTGTTGTTAGTTTCAGTCAAGATAAGTTTGCCTAAATATCAGGATGGTGGAGAAAACTTGGGTATCCTGAGAAAACCACCAACATTTGGCCATTAAGCTTTTTCATTTATCAATCTCAGTTATTGTAACTCAAACCTGGGTGGTCAGAGATGCTTTGATCCATAAGCATAAAAAAGACAGATCGCCCACCATTTGGATTTGGAATGTAAAACACCATTACATCTTGCCATTCCCCCTGCCAACCTGCACACTTTTTAATACATGTATATCATTAAAATAAAATTATTTTTAATCTTCTTAATAATGCATGGAAATTTTTTTTCTCTTACAATCTTGTGGATCCAAAAATGTATTGGGTGGCATGACCTTGAACTTGTGTCAAGGTCAAGGTGAACAAAGATTATATTTAAAAGGTCATTGTCACAAAATATGTTGTTATAATTTCAGGGTCAGAGGGTATTAGTCACTCTCAGACATAGCTCATAGAGGAAGTCATGATCTATATTTTATTAAGTACTTCTGAACATTTTGGAAAATTCCAGGTATATCAACTATAATTCACCTTTTCATTTGTTGTAGACATATGTTATAAAAGTGTTTAAATATTCATAATAAATTGGTTATGAATGCATGATATTTTATTTTATTTGTTTACTTAATATATCATTTTTTTTCTCTTTAGGTTTATGTCTCAGGTCAAAATTAGAAAAATGTCTTCCAGAAAAATTTAAGGTTAGTTTGGTTAAATTTTTAATGACACTTGCAAAAACTGTGTTTTTTAATTTCCTATTTTATAGGCCTTGCTTCTCTTAAGAAATTTTGGGCCTCTGTGGCAGAATGGTCTAAAGCATACACTTGCAGATCACAGTGCCTCTCACAGCCTAGGTTCAAATCACTGGTTTATGAGAGTTGTGGTGTTAGTATAAATTTTTCTAAGACAATATAAATCTTTTGTTGCTCTTAGCTCTTTAAAATGAGACCTTAAAAACCAACTTCTAGTCATGTTTTGTAATAAGCATGGCATATAATCATGACTTTTGATTGCTTCCCATGTGGGAGGTTGGGGTTCTAATCCTGGCCAGGTCTAAAAAAGACTTGAAAATTTGTAGCAACTTCTCTTTGGAAAAGCTCTTGGCATTTAGAAATGAAAGTCGCAGGGTCTCCTGGAGTAGACTTTAAACACTGATGCCCCATATCATGGCAGGGGTGGCACATTAAAGAACCCTCTCTGAACATGGTCCTAAGCACACTGCAAAGGTCAAAATTTCTGCCACTTCACCATTAGCTAGTGACATTTCGATATAAGTAAAATATTTTTGACTGGGACCTTAAACCCCATTAACTGAACTCAACTAAACTCAACTTTTGACAAAAAAACTGCTGTCTGTATAGAGCAAAAAGTTTCTTTCTGTCCTTGAACATCTAGCAAGATACATAAAATTTGCATCATTATAAAAAAGTCTTTGATAATATAAAAGCTGTGTCACTTGTAGTTAAAATTAAAATTTTCTACACTTTGCATGTTGCTATTTATAAGAACACACAATTTTGTGTCTTATGAAAGTTTCTTCCTAATGGGGTGAAAAATGGCCTGAATTTCATTTAAAATCCTGGATAATTTTGTCTGATTTCCCTAATTTTAATTTATGAGATATAACATGTATGTCCATCGTTTTTGGTAATCTTTATTGCATTTGTCCATGTCATGCCTATCTTCTTCAGTACTGATGCTGGGTTTCTACATAAAATATGTTTATTCTTTTTTTTTTCCTTTCTTTTTTCCATATGAATTCCATTCCAATGCTCATATGAAGTACATGTAATATAATTGTAAATTATAAATTAGTATTTTTTTACATTTTAGTTAGACATATTTATTAAAGAAGGAACACATTCCACAGCTGATGAAAGTAAGTTTGTTAATGTCTTTTTATAAACATAATTTGTAGCATTAAAAATTGTGAATGATATAGCAGACACAGAGGAACTTCAACCTATATGTTCAAAACATTTTTATCGAGCCTGGCATCGCCATAAGGCAAGACTTAGGGGTTACTTTTCTGGTGTCGTCTGTGGCGGTTGTGTCGACGACAGCGTGTCAAAATGTGAATGTTTATGTTAAAGTGATTTATTTTCTACTCAATCAAAAACAACCAGATGAGACATATAAATCCCTGGAATTCTTGTTTTTTAGTTTCACTCGATTAGATAGAAAAATTTAATACTTTGAATCTGTGAAAAGATGTGCATGTACACCTTTTGAATAACATCTTGTACAAACAAAATGCCATGAACTTGTTTCTGCCATGAAGTTAGAACTTTGGGGATACAAAGTGACAAAAGCTTGTGATGTGCAACTTGATCTCGCCCATTGTTGTTGTTGTTTTGTTTTTGTAATGTTATTTGATGTTGAATCAGCAATTTTTCAGTTATTCATGACGAGAGCAAGGTTATTAATCTGTATGGATTAATCTAAGAACAATTTGTGTATTTTCATGAGATGTGCAAGTGTGTATTATGGTCTGTCATGTACTGGCACAACCTTTGGTGACTTCTTGATGAGTTGCTAGCTTACTGAGTCGGTATGCCACATACAAGTGCCAGACAATTTAAAAGTATTATGTATGAGCTGGCCAAGGTTCAAACCAGTGACCTCCCATTCTTGAAGAAGATGCTCTGCCATTGAGCCACTGAGGCAGTTATCCTTGCCCATTCATTATTAAACCAAGAAACAAAATATACATAATTTTGAATTGATTACTCATAATTAAAATCTGATACTTAAGATAAAGAAAAATATTATTTTATATAGTAAAATCCATAAAGTAAGACCCTAATATCAGACTCAATATCAGGCAGAGGGCATTATCCTTGACATGGATATCAGACTGATAATATAACTTTACCAACCTGGCATTTGTGGTCACCAATACATGGTTTAAGCTATATCTGGACATGCAAAACATGCACTGCATACTAAGTTTACAATAAAAACAAGTTATGGGTAATCTTGCTTTATTCTTGGGTACAAAATTTCTTTAAAGTTTAGATACTGTGAAAACATTATTTCATTGTTTTTAATATTATTAAAATGTTTATTAGAAGTAAAGATGGCACAGACATTTATAAAACATTTATTTATGTAGTGCATAGAAATTGAAACATAACTCAATCATGTAAAGACACAAAAGAGGTCTTTTGCTAGAGTTATCCAGCATAAAAGCAACTTGCCATTAACAAAATTGTCATTGTGAACCCTAATATTATTGGTTGGAGTGGAGTAGAGTAGTGGTGTTTTATGCCCCAGTCGAGATACTGGCACTTATTTCCAGGCAGTCCGTTCTGGGATGGTGAAGGAAACCAGAGTGCCTGGAGAAAACCACCAACCTTTGGCAAGTGAACTGACAAACTTTCTCACACTAGGATCTGTCCTGAGTGGGATTCAAACCCAGGTGATGAGAGACGATGTGATCAGTAAGTGCATGCTTCAGACCACTTAGCTACTGAGGCCTCATAATATTATTGAAGTACAAAAATTCAATCAGTGGTTTCTATTTGTATAAAATTGATTTGTAATATACCATAAATATTTTTTTATTTGATTTTGTTTTTTTTTTCTTTTGTGTACAGTAAATAAACAGATAAATGACAAAGAGAGAATAGCAGCTGCAATGGAAAATCCAAACTTACGAACTTTAGTGAACAGATGTATTGAAGAAGAATATTGATTTAGATATGTCATCTGTGATGTACAAATTAGTTGTGTGTAATTTGCATTGTAAATTTCATGTGATCACAGGATCCATTCAAGTTATTTCTCTATGACCCAAATGTAAAGTCATATTCAATGCTTAAAGATAAAAATCAAAGAAAACTTAATCAAATAAAAGAATTACTTTTAATAACTTCAAGACAATCAGGAAATAACAAGTTGAAATAATGCACATTGATCTGTGACGTTCTTTGTTTACAGACATAAAAAATATATAATACATCACGGGCCTTAATTGTAATTAATATTTAAACATACAATGTATATTTGTAGTTATGCATAAGACCAAAACTAAACAAGTAATGTCCCTTGATGGTCATGATGATTATTTCTGATATTTGGACAATTTTTGACCTGGTGACCTTGACCTACACAACTTATGCTGTAAGCAAAACAATGTTAATGTTTGCTTACATTTGTTTCAAGTTTGATCAAAATCCATCCATAGATGTGACAATCATGTAGTGGACATAGTTTTACAAGGACACTAGATAGGCAGACTGTTGTGATTCCTACGTATATATACCCTAACATTTTTTTTTTTTTTGTTTTGGTTTTTTTTTTTTGTGGGGGTGGGGGCCAGAGTTCTTCGAGCCTGTTAAAATAAAAAAAATGCTTATAGTTTTTCATTATTGTTAAAAACCATATATATATAATGTGTTAATGTTTGTCCGTTATTGTATTTATTTTGTGTTTGTTGTTTATTCTTACATTCCTACATAGATGTTTATTTACATGTATCTGTTTTGTTACTGAGGGCTTTTGCAATTGGTGAATTTCAGCATTGAATGTGTTTATTTTTATTAGATTAAGGGGATAAGAAAGCATCTTATAATCACTTGATTTCAATGCAAAGTCAACAATTTTAATGATGATAATACACAGTGATTTTGCTATAGTTTTTAAAAACTACCTTCTACCTTTCAGAATTGGAAAATTTGGACCCTTTTTATGTCACATATTATGCTCAGAATTTTGAAATTCATTGCATAGATCTTATGTTGTGACAATATCTAACATTTTTTGTCTGTCAGAACAGTTTTGGACAACTGGATTTAACTTAAACTATTTGATTGTGTGTCACTGTAGCCTTTTGGGGGAATTTAAGTTGTCAAATTGGGAAATTTTAGTCATATTTCTCAAGGGGAAACTACCTTTATTCGGTGGTAATTTTAGGTAAACAAAACCACTGATACATGTATGAAACACAACTACAGTTAAAAATACAGTAAAACCTGTAACACATGTATATGACTACATGTTAGAAACAAACTGAGAAATCTTGGGACATTTTTGCGTTTTGGTCATCAAATCATCTTGTTTGTTTAGGGGGATAATACTGTTTGTGGTCACACTTTTTAGGCTTACTACTGACCACAAATTGAAGCATTCCATAAATGCTTTAATTAAATGGATTTAGAATGTAATTTTTGGCTACCTTTTTCTTTAAAGACAATGTATTCTATAGTAAAGTTATCTGAAATAAAATATCTATCATGGACATCCAACGTAATTGAAATCATACTTTCTAGATTTACCAAATGTACAGAATTACTCATATTGTCCCTGTTTAAAAGAGATGATTACCAAAAAAAAAAAAAAAAAAAAGAGTATTGGACTGTCATTGTTTTCCCAGTAATGTAAAGCTTATAATAACATCCAAATGTATAACATATTATAAACACTTAGAATCTGATACAAGAGAATCATATTTGTGGGTTTGAGAAACAAATATTCTTATGTTGATTGTTTGTGCATGTATTGTGATTTACTACATTAATTGTAAGATTATTTAATTTATTATTATCTTCTTTTTTTCTTTTTTCTTTTTATTTAATTACTACTTTTTTATTTATTTATTATTTTTTTTGTATAATCAAATCACAACTTAAAGTAACATTCAATTTGACAGTGTTTGAAACAAAAGTCAGTTCAAGAGTCTGAGACTGGTATCTTCTTTTGGGAAGGACTTTTTACTTTTTGATTGGTCTCCTATACACGTTTTTGTAAGATAATAGAAAATATTGAACTTATCTGACAAGGAAAATATTACTTATTTTAAACAATGATATTAACTTAAAGATCTTATGAAATCAGTCTTTCAATTTTTAATTACATAATATATGACTACAAATCTTAGGATATTTAACGAATGTCATTGATAATATTACATATGCCAAAATTTACCGATCTCTGATTTGTCGATTCAAGATCACATGTACAACATTTTATAGCGCATTGACTCTGAGTTTCTAATTTAAGCTCTTGTCTTGAGTGTATTGACTGCATGATTCTATATTTAGAACCATCCACGAGTGTATTGACTATGTTTCTAAAAATAGTTCATTTGACATCTGTTATGTTTTAAAAATAGATCAGAGTTTACATCGTTCCATAGTCATGTCACAATATGGCAACTCAGGTTAACACCTTGGACGCCAGATGCTGTAAAATTGTTGAAATGTCTGATGGTGACATAAGCCAGTTATCATTGAAACTTAAAGGTGTAGTTTTATTATAAAATATGTAATATAACAGTTATGGACTTGTGTCTCTATCAATATTGACCTGATAAGAGTGATATTGCCCTTGGACTTTGTCCTCAATCAATATCACTCTATCAGGTCCATATAACAATGTATTGACCTCGACACAAGTCCATAATTTTATAATTATAGTGATCCAGATAGTTTTTTTTTTTTTTTTTTTTTTTTTTGTAAATAAATTGATCTCTTTTATTACCAAATCAAGACAGAAAGAGAAAAAGATAAAGAGAGAGAGAGAGAGAGAGAGAGAGAGAGAGAGAGAGAGAGAGAGGAGAGATGCAAGATTTAGAGAGATGTGTGTACAGATGTGTTTTGTATGTACATATGTGTTGTGTTAGCAAATATGTTGTGTGTACACTGGACAGATGTGCATGTGTAGTGTGCAATGGGACCTTCCTGATGCAATTATAATCTTTGGTACTAAAGATGTTTCTAAGTATGTGAAGAAAAGGGAGTACACGTGATATCTTACTTCACAATACAAATCCTGTATAGTGCTTTAATATCCGCAGGGGTTTAAATTTCGCTATTCACATTAAATACATTATTTCGACAAAAATAAACCCATCACAAAAATTTTGACAAACAACATGTTAAAACAATGTTGGGAACATGTTCTACTTCTTCACTTTAAACACACTTCACAGTGCAGAATTTTAACACAGCGAATATACTGATGGGTTACTTCCACGAAATTTTGACACCGCAATATAAAGGGCTATACAGTAGTATATCCATAAGATAAACATGTAGTTTCTCCAAGACAGGATTTACTTACTTTATGTTTGTTAAAAATAGGTCACTGTTATAAATAAGTTGAATGATAAACTATATTATAATTTTTAAAAAAAGTAAATGATTTTAAATTCAAAATGAACTGTGTAATGCATAAGAAATAAAAGTTTTAAATATTAATTATTGAATGTTCTTTTTCAACATTATGTTGCATTCAGTAATTTCTGTAGCAGATCTTTGATAAAGTATTTTTGATGTAGCACCCTTAGGATAAGTAGTATAACATGACTGTGGGGCTCAAAACAGGAATACAATACAAATTTTTAAAGTCCCTATAAATAATAGAGACATGTACACATGATATAATTTCAAGATCTTAGATATTTTTATATGACACTTCAGTAGGACAAGTACTGGTTATGCAGTATTAAATCTACAATTCTTGATTTTTGGTTGTTTGTGGCAGGTCAGGGTTCAACCTCACGGCTCTGTCTGACCAATACTTTAAAATTGGTAGTGACTGTTCTTTTGTCAAGTATTCAGCATTTAGAAATAATAGTCAAGGGGTCCTTCGAAAGAGACCTTTAAAACCAATGCTCTGTTTCACAGCAGGCATGGCATGCTAAAGAACCCTCCCTGTACCTTGCCTTTAGCACACAACAAAGGTAAAAATTTCTGCCACTTCACCTATAGCTGGTGACGTCTCAATATAAGTGAAATATTCTTCACTGGAATGCAAATCATACATAAAATCAAATCTTGGTTTTTGGGCCCTTATGAGAAAAAAATGTAGTTCGACCTTTTACTTTATAAAAAAAACTGCTCATTAAATACTGCAAGAGATATTGCACTTGATCCTCTGTTGACTAATAAATCTCATCGGCATCTTATGCAAAAGCAAATCTGACTAAACATTGGCCAGTCGGGCCAAAAATGGTGAAACAGCAATGGGGTTTCATAAATCATATAAAATAATTATATCCAACAAATGTACAATAGCTTGACATTAAGGAACTTTGAAGTAAAATCATTCAGGACAAGTAGTGAACTTGCACAGAACTTTGGTTATGTGTCCAACATTAGGTTAACTATTGTTAAGCCTTATAAAATATTTAAAAATGCTCTTATGAGCATAAAGGGTCTCCGTAGGCGAGAACTCTAAAGCAAATGCTTATGCATCACAGTGCCTCTCACAAAATCCCCCTAGGCAGATCTTTGTGTGAGAAAGTTTATCTGTTTGCTTGTTGATATTTGGTGATTTTACTCCAGTTTTCTCCACCATCACAACATGACCAGCTTGATATAGCAGTAAGTGCAAGAATCTTGAAGGATATATAACACCATTACTAAACTAAACCACTTCAGACATTAAAATCTAACATATTTTGCATAAAATTGTTGTTGTTTTGGATCCTAATGGGGAAACTAGGGGATTCAATAATGAAACTAAACAGAGACAAAGATTGTTCTTGCTTCATTTAATATTTTTGACACTCCTGTGTCTTTATATTTAATACAAAAAATGTTAATCCAATCTTGATCATCAAAAATAAGTATAAAAAAATAAACTACTATTATTTCAAAGTCATTCACCATCATTTTAACCATATCTTAACCAAGCACCCCATGTACTATTGAAACATATTAATACTGTTGATTGTTCTTATAGACATACAGGTAAATGAAACATGGTGTCTATTAACATTTTTGTAGAATTTTTTTCTCTGAAAACAATCTGTAAGACCAGGAACTTGTCAGCATCTCTTAACCATCAAGAAACTTGATCAAACAAACTGAACATTTATCTATCAAAACCACTTAAATAGATGCATATTGCTAAAGTAGACAAGCTCTTTTATTTCTATACTTTTTACAGAAGAACTACATATACATTATGTAAAAATACATGTACATGTATTTACAAAATGCAATTTATTCTTTCAAAAAAAGAGCATTTTTCCATGCATCATGCATGGTACATCAGAACTAATACTTCAAAAAGCTACTTTCTCATCACTATGGTTACTCTTGATAATTCTTGCTTAATCAATACATCATAGATGGTACATCAAAAAAAAACTTTTAAAATTGCTTCTACCTTATTACCATAGTTACTACTGACAGTTCAATGTAAACATGTTGATATGGATGGCACATAAACCTATTGTTTAAACCTGTTAATCCTTGTCACCATGGTAACCAATGGTACATCAAAACTATTGTTTAAACCTTCTAATCTGTTATCACCATGATTACCCACGGTACATCAAAACTAGTTTAAAAACTGCCATTTCCTTATTAACGTGGACACATCAGATAATTCAAGGTAAACAGGCCAAAATGGAAGGGATATCAAAACTAAAGTTTAACCAAATTTCGGATCCAAGCTTATCGGGGTCTGTAATTTTCCTGTACTGTCTCTTTTCTTGTATTGGTGGTGGAGGGACATTTTTATCAAAAACCACATACGTTCCTCTAGGTATTTCTTGCTGCATGTTTCTAGAACCTGGAAATACAAAAAAAACTAATAAGCTTTCATAATATTAATACACTATGTAGAAGCCATGCTGAGTAAATCAAATTTTTCATGTTTTCAGTTGTATTCGGTAAAAAGTGGGAAATGAAAACTTTTCGATGTTTAGATGTAAGCATTTTGATATTTAGATATTTGATGTTTAGATAAAATGCTTCTATTGTCTGTTTGTACATGTTCTATGGAACCATCCCAATTCTATATAAACATCTTTCCATCACATTGTGTATGTTCATACATGTCTCATTTTCTCACTCAATGTTTTTCCCCTTAATTTATTTACATGTATGTTTCAACTTTGAAATTTCTTTTCCATTACAACTATCAAGTTTGTCAGCCTTGACCTAGATTAGATTTGCATCTGTAAGAGCAGAATGAACTAACACTGCTTTATGTACCAGTCACAATTTTTTCATATTTACCGAGGTAGTCAGATATGAAATGGTGGGAAAAAAACTGAACGAAACAAACAACCTTTGAAAAGCAAGTTAAATCCAAACTTTCTTACTCTAAGGATCTGGCCCTGGTTTCCCAATCATTCCTTATCTAAGATTTCCCTTAACTTGAATCTGGCAAATTTGAAACCTTCATAATTTGGTTAATTGTTTAGATATCCAACAATTTTAGGTGTCATTTTAAAGGTGTCTTCAAGCTTGTAACATCTGGTTTTTGTTTTATCGCAAATGTTTATATGTAACTCAGAGAGATTGCTAAATTCAAGTTAAGGAAAATCATAGTTAAGGAATGATTGTGAAACAGGGGCCTGCCTGAGAAGGATTTAAAACTAGGTGGAGAAAAGCACTATGATTCATAAGTACATGCTTTGGACCACTTGGCTGCTGAGGACTCTAATATGTATAGGAGATGTATCTATTGCCATGGTTACATGAACAACTCACCTTGTTTATTATCAAACTGGGTGTTTAAACTTCTTCTGGGATTACCTCCCACTATGTTACCATCTCTGTTCTGAAAAATCATTATATGAAAGTACAAATGTATGTGTATTAATACTTTTGGTAATTATTTGAGTTATTTAGAACACACAAAGTCGGATCACACATCATACAGTTTTCCTAGTAAAACACACTGGTATGAACATTTACCTGATACTGAAAAACAGTACATGCAACATGTACATGTAAACTGAAACTGACTGGTACATGTAAACTGAAAATGACTGGTACATGTAAACTGAAACTGACTGGTACATGTAAACTGAAACTGACTGGTACATGTAAACTGAAACTGACTGGTACATGTAAACTGAAAATGACTGGTACATGTAAACTGAAACTGACTGGTACATGTAAACTGAACTGGTACATGTAAACTGAAACTGACTGGTACATGTAAACTGAAACTGACTGGTACATGTAAACTGAAACTGACTGGTACATGTTAACTGAAACTGACTGGTACATGTAAACTGAAACTGACTGGTACATGTAAACTGAAACTGACTGGTACATTCTTTGAATGCCACTCAATAAATTTGCCAACTAACTTACTTCCCGAAGAGAAAACTATGCAAAATATGTCAAAAATTACTAGTAATGAAATATACTTCTTTGTCATACATGTCATCATCAGTCATCAATGATTAAATTTTTTTTTTTCACAAAAAAAGTCTCCAATCTAACAATAAATTCCTATTTAAACATCACAAAAGACAGGTATATTTAATTCAGATTTCCATTTTTTTTTTGGGGGGGGGGGGGGGGGGGAGACATATAAGGCCTTTATGTTACAAATGAGGGTTACATATGTAGTTCTTACCAATATCTGGTACTGTTTTTTTCCCTCCAGGTTTAGGAGATTTACTCATCTCAGGTACCCAGGATTTCTGATGAGGTTCTTTTCTAGGAGATTCTGATCGCCTTCCATCTTTATTCTTCTGTCTTGTATCTTTCATTTGCATATATTCTTGGTATTCATTTTGGTTCTGTTGGGCAAAGAACTGCTGAAGCTTTTGTTTCTGTTTCTCTCTGCCACTTTGTCGGCCATCTTGGTTTCCACGATCTTTCTGGTGCTTGAACTGTGATGGTGTATCTCCTCTTTCTTGATCTGGCTCAAAATGTCTGTTAGTTTTTGAGGTAATCCATTTTCTTAATGGCCTAAAAACACAGGAAATAAAATGCACAGATATTACTATCAGCTTTATATAATGAAAACTTGTTCACTGAGAATACAAAACAAAAATTTTGATAACATGTGCTCACATGCATATAATTTGCATAGCTTGGTCAATTTTACAATCTTGAAAAGTGGACTGCTTTTGAATTGAAAAAAAATCAGTTTGTAACAGCAAACAATTAGTCATATTTATATCCCTTTTTTAAATAGATATGCAAAAAATACCAGTTCAGTTTAAAAAATTTATTCATATACCTACTGTCAAATGAAACTGTAAGAACTATCTGGCCATTTTAAAAAATTAAAGCTGTGATTTAGCAATTCAGCAATTCTTGACCAGTATGGTTTTTTTTTTAAATTTATTTATTTATTTATTTATTTATTTATTTATTTATTTTTATTTTTTTTTTTGGGGGGGGGGGGGGGGGGGGGTCGACCAGCAGTTTAAATCAAACATTATCTATATTATGGCCTGTTAGTCAACAAATTCTGTTAAAAATGCAGTTTACTGTTCTTAAACCAAAAACCCATTCAACATCTGTCCATATATAAAAATAAATTGGTAGACACCAACATTCACATTCATACTCGTGATCATACTGGGGAAATCGAATTCTGTAAATTCAGTTTATTTTTGCATAAATTTTTTAATTTTTGAGAGACAAGATATTAATTTAAAACTTTTAGTAAATATCTTATTTTGATTTTTTTAAAATTTGCACTTGCAGTGACAATTAACAGATAACTTGAAAAAAAAAGTTCACTAATATCTTGAAATCACGATTCTCGTGACAATGAACTGATACCAAAATTTTCCCATTTATAGCACTCCTCTGGTAAGTTAAGAAATGGAGTGTTTTACCCTAAAACAGTTTAAGCTGTTTTGATGTGTAAAATAGAATAAGCTTTCATAGTACATTTTGTAAATCTTACTTGATAAATGGTATAGCTATGAAGAACTGGTTTGGATTCATCCCGAGTTGTTTAGGAGTTAGATCTTTCTTGTGTATTGGCAAAGCTTCTACTGGAAACCATTGAAGACTCTGAAAAGTGTAGAGATTTGTTGTAGTTACTGTAAACATACTCATTTCAGTGGTGTATTAATTTTAGTGATTTTTGCACTAGGACAATAGCACTAATTTAAATACACCTCTAAAATAAGTATGCAATGTAGTCTATTTCTCAAAAGTTGTTTTGTGCTAGTTTAAATCCATGTGAATTAGTCAAGCATGTAAATTGTGCTAAAAAAACATAAACGCTAAAATAAGTATGTTTACAGTAATCAATCATTAGTTTTAAAGTACATATATTAAGAGACTGTCAAATGTAAAATGCTTTACTACTTGAAAAAAAAAAAATAGGAAACAAGAGGCCCAAGAAGGCCTGTGCTGCTCAACTGGCAGGCCAAACATTGAACAACAACAACAACAACAACAAACTAGTATACCTAGGGACCTCCCACATCAAATTTGGTTAATTTTATTTCATTTGCCAATAACAAGGCAATGAAAAAGTTTCGGAAAACTCTATTAAACATATTAAATGGCCAGAGTTCTACATTCCATATACCAAATTGGAACCAAATTTATGAACAAATAAATATGTTATGGCCATATTAGGGCCGAAAATCACAAACTTTAATCTACTCCACCTAGGGACCTTCCGCACCAAAATATAGCCAGTTGAGCTAAACAAGAGGGCCATGAAGGCCCGTGACGCTCACCTGAAAATGATGTACACTCAGCTTGATTTTGGCAAACTGGAGCTTCTATTCTTAAAAGAGATCTTTTCCTATATTTCGAGCTAGTGACCTACTTACTGACACAAAATGACCCATATATAAACTTGAAGCTAGCTTTTGTCAAGAGCATCATTCTGAGACAGTTTGATAAGATTGGTCTAAAATGGATCCCCTCATATGTGTAAACAAGGTTTTTATATAATTCGACCTAGTGACCTACTTATTGACCCAACATAGTCCATATACAAACTCGAGCTAGCTTTTGTCAAGAGCATCATTCTGACTAAGTTTGAAGAAGATTGGACTAAAATTGGGTCCTCAGGAGTGTTAACAAAGTTTTCTTTTTTATGATTTGACCTAGTGACCTACTTATTGATCCAACATGGCCGTTATACAAACTTTAGCTAGCTTTTGTCAAGAGCATCATTCTAAGTTTGATGAAGATTGGACTAAAATTGGGTCATCAGGAGTGTTAACAAGGTTTTTCTACAATTTGACCTAGTGACCTACTTATTGACCCAACATGGCCAATATACGAACTTGAACTAGCTTTTGTCAAGAGCATCATTCTGACTAAGTTTGATGAAGATTGGACTAAAATTGGGTCCTCAGGAGTGTTAACAAGGTTTTATTACAATCCGACCTAGTGATCTACTTATTGACCCAACATGGCCCATATACGAACTTGAGCTAGCTTTTGTCAAGAAGTTTAATCTGACTAAGTTTGATGAAGATTGGACTTAAACAGTGTCCTCAGGAGTGTTAACAACATTTTATTTCAATTCGACCTAGTGATCTACTTATTGATCCAACATGGCCCATATACAAACTTGAGCTAGCTTTTGTCAAGAAGATCATTCTAACTAAGTTTGATGAAGACTGGACTAAAATTGAGGCCTCAGGAGTGTTAACAAGGTTTTTCTACAATTTGACCTAGTGACCTACTTATTGACCCAACATGGCCCATATACAAACTTGAGCTAGCTTTTGTCAAGAGCATCATTCTAAGTTTGATGAAGATTGGACTAAAATTGGGTCATCAGGAGTGTTAACAAGGTTTTTCTACAATTTGACCTAGTGACCTACTTATTGACCCAACATGGCCAATATACGAACTTGAACTAGCTTTTGTCAAGAGCATCATTCTGACTAAGTTTGATGAAGATTGGACTAAAATTGGGTCCTCAGGAGTGTTAACAAGGTTTTATTACAATCCGACCTAGTGATCTACTTATTGACCCAACATGGCCCATATACGAACTTGAGCTAGCTTTTGTCAAGAAGTTTAATCTGACTAAGTTTGATGAAGATTGGACTTAAACAGTGTCCTCAGGAGTGTTAACAACATTTTATTTCAATTCGACCTAGTGATCTACTTATTGATCCAACATGGCCCATATACAAACTTGAGCTAGCTTTTGTCAAGAAGATCATTCTAACTAAGTTTGATGAAGACTGGACTAAAATTGAGGCCTCAGGAGTGTTAACAAGGTTTTTCTACAATTTGACCTAGTGACCTACTTATTGACCCAACATGGCCCATATATGATCTTGAGCTAGCTTTTGTCAAGAAGATCATTCTGACTAAGTTTGATGAAGATTGGACTAAAATTGGGTCCTCAGGAGTGTTAACAAGGTTTTTCTACAATTGGACCTAGTGACCTACTTATTGAACCAACATGGCCCATATACGAACTTGAGCTAGCTTTTGTCAAGATGATCATTCTAACTAAGTTTGATGAAGACTGGACTAAAATTGAGGCCTCAGGAGTGTTAACAAGGTTTTTCTACAATTTGACCTAGTGACCTACTTATTGACCCAACATGGCCCATATATGAACTTGAGCTAGCTTTTGTCAAGAGGATCATTCTGAGAAAGTTTGATTAAGATTGCACTTAAATTGTGGCCTCAGGAGTGTTAACAATCAAAAGTTGACGCACGACGCATGTCGCACGATGCACACCGGACAATGACCCACCACAATAGCTCACTTGAGCACTTTGTGCTCAGGTGAGCTAAAAACTACAGATTCAAATATAATGAAACCAGTTTAAACCTAACTAAATATACCGTAGTATTTCAATTTTTATTTGTTTTTTACAAGGAATTTATATGGTATGCCTGATATGATAATGAGTGGAGTAGAGTAATCAAGTTTTATGCTCCAAATCTTTTCCTTCATCTTTACAAAGGCAGTCAATTCTGAAATAATTGAGAAAACCAAAACACCACGAGAAAACCACTGACCTTTGACCTTTGACAAATAAACATTAAAAGTTTCTCACAAAAGACAGGATCAGCATGTTGACAGTGAAAGTTGCCAAAATATTTTTTGGTAAAAAAATTCTAGATGTGTTGAACAAGATACAAACATATTAAATGTAAAATTCTGTTACCTTTATTTCTTTACGCGTCTTGGGTTGGAATTTGGTATCAAGTGGCACTCCTGTTATAATATAGAGTCTCGTAAGCTGATCGTTAAAGTAGTTCTCTAAATATTCATCATTCTTTATCATTGAACTAACATCAAAACCAGTCTCTTCTAAAACCTGCAATATAACACAATCTTAATTCTTAACATACATCTTCACATCTCACATACTCATCCTGTCAGGTGGCACATAAGGCTGCCACCAGGGACCTCCAATCTTGCCTTTCCTTAGCAATCTTCTTCAGCTCACAACAGGTCTTTCCAATCCTCTTCATTTCACTATCCACTGTCCTCCTTCATGTCTCTCTTGGTCTTCCCCTGCTTCTCTTTTCATTATCTAGGGTCCACTATAGAGCTGTTTTTGTAATGTTCTCTGGGCCTTTGCACATAACACACCCCAGCCATTTCCATTGTTCATATACATACAAGTCAAATTTCTTTAGGTTTCAAGGATTTTGAATGGTCAGACCATTTGTGTTATTTCTGTATGAAAGCATTGGCTTTTGACCTCACAGACGACTCACACACATTGGCTTTTGACCTCACGGACGACTCACACAAACATTTTATTCCTCTGTCATAGTGATGTTATTTTTTTACTTGCTACAGTAATGGTGAATTTATTTAATATATTGGTATGCTATTTTAAAAATTCTAAAACTTTGATTATAAGAAATGAAAATGGTTTGTTTTCATTTTCCTTTTCTAATTTTTTTTCTTTTTGTTTGTTTGTTGTTATTAAACATGTATAATTTTTTTTGACACATAACACAATTTGTGTATTCATTAGCATTAGCTACATGAATTACTCATTGAGAAATGTCAATTTCATTAAATTTTCCAAAAATTCAAAGTAAAATTAATTTCACATATTTAGTACATGTTGAATGATATAAAAAATAAGCCAGACTGTTTGCCTCTTGGATACTGGCATGGATAACTGGTGCCAGCTCTGGTGATAACTATGGATAAAAGCCTTTAGCCTTAACACAAAAAGTTTTTCTTAAACAGCTGGCAACTATGGATAAAAGCCTTTAGCCTTAACACAAAAAGTTTTTCTTCAACATCATTCACAGTGTTCCCTCTAGAGAAAGCTCAGGCAGTAGTGGCCCGAAAATAATAATGTTGTCCTTAAAAAATACTGTCTATGGATCATCCCTGGCACATTTTTTTCAGTCTTATTTGAGTTCTAAATAAATCTAATTCTGTCTCTTTTATACATGTAAATAAATTTTATTTCTTTTTTTTCTCTCTCTTTCTCTCACTCTTACTGAATATTGACCTATTAAAATAAAATACCTGAAGTTTTGTTTAACATTGCCACAATTTTTGAAAACAAGGTCCCTAGGCCAGGGATGACTTTGCCAATCACATTTCTGGATTGATCACTGCCTTTGCTTTTTATATTAAATGCACTATGAGTAATCACTGATTATCAGGGCTTCATTAAACCCTTGACACTGTTTTTTGACTCTTTTTAACTTAATTTGATACCTGATTTTCAGCAAGAAGCAACAGCATTTATATGGGTGCCTCTTAGAATTTTAAAGAAAATCAATTTGACCTCTAAAAGTCAAAAGTGAAGGGTCAAATGGAAGTGTATAAATTTTACCTCTCGTATTGCACAATCATGTGGTGCTTCTTCTTCATTTACTTTTCCTTTCGGAAATCCCCAACTACTCTTGGTCCAAAATCCTTGTACCAGTAAAACCTAATTAACACAAAAATTTTAATTAATATTTATTTTCTTAAACATTATATGTAACTGTATAATAGCAGATGTTAGCATTTTGCCACAATCTGAAAATTTTCAAGAATGGGTGCAGATCAAGGCTTCTTGTTTTATGTTAACAATAAGAGATGAAAAACTTAAAACTAGTGTTGTTACAAGTAAAATGAACATGATAGATTAAAAGAATCTATCACTACTTGTGGTGCCAGATAGGGAAATCTCAACCAGAGTTCTAATATATCTGGTCCAGAAAGAGGCTTGCTGAGTTCTGGGCCAGATATATTAGAATGAGGGTTGAGATTTCCCTATCTGACACCATAAGTAGTGATTGATTCTATTTCTTGCACCACTAAATATACAAGTTCTATTAAAAATCAAAATACAACATATGATGGAAGTGGCGTGTGAATACAAAAGACAGGAACAAGCGTGACGTCATAATTCATATTAACATTACGTCATATAAAAATTACGTCATATAAAATTATTGTAATATGAAATAAACTTGTTATTGATTAAGAAAAAAGAAGTTTTTAAAATTACATTTTAAATTAAAACTGTAGTATTACCTGTTCCATTTATTTTTTTATGCAAAGGTATGGCAGATTCTTGGGTTTAAAAAGGTTCTAAAAGTATTGATACACCTCTGATTTCATTGATAAATCTTCGCGGGAAAAAGAGCGTGTAAGCTAGCTTGTACAGGGGGTGCAAGATGGAAATATCTAGCACCGCTCTTTATAGGGAAATTTCTATCTGGGGTGAAAGAAAGAGGTATACAAGTTAGTAGCACAATTTTCCAAAGTACCTACCCCAAATATGGGTAAAGTTTTTATAGGGTCATTTTATATGATGATATGCTGCTAGATAAAACATAAACAAAGTTGATCAAAATGGCATAAAAATTAACTCCATTCTTTCTTCAAAATTTTTGTACTTCTTTCTGGTGATATTAAAACTTTTCAAACTTATTTCATCTCATAATTCAAAACCCACAAATCAGGTAACAACCATGCATTTTTTATACATGTACCTACTAAAATTTGTACAATATATAATTATATACATGTTTTACAATATACATGTATATAAATTATAGCTGGAATATATTTAAATATAAATTGTGATTTTTAACACAAATAAACATTTAGTATTTTTCTCTGTCCTCTATTATAAGATTATTTACATGTATTATGAAAAGGTGTTTAATAAAGGTATAACTCATAATATATGTATAATGAAAAGCCGAAAATCCAGTTGTGGTAATAATTTTGTATCTGTATAAATTGACTATGGGTACATATGATTGTATAAAATCAAAGGTTCATACATTGACATTGTGTATTTCTTGTATTATATACTCACATATTTTATTTCTGGATCCAACAAAATCCCTCCATATGTTGGAACACTCATCTTGTATGTCCTCCAATTCTCTAGTATCTTGTCTACCTCCCCTGCATAACCGCTGAGAAATGGACAATGTTTGAACAGTAACAATATGTTAAGGCAATATAATACACATATATATCCTCATTCATGAAAACAGGAAAATGGGACTTAACTTGCTTTTTCTAGCAATTTATGACTAACAATGAATATATTGTTCATAATTGATGGGCTAATGTGAAAAATACCTGTAACACTAACAACATTCCTTAAAAATATCAATAAAAATCTAATCTAGACCAGTTTTTGGTCAATATAAAAATTCCATTAACCATGTAACATTAATTGAGTACATTCGTTCACATTGTTATTTGTATCTTAATATGTTTCATGGGCTTTGTGAACTTGTTGGCCAGGTAGTCTAAATGCTAACAGATCGCACTTCCTCTAATGGTTTGGTCAACATACAATCCCAATGACCATGTGACTTGAAATGATTACATTCATATATATATATATATATATATATATATATATATATATATATATATATATATATATATATATATATATATATAATTTTATATATATGTGTGTGTGTGTGTGTGTGTGTGTGTGTGTGTGTAATATATATATAATACATGTATATATATTGTTTAAGATCTTTTGCAGCCTTTGTAGCCTTGATGGCTAAGTGGTCTAAAAGTAAAATGCTAGCTTAAACAGATCACAGCTCTTTGCATGGCTTAATCGGTACTGGTCAATATTACAATCCCAGTGACCATGTGACTTCAAATAAATTCATCCATACACATTGTACAAGATGTCTTATGTCCTTTTCAACCTTGATGGCCAAGTGATCTAAAAGTCAATTCCTAACTTCAGAGATCACAGCTCATTTGGGTTTCAATCCCACTCAAGCAGATCCTAGTGCAAGTTAGTTTGTCACTTTACTTGCCAAAGGTCAGAGTTTTCTCCAGTCTTTCTGAACACTACTAGCCTATGATATACATGTATGTGAATCTTGACTAGGACATAACTCCACTCCACTCTCATGGTATTTCTTCAGAACAATTGTTTCTGCTGTTATGGAATAACATTAAACAAAAGTTGAGAAATACATAAATAAAATCCATTATACTCAAACAAAGAAATCCATGAACAGACAGAACATGCAAAGCTTGGAGTAGAGAGGAATAGATGGATTTTTATGCCCTAGTCAAAATACTTTCATTTACATCAAGGAGGTCAGTTCAGGTATTGTGGAGGATACAGGAGTGCCCAGAGAGAACAACTAACCATCTTCAGCAAGCATACTGATAAACTTTCTAAAACTGTCTATACTGGGATTTGACCTTAGGAGGTGAAAAGCACTGTGATGCATAAGCATCCTCTTAAGACCACTCAGCCACTTGATTGCAATCCCTGTGAAATAAAAAAAAAAAAAAAACTTATTTCTCTCTTGAAACATCTAAAATTTATAGATCTCCTAAAGGATATCTTGTGCTGAAAAATCTTTGATTCCACATGTCCTTAGTTCTGTATTTTCTGCACAGTAAAAATCCAAATAAAACCAGTGTGCCAATTCTATTTGAAAGAATATTCTAATCAAGTCTTGTCTTTCTTCTTCCGGTATATTGATTATAAATCGACTGAAATGAAAATAAAAAGCAAATCATCATGATAACAGTTTAAGCTTTTTGGTCTTAATTATGTGACATGCAACATACATAGAGTTGAGTGGAGTAATGGCGTTTTATCCTCATGAGAGAGAGAGAGAGAGAGAGAGAGAGAGAGAGAGAGAAAGACAGAGAGAGATCAATGTCTATAGTCCATGGGTTTAAACACCAATACTTCTCTCTAGACAAAATCACATCAAAAATGAATGCATGTGTACTAAAAAGAAGTTTTGGTAAGACTTCCTTTTGTAACCAACCCATTAATTACTAAATGTAAAATTTTTAAAAAATATATTTTTCAATGAAATGTTCAAAATGGCTTAATTTCATCATTTTTCGGACAATTTAGTAATCAAAGTACTGAAAGTACTGAAAGCAGACGACTCACTGATTGCAACATACCTCATTACTGATCATGACCAGTATTAGTAATAAATTATAAATCAAATTAATGAGAATCAAGTAAAATAAGAGAATATATGACTAAATGTTTAGTCTGTAGAGATTAATTCTATATATTCCACTGTGGAAAGAGATGTTTCCAAACATGATGCCATTATTAAAAGGAATTTTCTTTATCCTAACCAAAATATTATCTGATCAATAATTTGATCCAACATGTAGCATGGTAGCATGCTGTATCACATCTCCACTATCAATTGATGTAGTAAAGCTATTATATGTTTTTATACACAATATCCAATAGTGTAACAAAGGCATTGAAACATCGGCCAACATTAATTTTGATAGAAATTCAATGTACCATCAAAGGTTTCAATAGCATTTCTCTGTTGTCAACTTTGAGATATTCACATGAAAATAATCCATCTAATTGATGTGGAAAGAAAACACATTTCATGAGTATTTTATTTTTTGTGATGGTAAAGTACAGAATTTTTTTAACTCATGCCTCTCATCAAAGTTTATGGCAAATGAAAATTAATGAACATGCTGCATAAATTCCATTTTAAACCATCATCAGTGCAAAATTATCCTTAGATATACACTTGTCAATGGATATTAGGTCCATAACAAACTTTTAATGCCATGATGTGTTCTGTTTAAACAAGACATAAAGTTACTTGCACTTCATTATATCAGTTATGAATTATTTTTTTTATTTTATTTTTTTTCAATATTTCTTTCAACCAAAAAAAAATGTACAATACAGTACAATATAAGGGCACAAAAATCTAGCATGCATAAGTATGTTTTAACAAGACACAATGACATATACAATTTAAGTATCAGATCAAGTCTGCATTAGTAATGTTACTGCTTTGTGTGAAAGTTATGTCCGTTTCCATGCAAATGGGTGATATTTTTTCCCTTTAACTTGCATTTGAACATCCAATATGCGATGAAATAATATTGACTAAACGTTCAACACCATTCTACTACATTTCTGACATGGAATTTCAAAGGCTCTGCCATAGCTTATCCAAAGTTTCACATTGCAGTCAAACCCATTTTTTATATCAGGATGAATGTAACATGTTTTCTACATTATAATCTTAATTGATCTAAATCTGGGATGAAGATTTATTAGAATACTGTGTCTTGAATTCTGGTTAATTTTGGACAGGTTAGACTGTAGACAAATTTTGTTACAAAAATTGCATGTATGACCGAATAATAATATACAGATTAAAACAAACTGAAATAAAAAATGGATATATTTCACCTCTGTTTATTTTAAAAACATCAGTTTTCATTTGGATACTAAAATATAGTAGCATATAAAATATACAATGCATTCATTAATAGTTTAAGTACCAATGATTGGAAAGTAACACAAATTCAGTCTATTCCATGCACTCCAATTTATTCTTGACTCGTGACATATTTTGTAAATAAAAATCAAACAAGAAATAATCTTGACTATTAACTCTAGTTTCTTGATTTAATTTTAAAAATCTTGACTTCCATCTAATTATTCAATCCAAATAATCTTGACTTTAATCTGTTGATTCAGTTCAAATAATCTTGACTTCAATCTCTTGATTCAGTTCAAATAATCGTGATTCAGTTCAAATAATCTTGACTTCAATCTCTTGATTCAGTTCAAATAATTTCGATTCAGTTCAAATTATCTTGACTTTAATTTTTTGATCAGTTCAATTGAAATAATCTTGACTTCAATTTCTTGATTCAGTTCAAATTACTTCGACTTTAATTTCTTGATTCAGTTTAAATACAATTTGACTTCAATTTCTTGATTCAGTTCTAACATTTTTTTTATTAAATTCAAATCATCTGACTTCAATAATACCTCAGTAAGTTAACGGTATCCGCCTATCATAATCACAAAACCACAAAATATGCACAAAAACAGATTCACGATTTCATGAAATTACCAAGTGTTATGTCACGAATAAAACAAATTAAATACCGATGATATATCGTGAAAAATGTATATCCACGTGTATATCTCTCTCTCCTTGTGTCATCGTTAGGCTATACTTTGCACAAAAAGGGAATATTCACGTTCTACCGTTTACATGAAGCAATGTCATAAGTGAAACAAATTCGATCTACCTCTCTCCTTGTTTGTTTACATTAAGTATAGCTTATAACTTACCAGGTTATCAATAGCAATAAAAATCTCAAAATATGTCAAGGTCTTCAACGCAGGTCAAGCCAACGGGCCAATGAAAGAGCTCTATTCAATCAGGTCATCAAATTGACCAATTGTCGTTAAATCAGTGTAGCGTACCTTTCCACATTTATACATACATTACCGTAACCACGAAAATAAACAGAACATATTTTTCTGTTATTGTTTGGCACTAAAATGTTTTTATTGGAAATATGATAATAAAATAAAAGATTTGTGTATAAAACCTTTTTCTTGTCTGATTTAAGCTTAATCGAGTACACACGTACCAAAAGTTCGATAACACGTTCTGCAGGCACAAGGTGATGGCGGGAGGGAGGCTTTGTGGTGGGAAAAATGTGAAAAGCCACGGTAGGTGGAAAATCCGACAAAATTGACGTATTCAGTTGAGTTGTTAATTATTATACATTTAATTACTGTTCTCTTTATTTATGTAATTTCTTTCAAGAATCTCGTAGATATATATTGGTGTTTGAGGAAACAGTGAAAGAAATGCCTTATCAAACATTTGAATGTCCCACTTAAACAGTCGCATTTGGCCGATAGAGGTCTCAATTCAACACTTCCGTCAACTTTCTTGATCGCAATAAAGCTGACGCTGGTATATAATTAGTGTCTGCTTTAAAAATAAAAATTTTAGTGGAAGGTACGAAAAGGGAGTCTTTATGGGTTTAAAAATAATGCATATGTTGTTGGTCAGAACAGAATAATTAAACATACAAATATTTGGGGATATAGAATGAAAAACATAATTTGGATTTTGAATTTGGAAATAGTTTAAAGTGCCCTTCACTGTATGTTTTGCAAGTTTTACTGTGTTTGTGACAGCATTATTGGTAATTTTGAAAGAAAATCTATTGAATGTGGTAAAAGTTTGACAAATTTCAGTTTCTTAAACCTAGATTTAATAATTAAAAAAATGCTGTGCACATGTTTGATCGATCACACAATTCACCCTCAAGATAAATTTCTATTTCCTGTAAATTGCTATAATTCAAATTTTGTTTTGTTGAGCAAATGCAGCAAATATTGCTTTCATTTATATATTTATAAAACTGTAACAAGGAACAATTAATACGTATTAAAACAAAATGACTTCAGATGGGTAGAGACTAGACGGCAGACCACCAGATTTACCTGCATAAATCATCCAGCACATACGAGGGTATCTGAAATCCTGATTGTGTAGGTGTATTTGGTGTCTGTATGTCCATCTTGAATCAAAGAGACTGGAGCAAATTATCAATCACATTATATATACACTTTACATACGATGTTTCACTACAAACTTTCTTCTCGTCAACACGGAACAACGTAACATGCTTAAAACATTGCTTAGAAAAGTTTAACCATTTCTGGTAAAAACTTAAAGACGTAACCTAAATGAAACATTACCTAAAACAATGATTATTTATGAAATGGATAGATGAATGGATGGATAGAGATATTGATCGATTGAGAAAGGAAAAACGATGAATGAGTGAATTGAGGGAGGCAAGGAAAAAGATAATAGAAGGATAGATGGATGTCTAAATGAATGGATATACGGATTAAGGATGCGAAGGGATAAAAAAGAAAGAAAGACATGAAATGGACAGACGGATGGAGGGATGAAAGATGAATGTGTGAATGAAGAAAGAAAGGAGAAAAAAATAGTTTAGATGAAATGATGAATGTCTATTCGAATGCGTAGGTTGAGAGAGAGAGAGAGAGAGAGAGAGAGAGAGAGAGAGAGAGAGAGAGAGAGAGAGAGAGAGAGAGCAAACGAGAGAGAGAGAGAGAGAGAGAGAGAGAGAGAGAGAGAGAGAGAGAGAGTTGGGATAAACCTCGGAAAGGGAAAGAAAATAGACAAATGGGTGGATAGAGAGGGGAGACGGAGGGTAGAATGATTATTGACTGTGTTGATGGACGAATACAGAGGTTAGTGAAGGAAGGTATAAAAAAAGAGGCGGACGGACTGATGGAAGGATGAATGGATCGATGGCTTGACAGAGGAAGAAAGATTAGTTAATAAAAAAAAGTATAATAAAAAAATCCAGGACGTCTTGAATGAATGAATGAATGTTATTTTCATAATTCTTTGACGAAAAAAAAACTATCTAAAAATAACTATGGCATTGTCAACACGACAAAAAGGTTTTGTAGTGAAGATGGAAGTAATGGTGTTTTACGCCCCATTCAAGATTCTTTCACTTATTTCGAGGCAGTCAGTTCTGGGATGGTGGAGGAAACCGGTGTGCCCAGAGAAAACCACCGACCGTGGGCTTCGGTAAGCGAACTGACAAACTTTCTCACACGAGTGGGATTCGAACCCATACACTGTGATCCGTAAGCGCGCGTTTTAGACCACTCGGCCACCGAGGCCACCCAAAATATAAAATAAAATAAAATAAAATAAAATAAAATAAAATAAAATAAAATAATGATATAAAGTAAAGCAAAGTAAAATGAGTAAGTAAGTAAGTAAGTAAGTAAGTAAGTAAGTAAGTAAGTAAGTAAGCAAGTGAGTAAATAAGTAAGTAAATGAATAAATAAATAAAAATAAGAGTGAAGGACGGGTTGCCCAATGTGAAGTTTAAACAGTAATAATATGCATTGGATTCACACACTCGCGCGCGCGCGCAATTCGAAAACAAGCTACGGGCTTATATTAATCCGTCTCCGTCATCTATTACTATATAAATCAATAATTTTCAAAGGCCGGTGTAGAAAATGTTTATAGCATCAATGTTACAATATTTTAGACGTAAGAAATAACGTACACCTGGTCCAGCATGTCGGGACTTATGTTGGCTTAGAGTTAGCAAATATAAGGTCATGGTCGGGCCAATGTTGGTTTAACGTTGGCGTAATGGTGGTATTAACTTCATTACCAATGGACTGGATCTTATGTTGGTCCAATGTTGATACCATAGTTGGGTCAGTGTTGGCATTATGTTGGTTCTACAATGACGCAACATTGGCATTTACAACATAACCGTTAGACAAACGTTATAACGTAGACAGCATAATGTTGGAATGAGGTTTGTTTATATATGACTAATTTAAATGACATACAATCAGGAGTAGACCATTCTCTCAGGAAAGAGCAAGCAGGATTCCGGAGAGGGAGAGGAACAGTGGAACAGATCGTTATTCTCAGGAATATTGTGGAGCAGGTCAACCAGTGGAATGCCACTTTGTACAGTCACTTTGTGGACTTTGAAAAGGCCTTCGACTCAGTGCATAGAGACAGCCTTTAGACAATCGTGAAAGCATATGGAGTACCATAGAAGCTGATCCGGATGGTCAGCTCCCCGTATGAGGACTTCCAGTGCGCTGTGGTCGATGAGAGCGAGACCACCAACTTCTTTCCAGTGTTGACCGGAGTAAAACAGGGCTACGTACATGTCAGGATTCCTGTTCTTTCTAATCACAGATTGGGTGATGAGGAAGACAGTGGAAGGTGAAAGAACTGGAATCCTATGGAACTTCACAACAATGCTGGAAGACCTAGACTTCGCAGACGACATTGCCCTTTTGTCATCAACAATGAGCCACCTTCAGTCTAAAACAACCAAGCTAGAAGAAAATGCAGCACGAGTTGGACTAAAGCTAAATGCCAATAAGTGCAAGACAATGAAATCAAACAACTAGACAAATTGTTTTTGACAAAATTACTTAATTCTATTTCGGTTTCCGTCTGTTCATCAAATCAACATTTCATTTTTGTATTTATAAAAATCATTTTAGAGAGGAAATTTTTTTTCTCGTTTTGTTCATGGAAGAATCCAAGAACAATAAGCTTCCATGAGATACCAAATTTTAGGATCACTTTGTGTAGTTGTTTAAAACGCTTTTGTTAATTCATCTGTATATTGGCTTAAAATGTCCGAGAAGTTGAATAAATGAAATCAATTGATTAATTAATTCAACACCATTTGAGGTTGATTTTTATATTCTTGACACTGTATATAAAACTACAACACAATCTGTATGTTTGAGACTACAATTTATTCTAATAAAGTTTTAACTATACAGACAAACTTAAATACATTATTCAGTTGTAGGCGTGGTTAACTGTATCAATAGAGAGAGAGAGAGCCTCGGAGAGAGAGAGAGAGAGAGAGAGAGAGAGAGAGAGAGAGAGAGAGAGAGAGAGAGAGAGGTGGGGTGGGGGCAGAACCATTATGTGATGTCCAGCTGTTCAATAGATCATTAATTTTAAGCACTGAATGTTATTGTAACTGACCTACAGCAGTGTGTGAGTACGAAAGCCCATTGAGCTCACTTTCGTAGAAGAAAAAAAAAATAAATAACGCGTTATTACGCGTAATTTTCGCGAATAAACGCGAAACTTTCGCGAAATAACGCGAATAAACGCGAATTGCGTCATAAAAAGCGGTTAAGGTAGGTTTGACTGCCAGTTGAACAATGGATAATGAAAAAGATTTTTGGGTATTTCTAGAAGAGGTATCTTCAGAATACGTTAAAGATGAAATGGTGAAGGAAAATGTAGGCAATATAAATGAAAATAAATTTTAAGTAAAAATAATATTCATTTATATTTTGCTTAGATTATATTCGGTTAGATAGCAATAACTATAATGAGCTAAATACCGAACAAATAGACATTGTTCTAGTACCATCATCTACCGTTCAAAGTCCATCTGCGTCGTCTTAAGCTTTATATAGCATTGATTATTATGAATTTGATCCGATGGTCACATAGTCAGTTGACCAGGTGCACATCATATAACTCATTCTACACTGAAGTGTGACAATGAAATTTCCATGTCTTGAATATTATGTCCACTCATGTTTAAATAACATATATATGCTATGCGTTTACTATAAAACATTTTTTGTATAGTACATGTATATAGAAAATGTGCAACACCGTAGAGTTTACACGCATTATTGCGGATGCGTAAAGTTCCAATTGAACTTATATCAATTAATCATAACCATTATTTTAACTTTGCAAACAGGTGCATTACCATTTACTTTGCTTTTGAACGTATCAAAAACAGATTATATAATTTTTGTAAAAAAGAATAATTAGTTACCAAAAATCGATGCTTTGTTGTTGTCAAATAAGAATGCGTGTTCGTGAGATTTTAGCGTTTTTAATCAAATAAATGTTAGTTTTCTTTTTTATCATATAAACATTAATATACTTAGATATATTGAATTTAAAAAAAAATAGGAAGATATCAGATCCTGATATATTTTTCAGTGGAAACTGATATCATAAAATTTTAGTAATCATAGTTTTTATGACATCTTAGTTAGTTTTAGAAAAAAGCGATTTATAAGAAAATGTGTCCTGCGCGACGCTATTCGGCTATGTTTGACATTAGATTAACTGTGTTCTGCGTGGCACTTTTATTAGATTGTCATTGATGCTAATTCAGAGTGGCGGCTTAAAAATATAGTAATGCTTTTTATGTACATGTCAATCATATATCGAAGTACTTAATAATTTTGCCAAAAAAAAAAAAAAAAAAAATAAAAAAAAAAAAAAAAAAAAAAAAAATAAAATAAAATAAAATAAAAAAAAGCTTAAATGTATTTGAAGTACCTTCTATGACATAATCCGGTAATTTTTGAGTCTTTCGTTTCAAGTTTAAATTTTACAATTTGAACAAGTCGCATCCAGTTTTTCTCCCCTATCAGAATATTATTAATCTCTGGTCTTTGCAAGTTTGTTTTGAAAATAATATGCATGATATTAAATTTTTAAGGTTTTTCAAAGTATCGATATTTTACTTGATACATAGGAAAAAAACTTTTTTACAATTTTCGAACTCTCTCTCTCTCTCTCTCTCTCTCTCTCTCTCTCTCTCTCTCTCACTCTCTCTCTCTCTCTCTCTCCATAGGCAGAAATCTAAATTAACCCGTTACTACGCATGCGTAAAATTAACAGTTATTCCTGCGGTCACACCTGTATATTACTTTAATATGAGAAAGAAAGGGGCGGTGACTTTAAACTTCATTATCATTTTAAAAATCAATTGCGTGCAAAATCTTATAATTATCATGAACATTCGTATATATAAAAACGGTCGAGTTACGTTTGAAAAAAAAACGATAACCAAAGTTCAAAATATAACTCACAAAGTTTACTCTTTGTTTTTCCAATCTATATTGAGTAGATTACATTAAGATCTATCTTGTTTATATAGTAAGTTATGCGAAAAAACGCGAAAGTTACACGTTTATTCGCGAGAATTACGCCGCGCCGCTATAACGCGAAAGTTACGCGTTATTTCGCGAAAGTTTTGCATTTTTTCGCGAAAGTTACGCGTTTATTCGCAACAGTTATGTGTAATAACGCGTTATTTTTCATGATTTTTCTTCCACGAAAGTGAGCTCAATGGGCTTTCGTATGTGAGAAAGTATTTGATTGATAAAATAAACATTTAAATAAGCTATACCATAACATTGATGATCAGTGAAAATTTTCAAATCAATTTTTTTTTCATTCTGTTTAAACAGATTTTTTGAAATACCACGTACCGAATTTGCATCTGAAGTGCTCCATACAGCGGAAGGAAAAAGAAGATAGATAAGAAGGCGGTTTTTCGCCTTTCACCGGTCACCTGTCACAGATTTCAAAATGGCGGCGGGAAAACACTTACTTTGGAAGTAATCAAAACAAAGTTGTCAAACTTAGCCATCTGCGATAAACCGGCTTTTCTATGATGCACGCTCAACCACAAAACATCCAAGTAGTTTTCCTCATAGACGTCAATGGAAGTGCTCCTGGAAATGGAGGCGAAAACAACGTTCAAGAGACCATCAACAGGATCAAACTATCCACTTTCCGTTTACTTGATAAACTTTCTGCTGAAGTATCTTTATTTTCGACATCAAAGAACTTAAAATCAAAACCATTGAAATGGGGCTACAAATTTTTTAGTTCTTCTTCACATAGTTCTAAAATTGAACAACATAGCCTAAAAGATTTTAAACTTAGATATTTTGAAGAATTTGAAAATGAAGTTGAAAGAAGGCTGGAAGAAGACTTTAAACGTCAAATAGAAGCTGGTAGAAAAAATGCACATACCCCTTTAAAATCTACATCAAGTAGTTGTTTAATGAAGGCTTTAACTGAAATTCTGTATGATTTTCAGTGGGAAATGCCAGATTTGATGTCGCCAGTCAAAGGACGGAAAAGGATAAAAAACACTAAGGGGAAAGATCTTATAAAATCAAGAAATTATGTGTTCCTGTTTTCAGATTGTCCAAAAACACAATCAGACTTACGGAAATTTGCAGGAAAGAAAGTCATTGATGAATCTGTGCTGCTGGATTCTGTTATGCCGCCAAGTTTATATCATAAATTTTGTTCTTCACATTGTTTGAGACTGTTTTGGATTGACACTTCTGTTGTCTTGGTAAGTTTTGATAATGAAAGATTCAGTGTACTGTGGCTGTATAGGTCAGGAGTTTCACCAAATTATAGACATTTCATCTCTTAGAAATTCAACCATCCCATTTTGAACCATATTCAAGACAATTCATAGAATCATGCCATTTGTAACATGGTCAATAAATAATTTCCAGTGAAACAGATAAAACTACCCTGCAAAATTTTCTTATTCTCAAGTTCAAAAATGTTAAATCTCGCTTTGTCCGAAATGGCACTAGAGATGTGAAGGAAATTGAATTTATTAAATAATTTAAATGATTTTATAATTATATTGTCAGATAAGGAAATGTAGATTTAAATCAATTTGAATTTAACCAAAAGTAATTTTATTCTGCCAACCAGTCTGTTCTTTGATTAATCATTTCAAATTAATCTGAAATTAATTTAATAAAATTACATAATATGATTTACATTTGTTCTTCCCACATATTTTGTCAACATCTCAAAATATTTACATATAACATTTACTAGTTTTTCGCTATATTGATATCTGTCAATCAATTAAGCAATTTGTAAGGTAAGATCCTGATGATTACAGGTGATGGAATGTGTCTAATAATCAGGATGTTCGCTGACTTAAATTATTGATGATCTTTTAATTACTCGTATGTTAGATTATTATGTAAATACATTCAATACGATTATTTTTAATGACGTCACAAATATGGCCGCTTTCACGGTCCGCCATGTTACTCGGTGAAAACAAGATCTTGACGACGCGCATGGTAACGCTTGGTTGATTGTGCACCTTGCCATTATTCATTTAGCCGTACGATTGTTAAGTTGTGTTGTTGATTATTTTGTATCTTAGAATGAGTTATAACTTTTTTGAGGGACTCGAAGATGTTCATCAAGAACTTTATAAAAGTAAATTATGTGCATCAGGACCCCAAATGTGCCCTTATAAAGTTCATGCAGATACATGGATAAACGATCCTATGAAATGACCCACTATGGATTATGGTGATTTTTTAAGAATATTTTCATAAAAATGTGAAAATTGTATGGTTTTTCAAAGAAAATTTTGAAATCATTGGTAGCAAAATGCTATTTCAGCTTTCAATATTAAAAATCTAGACAGTATTTTTATCAATATCATTTTTTTTTTAGTAGAAAAATCAATGATTTTATTGTGATTGTACTATATTTAAATAATGATAATACTTGTTAATTATGATTTTACTATTTGTGTTTGATTTCATATTAAATATATTAAATTTCATATTTCATATTAAATATATATTTTTCATATATAAATTCAGCGTTTTTAAGGATTAGGAATATATAACAAAGCATAATTAAAGTAATTAAACTTGTCAGTATTTTTCAGTAAGACAAATAATGTGGATCTTAACATACATTTTCTATTTTATCTTGCAAAAACACATAACACTTCAGTAGTGAAATATGTGATTAGAACTAAATGAAAGAGTTATCAACACAATTGCCAACCACCAATTATAAAATGTATGAAGAATGATTGCAATTTAAAGAAATTCAAGAATCATGCAACAGAAGAGTGATTAAGATGGTCAAAGAATAAAGTTATCTAAAAAAAATGATGCTGAAAAAAAGATATAGCTGACTGAAAGAAATGCATATCTTTGTCAAAAATAAAATTCATCCATGGATTTTTTATCTCCTATGATCGTGATTCCTAACATAAAAATCTAACAAAATCCCAGAAAAAATACATCAATAATTAACTAAAGATGCAGAATGCACCTGTTATTATTTTAAAGGACAATGTTTAAGAAATAGCATAGATTATAAAATGGGGTTTTAAGATAGGATGGACAGAAAAATAAATTTTACTTAATTCCTTCAAAATCTTGGTCCACTATACATTTTAAATGTAGTTTTAAACAGCCTTTCTCTCTGTTGAATTCATCTCAGGAGCTGTGGCATGTCACTTCCTCGCCCTTTTATAAAAAAAATTACTGATGTTTTATTTAAGTTCAATATAAGGTAGGGGAAATTTTCAAATTTTATTGGAATACACACCAGACAAAAAATGTGCATCACAAAGAACAGCATATTTGGGTGGAACCCATTCTGTACCATCATCATTTATTCTCTTGCATGCAATTATCCATCTCTTGCGTCTTTCTAGGTTTACTGGAAAACTGTGAAAACTTATATGACTCTTTAAATTATGATTTGTGCAGCCCCATGCTACACAACTCTTTGGCATTTTGAATAACTATGAATTTTTTATTAGTAAAAAAACATAGTATTATTTCATAAATCCAGGTAAATAACAACAGCATCCAATGTACTGTCTCAGTAATCAAAGGTGTCGTAATAAGTAGGATACATTTATTGTAGGAGTATTGAGCCCATATAAAATCTTAAGTTACAAATAACAACCTCCCGGTGTCGCAATATACACAAGTGTCATAATGAAGTTTATTGTACGAGTATTGAAACCATATAGGTATCCAGGTAAATTCCATTAACCCTTACCTATGACTGTTTATCCAGTGATTTTACTTACTGGCAGGAAACATTATTTATAGTCATGAAATATATCATGACTGTGTCTATGGAGTGTGGTGTTATATATTTATGTTGCGAAAAAAATTCCAAGAAATAAAAAAAATCATTTGGCGATCTTTTTCCAATTTTTATTTTTATTAATAAATCTAAACAAAAAGCCCTCGCAGACTTAAGCTGCGATAAAATATAGTAAAACGTATAAGTTATGCACCTATATTTACGTTTATATATTTATATATCCGCCATGTTGATTATTGTTTTCACCGAGTTTACTGTTACTAGAGCATGGATCGCAGCGACCCCTAGCGGACAAAAATCATCGTATATATAAGAATAATAAAACTTTCTCATGAGAATTTTTTCGACCAGTTGTTGCATAGATTCTGAAGATATATCGTGATTTCACTTATTAAAAAAGTTCTAATCAAAGCGATTTCTAAATTTTTTATAATTATTATTATTATTATTATTTTCGTTTGGGAAAGACCTTAGATTTGTAGACTTGCATCTTAACCACTTGGCCACTGCAGCCTCTAAATTTCATATATGAAACAAACTATCTTAATTTGTGTGACACTATTCTTATGGGTATCAGATGTAAAAAGACTGTCAAAAATAAAAAAAATCTTAACAGTTAAATTTTCTAGAAAGATGAATACAGAATACCGGTATATCAAAATTTATCAAATGCTTATGACTACACTTCATACATTTGCAATTAAATTCATATTTTTTCTGAATTTGTTTGAGATGCATTCAAATTTTGAAAGAAAACAATAGCTGTTTCAGAAATAATATTTGCAACATAATTTTTGTAAATTATCCTTTCAGTGGGAAATTATTTTATAAATAATCCTTTCAGTGGGAAATTTTAAATATGATCATACATCAATAACATATCAAATTTAAGTATCAAGATTGTCAATCTTTTTTAATACAAATTGAAATGTTTCTGATGTGAACAGCCTGGAGCACAACAATTTGAAGTCTTTTTTTCCAATTTTAAATGTAGTTTTTAAAAAAATGTCCAGTTTTTTCAGCATATATATGTATATTTTTTACATGGAATGAAGAAGTTGTATTTAAATTTCTAACTCTACAAGATACACGATTTGATACAAAAACACGTGACTGGCAAGCCAACAAGTAATGAGAGATTTCAATTTGCCCTCCAGCCTTGTTTTCAATTGTAAGAGTTACTTCCCCTGTCATGTTTTCGAAAAGGTGAATGCAATTACAGGTTACAGTATACTGAAATCAAAATTTATTCTTAAATGAATATTTTTAATGACCGCCCCTTGGATTCTTTAAAAATGGAAATTCTTTTATTGTTATTGATGCCAGTGTTTTCACTTTTACAAGATAGAGTCATGTCCGAAATTTATATAATTCTAACTGGCCAGAATCACAAATTGCAGTTGTTCCTATTTATCTGTGTGTGTGTGTGTGTGTGTGTGTGTGTGTGTGTGTGTGTGTGTGTGTGTGTGTGTGTGTGTACATGTGTACATTTGTTTAACTTTGCTTTAGAGGAGTGCAATTATAGTGAAATACATATAATTTCTGAGAAAATGGCATAAAAATCACATCTTGAGCAATTTGATTTGTTTTAATACCTGAGACAGTGATTGTTTTAAGTAATGTCTATTTATAATTCCAGAGGGAGGTAGACAGAAAATGTCTTTTACTGGTGGAGAAAGTTGTTTGTCAAGTTGGAGGGAAGCTTGTGCCCATGGAAGCTCTTGTTCCAACAGAAAAAAGTGATTTTAACAATGTGGTAGAAACATCAACTGAAAATAACACACAAGCTACAAACTTAATGAATAATGGTACACAAGATGATCTGAACTGTCAGAACGAGTCATTAACAGAAAACAAGTATATTGAAAAACATTGTCAAGAAAACAAATTTACTGAAACATTTCCATTTGAATCTGTGATAGATTATTATTTGGAATCTGAAGATCATTCTTTACTTGTCTCATCAAATCAGGTTATTGAAGGGATGCTGTGTAAAAGCTCAGGTATGTTAATGTTAAAATGAGGCCTCGGTGGTTGAGTGGTCTAAAGCGCACACTTACGGATCACAGTGCTTCTCACCACCTGGGTTAGAATCCCACTCGGGACAGATCCTAGTGTGAGAAAGTTTGTCAGTATGCTTATAGAAGGTCGGTGGTTTTCTCCGGGCACTCCAGTTTCCTCCACCATCCCAGAACTGACCACCTCGAAATAAGTGAAAGTTTCTTGACTGGGGCGTAAAACACCATTACTCCACTCCACTTAATGTTAAAATTATGCATAACCACAATGTAAAATGTTTACGGTCTCTTCAGTATCAGTTTACAGTTGAGAAAATATTATTTTGCTAATCTTTTTTTCATTGTATTAAGTCTTGAATGTAAAAATTTTTAAAGGTGGCAAGTATTTTATGCATGAATATATGATAGTGAACAACAAACCTCACAACTGATTTTATTTGTCAAATAAGCTGTGTGTCGAATGCAAAATTTAAATACATGTATTTTATTTTATAAAATTTCAAAATTTCGCATTCTGATGTAATGTTTGCCTCTTTTTTTTGAAAATACAACCAGGCTTGGGTAAAAAAAAATCCTACCTGGTACTCTCAATTTCAGAATGAACATTGATGCAAGGTTTAAGAAAAAAAAAATACTCAACTGTATTTCTAGTCTTATTACTTACTAGTGGTCATTGATGATTTTGACTTATCAGGCCTAATTTGCAACTGTAGTACTTTCTAAGGCTTTCATGTATACAGCTGTAAATGTATATATATATACATAAACAAACAGAGCATAACAATCTTTTTACTTTTGAAATGACACATGTCTGAAATGATAATGGCCATAGACTTATGATCCAAGGGTCAAGTGTTGGTTCCCAGCTGGTTACTTGACTGTATGGTATGGCCTAAAGCAAGACATTTAATTCTACATTCTTCTTTTCGCCCCTGTCCTGGCAAATATACAGGGGTTAATCTTGAAGTGGACTGACATCTCATCCAATATGGAATGTTATACTTTCAGGTGGCCCACATTACTGAAACCAACATAAACACTAGCTCAACGAGACTATAGGATTGTGACATAACTAAACTCTAATTGTAACAAGTTTAACTTTGCACATTTATTTTAGAATAATTGAAATCAATGTTTGATTAATTTTTTTCAGGAGAGGTCCTCTGCTCTCTGAACTTAATGCCAGCTGTAAAAACTACAGATGAATCAAGGTAATACATATTTTTTTTGTTACAATTATCTTTATTTTGGATGAAAATTTGTAATAGGCTGATTATATACATTTATGTAATAACATACATCTTCTTACCTTTCAAGGGGCCTTGATGGAGTGGAGTGGAGTAATGATGTTTTATGCCCCAGTCAAGAATCTTTCACTTATTTTGAGGCGGTCAGTTCTGGAATGTTGGAGGAAACCGGAGTGCCCAGAGAAAACTACCGACCTTCGGCAAGCAGGCCTTGATGGCTGAGTGGTCTAAAGCACACACTTACCGATCACAGTACCTCAATATTTTGTATGAAAAATAGCATGAAAGTGCAAAACCACCTCAGCATATGTTTTGTCTTCAAAACATTTTAAAATACCGCAGAACTCTTAGAAAGTACCAAGGTAAGGTTGAAAAAACTATTTTGACCAATTATTTGATTAAACTAAGCTCCAAAACCCTGAACCCTAAAATAATACATATTGCGTGTATATCCAACATTACACTAACATGTGTTTTCTTTTATTTCAGTTCAAAGACATTGCCAGACGAATCTTTGGAATCTACAATGAAGATCACAGATTTAGTTTGCGATTCATCTAAATCTTGTGAAGACCATGATATTACCATTCATAAAGACCAATCCCTCAGTACTCTACTTTATAGAGATGGTCATGAAGTCAATTTTCTTGTGTATGGTACCCTTAGAAGTTGTAATGTCACTGGTATAGACTTTGGTATCTGTAAAGAGAATGAATATATATTTACTGGAACAACAACAAAATGTCATGGAAGCTCAACTAGAAATAAAGAAATTATAGAGCCAAGATCAGCAGTTTTTGAAGAACTTTTACAAAAACTGAAAAATAGTGGCACTTCTCTTGTAAGTAGATATTCAGATGTTCCAGTGTTCTTTATAATACCAATGTGGCAAACCAGGCTTGATAGATGGCCAGGGTAGCTCAGATGGTAGAACATCTTGCAGATATTGGGAAAAACTTAGGTTTAAGTCCCAGTTTTGGTTTTCTGCTTTTTTTCTCTTTCCTGTTACATTTGGAGGCTTGTCAAACTCTGGGATGTGACTGATCACAAGATTGGTCACAGGGTAGAATCTAGCTGTTGAATTGAGAAAAAAAAAGAGGGGGAGGAAAAAGAAGAACTAGGCTTGATAGGTGGCCAGGTAGCTCAGTAGCATCCTTCTAGGATTGGGAAGGTCCTGGGTTTCAGCCCAGGTTTGGCTGCTATATTTTTTTCGTTTTCCTGTTACATGAAGAATGACAGTAAAAATTAAACAAGAAAGTGTGAATAAGGTGACATTAATAGATAACTATGCCTAAAGTGAAGATTCAGGGTTTAACTATATGTATTCTTCTTAAAACCAATCACAGTGTTTACAAAATGTTATTCTGATTTTATTTCTAGATGGCTTGTGAAATGTTCACTCCTCTATATACACTTATACTACACATAGTTAATCATTGAAAACTTTACAGGAATATCTTGCAATGTACCATTGACCTTCGGCAAGTAAACTGACAAACTTTCTCACATTAAGATCTGCCTGAGTGGAATTCACACCTTGGCAGTAAGAGGCACCATGATCCATTCATATAGCAAGCTTAGAATATGTTAAATGAAGTTTTGAGTTCATATACTGTATTAAAATACAGGTCAAGTTCAAATTTGAGACAAGTTAGTGGTCCTTGAACATTATGGTTTTAACAAAATCTATGACTGGGTATTTTGCCTAATTATTCAGTGTTGTTTTTTGCTATTTCACAGATATTGAGTATGAGAAGAAGTCCTTGTTTGGCCATAATGTTTCCTTTGAATAAAGTTTCTGCCACAGTAAGAATTTTAACACCAGGTAGTAGTTTGAGGATTGAAAAAAGTCTTCACATACAGACAGACTCCTCTTTTAGTGAAGAGAATTATCCAGAAATGAAGGATCTGTCAAATTCCATAGATGCTAACCAATTAAGTAGCATGCTACAGAAGACTTTGCCAAAGTACTGTAATATGAGAAAAGGTAGCTTCCTTACTCACTGTAGAGCTGTGTCTGTATGCTTACTCAGTGTAGAGCTGTGTCGGTATGCTTACTCAGTGTAGAGCTGTGTTGGTATGCTTACTCAGTGTAGAGCTGTGTCTGTATGCTTACTCAGTGTAGAGCTGTGTCGGTATGCTTACTCAGTGTAGAGCTGTTTAAGTATGCTAACTCAGTGTAGAGCTGTATCGGTATGCTTACTCAGTGTAGAGCTGTGTAAGTATGCTTACTCAATGTAGAGCTGTGTCGGTATGTTTACTCAATGTAGAGCTGTGTTGGTATGCTTACTCAGTGTAGAGCTGTGTCAGTATGCTTACTCAATGTATAGCTGTGTCGGTATGCTTACTCAGTGCTTGAGCTGTGTCAGTATGCTTACTCAATGTAGAGCTGTGTCGGTATGCTTACTCAGTGTTGAGCTGCGTCTGTATGCTTACTCAGAGTAGAGCTGTGTCAGTATGCTTACTCAATGTAGAGCTGTGTTGTTATGCTTACTCAATGTAGAGCTGTGTCAGTATGCTTACTCAGTGTATAGCTGTGTCGGTATGTTTACTCAATGTAGAGCTGTGTTGGTATGCTTACTCAATGTAGAGCTGTGTTGGTATGCTTACTCAATGTAGAGCTGCATCAGTATAAGGGGTCACGCTGACTTCAATTTTTTTTCTCCAAAATTTTCGCCAGAATTTTTTTTTTTTCGCCAAATACAATTTGTATGGGCCAAAGGTATTTTCTGGTCTAATTGTAATTTCTGGCGAAAATTTAATAGAAATAAATTGGCTTATAAAATGCATGTCTGATGACATGAAGAACAACAACAGTTTTCTTGTTTTATTTCTTTTATTCATAAAATAAATCACTAATAAGTAATAAATAAACTGTAAACAAAACCGTCAAAAGCACAAATTTAATTTTTACTACTTTTAAAGATCTACCGCCAATAATTGATAATCTTAATATAATTTAGCAATTACCTGTGATTATCCGTAAACGTGGCTTGGTAATCACTCGCTTACATTGGTAATTAATCTCGTTAAATGATAAATCCACCTGTAATTAACACCTTCACACGTGAAATTTTGTTTAATCAACATCATGTACATGGCTTCGGTGACCCAATTTAACACATTCGGAACTCTCTAGATTTATGGTTCGATAAACAGGTAGACAGAGACGGAAACCTGTTGCTTTAACGACTCTCTGCTCATGTCTGTGAAGCGTAGTGGACCTGTTAATGCAAAAATTTTTTCGCCATGACTTTTGCCAATGTTTATTTTTTATCGCCAAATTTATTTATTTTTCTCATTTTGCGAAAAAAGCGAACAGCAGCATGAACCCTGAGTATGCTTATTCCATGTAGAGCTGTGTCAGTTTGTTTACTCAAGTAGAGCTGTGTTGGTATGCCTACTCAGTGTAGAATTGTGTTGTTATGCTTAGTCAATGAAGAGCTGTGTCTGTATGCTTACTCAATGTAGAGCACATTGCCCTGAGTGCACTGCAAAAATTGACCACCTGAATATAAATAAAAGACACTTTGATTGGGATTTAAAACATCATTACTCCATTCCATTTCCATTCTTTATATAAAAGTAGTTGCTTGCTATAGCAGGTTTTGCTTTTTAGCTCACCTGACAGAAAGGTCATGTGAGCTTATGGCATGGCGCGGCGTGTGTATGTGCGTGCATGCATGCAGGTGTGTGTGTGTGTGCTTGCGGCGTTAACACCTATTTTTGACTTCTCCTCCAAATCTGCTGGACAGATTTCAATGATACTTGGTCAGAAGCATATATGGGCCGGTGCAATTCAGATTTGTTCATGGCATTGCCATGGCTACATGTACCAAAACTAGGTCAAGGTGACCTAGGGGTCCAAAAATCTTAAAAAATCTTCTTCTCCAAAACTGATGATGGGAGAAAAATCTGATGTGATATTTGGCTTCTCTACGGTCTTAAGCCTATAGTTTGTTCATTTCGTGAAATTTGGTCGAAAAATAGGTAACGCGTTTTTGCGTTTAATTTTAAAAATTTCGTAAAATGGCTTCAAATTGTTATAACTTGACTATTTGAACAGATAATGACATGGGGTTTTTAGTTTTGACTTTTTCCTGAAATGACCTATAAATTAGGGTCAAGGTCACAAATCAAGGTCATGACCTAATTTGTGATTTATGCAGTTTTCGGCAATTTTCTTGCAAATATTAAGAGATACATGAAATCAAATCATGTTAAAATGTTCAGCATGACAAAATTTAAAAAGGTTTAAAAAGGTTTCGTAACTAATCCATGTAAGAGTTGTTGTGCCTGAAAAGTTATTTTTGGCTTCTAAATACCAAAATTGTGCATTATCTTGAAAACTATAATCTTTTTTATATAGACATGTATATTAGAATATTGTAGGTATTGTGACAGTGATCATTTTGATATATGGTTCAAGGTCATATGATCAAAGGTCAAGTTCACAGATGCAGAAGAAGACATAAATTGCTAATTATCTTGAAAACTATTAACTTTTTGTATAGGCATGTATATTAGAATATTGTAGGAATTGATATGGCGATCATTGTGCTATATGGTTCAAGGTCATGTGTTCAAAGGCCAAGGTCACAGCTGCAAAATAAAACTTAAATTGCTCATTATCTTGAAAACTGTTAACTTTTTGTATAGGCATATATATTGGAATATTATAGGTATTGTGACAACGATCATTTTGATATATGATTTAAGGTCATATGTTCAAAGGTCAAGGTCACAGCTGCAAAATAAAACTTAAATTGCTTATTATCTTGAAAACTTTAACTTTTTGTTTAGGCATGTATATTAGAATATTGTAGGTATTGACATGGTGATCATATATGGGTCAAGGTCATATATGTTCAAAGGTCAAGGACATAGCTGTATAAGTATACTAAAATTTGTTAATTATTTGGAAATTATTCATTGCATTACAGTAACTTCATGCATATTATATATGCTACTTATAAATGAAATGTGACTGGATATATTTCTGATTAAGTTTTGTGGGAGTTCTTAACTTGAGAAAACTTGTAAAGTTTCTATACCTAATATATTGTCTTTTGCGCTTTGCAAACAATTTTGGACGTATCCTCAGGTGAGCGTTAAGGCCCATGGGCCTCTTGTTTTGGTTACAGGCTGTTCAAATTCAAGTAGAAGTAGAAGATATGGCCCTAAGTGTGTAAATAAAACCCATTTACCTGGCTGTCAACCTGCAATGATTAATCTAATAGATAAACTCAATGAAAGGTAAGAACTTAATCTTCCCTAGGTCTATAGATAAGCCCCTACTGTAGTGATAAATACATGTATGTATACAGTTGAATCTTGTTATCTCGAACTCCACAGGGAAATGCAAAAAGTTTGACTTATCTGGAGTTCAAAATAAACGATGTTAAAAAACAGCAAAGAAAGGGAAAATAACTCGTACATCCCGTTCGGAAGTCACTTCTGGTTTTATCATGTCCAATTTTATCACCGTTTATCATATGTCATAGAAATCAGAAATTTTTTTTGTTACTTAGTTCAACATAAAAATACAATACTGTGAAACAGTGATTTGGTAGTCGATGTGAGAGGCTAATGTTGACAAAATTTTCAGTTTTTACCAATGTCTCTATATCTAATTTAAACATGAGAAGCATGAATATTTTTAAATAAAATTTTCTCCATTTACTCAAAATCTGTCAATTACTGGTTGCACTATTGTTTTTTACCAACAAACAATGGAGTCCACTTTGGTCCCCATACTGGTTTCGCTTTGTGTACTTTAACCACCCCAAGCTTCCAGTTGTTTTTAGTAATGTTCACATCACACAACTACGATCAAGCTTTGCAGTAATTAAACCCCTGATAATCTTCTTGAAGTTTAATTGATTATGCCACAGATAATAATTAATGGATTAAGGAAATCGGGAGGTCAGTGCACTTTAAAACCATTAGCACCGACAGTCACTATGTTTTTTTAAATTAAAAAAATCGACCAAAAATCTGTTAGAGTTGACAAATTCTTTTTTCTTAAAATTTTTTGTTCGAGTTAACAAATTTAATATTTCTAGGATTTTAATTCAAGGGGACAAAAAAATTGTTCGACTAATCTGAAATTTCGAGATATCCTTGTTCGAGATAACGAAATTCAACTGTACTTTCAAGTTGTTTAGAATGTGAATATAAAAGTGAGGAATGCAAAAGTGTGCACAGTTTTCATTCAGGTTATTTCTTAATGACCCAAATGAAAATCAGATTCATTGCTTATTTCTACATTTTTTAAACAACTTAATTAAATGAAGAATAGCTTTATGTACTTTTATGCACTTTTGGCTTTTAATAATTTCAAGAATAGAAAATGATGGGCATTAAAAGTAGTTCTATCTAAATTACCTCTCTTCGGCACGTGAGTGGGTGTGGCTAAGTTATGTTTGAGTCATTGAGAAATGACCTAAATGTATTTTCACTTTCCAAACCATGAAATCGTTAGAAATTTGTCAAATCTAATTATACACTATAAGTTAAAAAAGTTTTTTAAGTTTCATTTAAGAAAATGTTTATGTATTAATAATGCTGGTCAGTATTTTTCAGCAGTCTATACTTTGTGGTGTAGGAAAAAATCCATATTTTGTCATTCAAATTTGATTGCATGACTCTTCTTAACCTTTTAAAAAAGGTTTGGTTTTGTTTTTTAACAATGTCAATTATTTGTTATTGTTAACTATAAATTCAACTAAAAGTTAAAATGCCAATTTGTAGTTTCATTGTAAAAAAATTCTTATTACAGAATATCCCAGTTAGATTTCTTAAATGAGGATGAAGTGAAGACGTTAAAACAGTTACAGAAGACCTACAGGGTAGAAAATCAACCGCTAAAGCCTCGAGAACAACCAACACTAACACCACCAAAGGATAACATAACTACAGGTATGAAAAATGTGTTTATGTAGTATACATGTACATGTGTATGTCTGACATTCCTCTGGCCATGATACTGTTAGTTCAAATATCAGTTTGTTAATTAAAGTCATTGTTTGGTTTTTAATACCCCATCACATTTAGAAGTTAAAAAAAAAAAAAACTAAAAATAAACATCAGAAACACTGTACCTGAATTTGGGTCATACAAAATGTATAAATTAGAAAAGTTTTTATTCTGAATTTACAAGATAAACATTTATATAGCTTTAAAAATTTGTACATAAGAAGTCTGACTATCATTGTCACATGAAATGGAATCATGTTTCCTATTATAAAATCATTTGATTGTTTCTAACATCGCACAAGATATAGTCATGTGAGATGTACCTGTACATGTCCTCAAAAATTCACACACACACACACACACACACACACACACACACACACACACACACACACACACACACACACATTTATAACTCAAACCCTATTTCACAACATACATGGATATTTTAGACATTTTATCTGCTACTTTTTCTCATACATGTATGCATGTACATTGGACTATTGTATATGGACTCATCAGGCTGTTGAGTAACTTCATCTGTTGGAGGAATACTTGATAATTTTCCCAATGTTTAAGTCAATAATTTTTCTTTTAAGGATGCATCTAAAACACAGTTAAGCTACATGTATTTGTTCAAATTCTAGTAACAATATCAGTGTAATATTACATTTTGTTTTCAAACCAATATAGAAAAAGATAAAGGGTTGCACACAGAAGAACCAGTATTGTGTAAGCAAGACTCTAAAAGAGGGCGGGGTTCTATACCATCACGAGGTGAAATTATGGTTACCCGTAGTCGCCAGTCTGTCCAAGTACAAAAGGAAGATAACACAGAAACAAAGGTAGCCAAAAAGAGACTGGAGAGCAAAAGTAATTCAACAGATGTTGACATTCAGCAATCAGGTAGGTGAAAACTTGCTGTGGGTTTAGAGCTTTTCCTGAGAGTTGTTCAGAAGATCAGGGTAATGGCTTTAAACAGAGTTTTTCTTTAAAAAAAGCCAAGAAGTCTAAAGCATATGTTTACAAAACACAGTGCCTCACAGCCTAGGTTCTAATGCCACTTTGGAAGATCCTAGAATTAAAAACTTTGTTAGAGATTGGTGGTTTTATAAAGACATACTAGTTTTTTCCTGAACAGTCTCGTTATAAATCTTGAAACACCATGATTCCATCCCTTTTTCATCAAAATGAAAAGTAAAACATTTACATAACATAAATATAGAATTCTCATGTTAATATGAATTTTTTTTTAATAAAATACATGTACATAACATGTACATACATGCATATGTATGAATAATTTAAATTTGTACCTCCTGTATTTTTTTTTTTTTTTTTACAGATTTTAAGGATGAATCAGAACTTTCAGTGTATTTAAAAGATATTTATGATAAGGCATTGTCAGCAGAGGATACTGGACTTATCATGTGTGCCCAGACACTTGTGTTGGTGTCCCTGCATTATATGAAAGAAAACAACAGCGATAACCCAGAGGTAATGTAAACAGAAATACACACACATACATGCACGCGCACATGCACACGCACACACACACACACACACACACACACACACACACACTTATCAAGTTTTTTGGTAAATAATAAGACCAAGTCAAAATTATCCTTTTGTTTTAGCAAATTATGGTTCCAAATGTTTTTTTGGTGTTTTATTTTTATGGGACACAGGAATGACATCCCATTAGAATAAACACTTGATTAAAATATGCTATATATATTCAGAAGAGTTGAATAATGTAAATTCTAACCGGACAAATATCAAGAAGAAAGTTATAAACTTTATAAAAATTCTATGAACCATTGCAGACCTGCCAACCCTTAGGATTTTTCCATAGTTCTTACTGAAAATTGCCAAAAATTTGTAATTCTTACGATTGTACGGATACGGCATGTTTTCTTCCGATTTTTATCTTTTCTGGATATTCTCTTTCATTGTCTTTACATTTCCAAACCATGTTTTAGAAAACTGTCCTGGAAATGCTTTTAAGGCATGCAGATTACAATACAGCATTAAAAAGATAGCCAGCGATCACTGTCATTACGCAAAGTCAGAAGAGCGTTTGATAGTAAAGCATTTCAAAGACATTCTGAAGTGTAATCCGTAATAATCAAGCATCTATGTGATTTTAAAGTTTCTTGCAGTAACTGTCACATCTCAAAAATGAGCAAACACAAAGCAGATCTGGCAGATTATGGAGGAAACTGACTTTTGTAAAATCTTACTGAAACTGGTGCAATCTCACTGAAAAATGTCCTTGATCTTACTGAATAGTTAACCAGGGGGTTGACAGGTCTGCCATTGCGTGGAAATTATCTTCAAAGTTCTTTGTTTTCACATTCTTTTTACTTGAAAATAATCATACATTTTCCTTTGATCTTTCTTTACATTTGATTAACTAATCAACCATTAACATGTATTTCCACCACTACAGTAGCTCAGTTAGTAGAGTGCTTGCTTTGTGTGTGAAAGGTCGGGGTTCGAACCCCGGCTGGGTCTGACCATGACTTGAAAATTGATGGTAACTGTTCTTTCGCCATTTCTGCATTTAGAAATGAAAGTCACTGGTTTCTCAGAGGAGATCTTAAATACTGATGCATGTTAATGACAGGCATGGCACACTTAAAAACCCTGCTCACTGCTCTTACTGCACTGCAAAGGTAAAAATTTCTGCCACTTCACCCATACCTGTTGATGTCTCTATATAAGGTAAATATTCTTGACTGACATGTCAAACCCCATTCAATCAATCAATCAATCAACATGTATTTTCCCTCAAATATACATACATGTATGTGATTTTACAGAATATTGCTTTACTTTCCCTACATTGTTCCATATTTGAATAGTTTTATGAGTTTTATTTATTACATTTAAAGGATGGTTGTTCTGAATTCATGAAGCAGTATATTCTTCTTGAGCCAGCAAAATTAAGAGAAAAATATCAGAATATGGATACAGAAAGCCAAAAATTAAATAAAATTAGAGAGTAAGTATTAATAGACTATGAAAAAAATTATGATAAACAATGTTGTCATATCAAATTAAAAAGTTAAATTTTTAATTTACTTACCCACAACACATGCTAATCACAAATATCTTATTTATGCATCGTCATTGCTGCTCACTGCCTACTCATTTATAACTTAGTGTGGAAAAGTTTGCCAGTTGCTAATAGACAGTCTGGTTTTATTTGGGTACTGCAGTTTTCTCCACCATCCCAAAACTGACTGTCTAGATATGCATGTAAATCAAAAAATCTTAACTGGGGCTTGAAACCCTGATAATCTAATCCAATCCAATCATATAGTGCTATAACATGTATAGAATTTTTGAAATGGCCCATGAGGCCCTTTATTTTTATATAACACAAATTCATTGTAGAATTTTATCTAATGATTAGAAGCTTATATAAAGAAAATTGTAAATCAGCCAAGTGTGGTTTGGATTGGATTAATAATGTTTTACACCCCAGTCAAGATTCTTTCACTTATATGTATATCACGTTGTTAGGTTCTGGGACCATCAACTTTTGGCAAGTGAACTTACAAACTACATGTATCTCATTCTAGGATCTGCCTGAGTGGGAACCAAACTTAGGTCGTGAGAGGCACCGTGTTCTGCCTGAGTGGGAACCAAACTTAGGCCGTGAGAGGCACTGTGTTCTATAAGCCCCTATTTAAGGATGTGTATGTACTTAAGATTCATTTGTTTTACCGGTAAATCTATTTTCATTTTACCTTAAAGGTATATGGACAATAGATATGGTGATATTTTAATAGATATTAAACAAAACAGCAGCATTAATGCAAACACCATTTAAGATTTGCACTTTAGTATGAGTTTATTGGATTAAAATTCAGTATATTCTGTCTACATGTATATTTGTTAATTTTAGATACAAGTTACAGATTATACTCAGAATGGAGTGTTTGTCCACTTTACAAGGAGCTGATCAGTCTATGTCTAGTGATGAAACCAGGACAGAGGCGGTAACATCTTGTTTTTAATATAATAGCAACTGTTTAAAGCTACATTAAGTTTTCCTATGCATAATACTGTATACAAACTATGCCGCTCATGAAAAATGTTATACTTAGTTTCATGATAAAACCTTTATTTATGTTGAAATTCACAGGGAAACCTACTCTAAGTTTGATCTTCACGTGATTCTTTATTGATAACGAGGTGATGTCAACAAACACTGCAAAGAGCATGTGTTTAAGACCAATTTCGATCACTTTGTCATATGTATCCAACCCAAACTGCTGTTTTTTACAGCAATTTTTCCATCTGAGCCTTGCCAATTTTAATCCTTGGATTCAGTTTGTTCCAGTTGGCCTTTGTTTTTTTCTTTGCAGAATCTGTTGTCATTCTCAAATGAACACATTTTCTTTCTGTCGACTCAATTGTTTACATACATGTAGAACTTTGGCACATGCTTCAAGCAAATAAATAACATTTTATTCGATTGCCTTAAGCTTTTATGATCTCCATTTATTATGGTCTATTTAAAGAGTAAACTTAGAAAATGAATCGCAGATACAGATAGTAAAAATCAATTTATATTGATAAAAAAAAAAATTTTTGAAAATTATTTTTGTTTTAGTAATTGGTAAACTTAATGTAGCTTTAATACAATAAAACTTATTGAGTGGTAAAATATGGACATTTTGATGCCATTAAGAGTTGTTTATAATATCACAGGCATATGAAAGAACCCAGTTGTCAAAAAAAAATCAGTGGTACCCAATTTTTATAAATATTCCTAAATTTACATATGTATAAAAATCTTCAATCTTTATAGAAATTTTTTTAATCTGGGATAAATTCTCCAGATTTTCTCAACCTGTTTCTTTTCTCATGCTTAATTCTGTTACAATTTGTAAAAGAAGTTTAAAATGTACATGTATAAGTTTTAAATGTTAATGATAAAATTGTTTCTAGTGTGACCTCCACCACACTTCATTTATAAATTACATAATTAGTAAAATGTCCATTGGCCATTTATAATAGAAAGGATTGAATGGATAAAGTTTTATGCTCCAGTCAAGATTAGAATTCTTTCAGTTATATAAAGACACTGAATTGTAGGATGTTAGAGGAAATCGTAATGCCTAGAAAAAATCCCCGATTTTAAACAAGTGAACTGACAAACATTCTCAGACAAGGATCTGCCCCTGTAGTCATATAGAAAGGGTGTTGTCTCAGAAATATATATTTTTTCTATAGTTAATTTATCAGTATTTCTGTTGTAGATTGTCATGATGCTAAGAACTTTGAGCTTTTTATCTGAACCAAATTTTCTACCTGAATTTTTAGAAAAGACACTTGTGGACAGGTATATAATTAAGTTTCTATCATGGTAAATCACCTTTCCTATTGAGCAGTTAACTGCCTCACTGGCTCAGTTGTAGACATCTGCCTCGAGAGTGGCAGGTCGTGGGAACAGACCCAGTTGGGTCTTACATAAGACTTTAAAATTTGTGATACTGCTCCCTGTGTGGCATTTGGCATTAGGAAGACAGAGTATCAATTGGGTCACCCTGAGCCAGGATAATGTGACTGAGGGAGTGGTATGCTTGTCTACAGCATATTGATTCGTTGAGCTAGCACTTTACCAAAAGGTGCCCTGAGGGTGTGCTATTACACTGCAGACCATAATACACACTTGCACGCACATCTCAGGTATACACAAACATGTTTTTAGATTAATCCAGAGTTTAATTACCTTTGCTCTTGTCGAGAACAGCTGAAAAATTGCTGATGCAACATTAACAACATTACAACAACAACAACCTATTGTGCATTTTATATTTTAATGCTTGTTATACATGTATGCTTGTGATTGATTGTAATCCAAGTTATATGATATTATATGATATACCCTTTGATAATATTTACAGAACACCACTCTTGTAAATAAAGATCATTTCATAAGTGAACAATCTTTCATTAAATTATTTGATTTATGGTGATAAACCATAGATCAAGTTTGAATGAGTATATGTATTCTGTCTGTAGCAGTACTGGCATTCAATAAAAATAACTTTTTAATATATGCTGCAAAAGTGTCCTACATTGTCTAAATCTACTTTTACATTTACCTTTACTTCTACTTCATATTTATAACTTCACAATGACTTCATTTCATGAAAAAATATGGAAAAAATAACAAAAAACAAATGCCGTGGTAATTATGTTGTTTTAGTCTGCATTTTGAAACCTACTTCATATACGATACATGTATACTCTTTTATGTGTTTACAGCTACATTCATACATTGCCACAGACACTGGGTAATATTTATGATGAATTGATGCAGCCTCTGCCAGAGTTACTGGAGTCAATGTTATCACCAGACAATAGGAGTATGAACCAGTCTGTCCTCAATCAGTCAACAGCTAGTAATGAAGGAGATACCAGTCTGACTAAGATGCAGCCAGGATCTGTAAACACGGTGGACTCTCTGGAGCCTTTGTCCAATAAGTCTGATGTTTTGTTGAAAAGACAAGGCAGAAAATCTAGGTAAACTTTTTATCTTCTTCATGTTCAAAAGACAGACCAGACCAGCAAAAATTTATATGAAAAAACTAGTCAGCTAATTGTGATATTTTTGATAAATTTAAAAAGACTATGGTAACCAAAAAATTAGGTAATTAAAAAACAAATAAAAAATTAAAAAGCTGGGTCAACATTCATGACAAGATTGGACAGTAATTCATAGTAATTTTGTTATAAAAATGACAAGCCTAGACATCATGATAATTTTTTTATTTGGGGGGGGGGGGATTACAAGACCAAATATTTTTGTAATTGTCTACTTTAAAAAATTAATAAAACACCAGTGAAACTGATGATAAAATGATGAGGGGGCAGGGAAATTTATATAAACAAAATTTTTTTTAATTTAAATCCTTTATCGTGTTGATATAGCATAACAATTTCCAACTAACTGAATTCTAGTAACGATTTAGATGTTGGTTTAATACCAAAAGCATGTTTATAATCCAGACACTAGGATCATTGTGTTGGTATTAGGATATATAATGTTGGAGCCATGGTTTATAATGATCAGATAAGTTTACATTTTACTTTTTTTTCAGGGGGAGACCACTTGTTCACCATCCAAGTTTAGCTGATATGGGACCAAAGAGACAAATTGTTGTGCAGAACAAAATTACTAAAATTAAAAAGGTTTGTATCAATATATACATATTGTAGGAAAGTGTCAGCAAAAAAGATGAAATACCACAGGGTATATTATTTAGCAGTGCTTAATTCTGGCGATTTTGACAAGGATAGGTCAGTAAAATTTATTTTAGCATTATCATTTTGGCGATCTAAAACAACTCGCACATGCTCGACTGGTACAAAGATATTTTCACAGTTTTAATACTGCCCCCAACATTTTTTATTTATTGATAATTTGGTGAATTTATGCAAAAGTAAAAAAAAAATGAAAATAAATAAAGAAATAAAATAAATAAATAAAATAAATAAAAATAAATAAAAGTTAATTCACTAATTAAAAAAATTTCTGATTAAAAGTATTATTTTTTTCAAAACTGCTACTCATAAGCTTTCAAAGTAGTGACTTTTAGAATACTGATACACTTTGATATAATGCAGATGTACATGTAGTTAGTATTGAGTAATTTTGCTCAAGTATTTCAAAAGGGGTTGAATAGTGGAGTTTTAAACTCTAGTCATGATTTTTTCACTAACATTGAGACTGTCAGTTTTTGATGGTTGAGGAAACAAGTCAACTGAAAAATTTTCTAACAAGGATCTGCCAGAGTTTTATTTTAGGTGAATAGAAACAATTTATCTAGACTAGACATAATGCTGTTTTAATTGTGAAAATTATCAGTTGGAACCCTGGTGGGTAATTTGGGAAGACAATGCATATTCATGTAATTGCAAGTAATTTTTAGCTTAGTTGCAACAAAGTTGTACTCGTGGGTGGCACCATTAGTTTTCCACACTTTTTTTCCAAAAGCTTGCAGGTATTGAGATTGAAATGTTAAGTGAGTTTACCATCATGAGTGACAGATTAAGTTTGGTTCTGGTTCAGTGATTTTTGGCAAAATTATCAGCCTTGCACTTAGAAAATTTCAAAATATTAGTTTTTGGACTTTTTTTAAACACCTGCAGATATCGAACACAAATTTGTGAGTTTAGTTCATTGATTTTTGACAAAAATAATTGGACTTGGACTTCAAAATTTTCTTTAAAATATTAGTTTTACTGACTTTTTTTTTAAAAAAAAAAAAACACACGCAGATATTGAACTCAATTTTGATTGATGAGTCTTCCATCTTTAGTTACAGATCATGTTTGTGTTTGGTTTTGATCCACTGATTTTTGTTGAAATTATAGGCCTTGGACTTAGAAAATTGCTTTGAAATTATGGGTTTTGGACTTATTTAACATAGAATATGAACTTGCATCTAAGCTTGTGCATCTTGGTACATGTACCTATAGATTTTTATTGTATTGCAGGGAAAGTCGAGTCATAAAAAGGGCAGCTTACATCCTGGAAAGAAAAAACATACAGACAGTGGTAAGTAGAATTTTATAAATCATCTGTACTAGTTGACATCGTATCATCTTGAGACAAAAGACATAATGGTATGATTAGTCTCAATTTGTTTACTAAAACATGTCACTTGAAGAGAAAAATATTTTTGATACAAAATACCTTTGAATGTTGATTATTAAGAACTGTTTTCAATTGGAACACACACATATCAAAATCAAATAGAAATTTGAATTAAATAACTGAAAGTTCTAATTTCCATTTGAATGATGAAAAGCTTGTTTTCTCTTTAGATATTAAGTAGTTTTAATATCTGTAAATTTCTAAACAGTGATACATGTACATTTTGATTTTACACATTTTTGTAAATAGCCTTGATGGCTGCTTACAGATCACAGAGTCTCTCATACCCTAAGTTTGAATCCCACTCAAAGCAGAATCTGAAACGCGAAAAAAAATTGCCCAAGTATAATTGAAATTATTACATAACTTTACTTCATTTCTATAATATGAAGGATATTAAACATTTGTCTGAATTGGAAGTATGAAGTACACAGCCTGGATGCTGGCTCAAAAGGATTGTCATAATTTAAACAAAAGAAAAAAAAAAAAAAAAAAAAAACTCTTACTCCTATGTAACTTTGACATAAAATAATTTTTAGTCCCAAAACTTATCATTTTCTTTTTTATTATAATCCCCCCCCCCCCCCCCCCCCAGTTACTTTCTTCAACATTTTGTTGTTCGCAGAAGATTATTGATGTTTGATCTTTTTATCAGGACAGGAGAAAGTGTGCAGGAATTTATTTGAAGGTGGAGAAAAGAAGAAATTAGAAAGACGACAATCCATAGCTGTAATGGAACACACAAGGCATAGTCCAAGAAAGAAGAGTAAAGGATTTTCATTGTTAAAGAGTCCTAAAGGTACAAGCATAGATTCAGGCCTCAGAGAAAACATTTTTCCTCACCAAAGTGAAACTGCCCAGTGGCCAGGGGAGTTTTATTCCCACTTGTCCCAGTGTCTGTCGATATCAATTCTATTTAAAAATAATAATAAAAAGATAATTTAAAAAAATAAATAACAAGTAAAAAATGAAAAAAAAGAAATAAATTAACATTTTTTTCTGTTTCTAAGTTACCTTTACTTGGTGCTGAGTTCATAAAACCTGATCACTTGGATCAATGCCAAGCAGTTTAGAAATTTTATTTCAACTCTGACTGATTAAAGCTGCATTAAGTATACCAAATTTCTGAATTTTTTTTGATTTTCTAAAAATATATTTTTTTAAAAGTAGATATCTTCTAACCACGATCCGTGACATTCATTTTCTAAAATTTCATTTCTTTTAGCTGTAAATAAACGGAATCCTCTGACCGGTTGGTCAGTGTTCTACGATGGTAATTATGAGCTTGGAGCATGCGCACGGATGAAAAGCCTAGAATCGAAAGTGAAACATGACAGATTCCATTAATTGTCGTTCATTTATATCCAGATGTATTTGAAGTGGTGTTATTTTTCCCTTACTAAGTCACAAATGACAAATTCAACGAAGTTCTGTGTTTAATTTATCGTATTTCAACATTTTGAAAGTTGTGTTTAAATGACCCGGGTTTTGATGACGTAACCATGTTCTAATATTAGATCCCAAATGCTGCATCTCGCTGGGTAAATACTGTAATTTCTGTATTTATTAGAGCTTTTATCGTTGAACCAAATGTAACATTGTTCATTAGGAACATCATTTATTAGATTAGCACCGTTTTATTTTTTGTCTTTGGAAAACTTAATGCAGCTTTAAACAGAGTTGCATGTTTGGGTGAAAAAAGATGTCTTTGATTTAGGGTTTAAATCTCTGCTGAGGTCTGCAAAATTGCATACCAGTAAGTCTTAGATTCGCGTTTTGTGGGTTTTTTCCCTGTTGAGGTGTGCAGTTTACTTGTTGAGAAGGACATTAAAACATTGCTTTTCTTTACTTGTAAGCTGTTAGGAAATCAATGTATGTTGAGGTTCATGATAGTGTAATGAATGTTGTCCCGTCCAGGGGCAAAACTTGTTATTTTAGTTACCAAGGAAACTGTGATAGACATTGGTGCTGATGATCCTTTATACTCTGGACAGAAAAACATGTTTTATTTTTTATAAAAAATCCTAGTTTTGTAAACAAAAAGGAAGAAAGAAACAAAAAAATTCAACAAAATTAGTATCAGATTTGACAAAGCGAGTATAAATTGATAATTTCAAAAGTAATCCATAATCCATAGTGTTGTCAATTTCACTATTGTGTATTATTGTTTCAGCTTTAAAATCACCATTCAAGTCACCAACCTATTCTAGAAAGAAAATGGTGTCCGAAACTCCAGCACATAAACAAAAGTCTCATCCAAGATGGAAAAGATTGGAAAAAGAACGGAGAAGAACTTTAAGTTCTTGCACAGTCAACTTTGTTGAAGAATCTCCGGTCAAACCTGGTTAGTAAATATAATTTAAACTGTATATATAGTGACCACCTTATAGACTGACCTAGACCAGTCTTTACAGTTAGTCAGACTTCATATACATGTACATGTGTATGATATGATATGATATGATATGATATGATATGATATGATATGATATGATATGATGATATGATATGATATGCTATGATATGATATGATATGATATGATATGATTCCCTTGTTTCTGACAGATTTTTTTCAGAGGAGTGGAGTGGACTAATGATGTTTTACAAACCAGTCAAGATCTTTTCACTTATTTTGAGGCAGTCAGTTCTGGTATGGTGAAGGAAACTTAAGTGCCTGGAGAAAACCACCGACTTTCGGCAAGGGAACTGACGAACTTTATCACGCTAAGATTTGTCTGGAGAGGTGCTGTGATACTTTTTTTTCAGATGCATCTTCTCCTTTGTTTCTTATTCGATCAGTTAAAATTTTTTCAACTGGTAGGGATTGACCATGGAAAGTGCACTTTCTCACCATTTTTCGGAATTCGGAAGGACATTGGAGAAATCTGGTTAAAACCAAAGAATTCCAGAGAGTTCTTTCCTTCTTTCTTGGAATTTTCTCCACTATTTGATGCACCACCTTAGAGGTGTAACTGGTGGCAAATATCACCTAGAGAGAGAGAGTGAGTGAGCTGATACACAGAAATATACTTGCTGGCAAGCATACATTCTAGTTATATTTTTCTGTTACAGACATAACAAAAAGAGACAGTCCATCACAGAACAAGCGAGCACTGGCACTTGTAAGAAGATCCTTTTATTCAGCAGGTCCAATGAACAGATCACGTAACTTGACAAAATCCTTCCAGCTTGCAGATAGAATTGCAGGACGTCAAAGAAACACTTCTGGTAACAAGAGCCTAAGCTCTTTGAGCCAGAGTTTATTATCACAGTTTAAATCTCCAGATAAAAATTCATCTTTTCTGTTATCTCAGCTGATGGGAAGTCCAACACCACCAAAAAATACTCCTAGAAAGAATCAAGGTACTCCTTTAAAAGTGGCAGAATCACCGAGTGTGTCTATGCCAGAATCTCCAGGATTTAGTCTTCTTAGATTAAGAGACTCTCCTGCATTAAATACACGGAGAAACAAAATGGGAAACCTTTTTGATGGAAATGGTGACAGAGAGTGCTCTGGTAAAGGAACTAAAACACCACGGAAGCCAGAATTGTCAGTATCAAAAAATCTGTTTTTGTCTCCTGAACAAACTTCAAGATCAGAGTTATCTCCAAATCGGAACTCTGTTCATAAAAAAATTGATAACAGTACACCAAGCAAAACAAAATCTGTATCAAAAAATTTATTTCTGTCTCCAAGTCAAAATACAAGGTCAAAGGTCATGTCTACACCAACAAAAAGTTCGCTTTTTGATAACATGGATACTTTGAATTCAAATAATGAGAGAAACACTCCAATTAAAACTGAATCTCAAGTGTCAAAAAATCTGTATTTGTCTCCCAGTCAAAATACAAGGTCAAAGGTAACCTCAACTCCAACAAGAAGTTCAGTGCGGGCAATTTTATTCATGAAAAGTCCTGAACCGAAAATGCCTTCACAGCCACTTGAAGATACATCCACAGCTACATATTTTGATCGGAAAAACTCACCAGTTATTAAAAAATCAAATATTGTCAATGATTCAGAAGCCATTATGAATACAAATAAAGTGAAAAGTGTAACTCCATCAAATTTTGAAAATGAGGGATTAATCAAGTGTTCATGGGTTGATAAAGATGGATCCATTAAGACGATATCTGTAAAGGGAGATAAAATGCCTGACGTGTCTAAATCAATGAGTTTTGACTCAACTAATAAAACACCATCACCAAGAAAAAGGGTAAAATTAGATGCAAGCTCACCTTGCTCACAGAACAACTCACCTTGTCAGACTCATGTAAAAACACCAACATCTCTAAATCATTGGCCAAGAAGAAAGCATGTTAATTTAGGAAATACTAATGATTCAAAACTTGGTGCTGTTGCCTGTTCTGTAAATAGCACAGAAGATAGAGATAGAGTGTCTTGGGAAATATCAAGAAAACAATATAACACAGAACAGAATGAAGAGACTTTTGGATCATTACAAGCTTCGGATTTAGATGTTACACAAACAAGAATGTTGTCAAGAAAAAGAAGTTTAGCTTTATCACCAGAAAGTGTTTCATCACCGAGTAAACGAAAAAGATCTCACCTGCTGCAGAGTGTCGTAAATGAGGAACAAAAACACCTACCTTTATCATATTGTTTACACTCGAGAATAATGTCACGTCAATCCTCTGTTTTCTCAGACACTGAATTTTCTAGTCAGGGATTTGACACCAGTCTGTTTCATTCTTCACAAAACAGTACTGATTCACTGGGAATTTCTTTATCACAAAAAAGCACAGGCTCAACAGATTACTTTTCTTTATCAAATGATGAAGTGTTTCTATCCCAAGCAGGAGATCAAAACCAAAGGGGAAAAATTCTGAAAGATTTACAAACTGTATCAAGTCCAAACGCAGGAAGATCAGGATCCCCTGTGTTTGGATCTGGTCGTAAAATAAAGAAACATCCAACTGCTAGATTCAGTATGGGACAAGCCTTTGAAGTCGGGCCTGAGGATGTAGAAATGGTTTCTATGGAAACAAATTCAAATACTTCTGAAAACAGAGAAGCTTCAAATCAGACACAAAAATTCTCTCCATCTGGGAGAAAATATTCTCCAAATGTAAGTGCTAAAAGTTTAATTCATTTAATGAACTCCCCTTTGTTGAAATCTCCAATGTGTGGAGGAGAGATAATCGGTAAAACTGATGCAAACAGTCCAAGAATTGATCAAGATAGTTTGAATGTGCGAAGGAAAAAAATGCAAGGGAAAACTTCAAGACGTTCTCTTAAACTTCAAAATTGAAAATTATTGTTTTTTGAACATGTTTAATTGATCATGAATACTGTGTTTCTTGAACATGTTAAATTGATCATGAATACTGTGTTTCTTGAACATGTTGAATTGGTCATGAATACTGTTTCTTGAACATGTTGAATTGATCATGAATACTCTGTTTTTTTAACATGTTGAATTGATCATGAATACTGTGTTTCTTGAACATGTTGAATTGGTCATGAATACTGTTTCTTGAACATGTTGAATTGATCATGACTACTCTGTTTTTTTAACATGTTAAATTGATCATGAATACTGTGTTTCTTGAACATGTTGAATTGGTCATGAATACTGTTTCTTGAATGTGTTGAATTGATCATGAATACTGTGTATGTTCACATGCTATGAGATGATACCCAATAATGGTTCAAAATGTTTAAATTCTTAAAAATACAAAATTACCAAAAATTATGGAATTCAAAGTAATGTCTACTGTCTTAATCGATTTTAATTACAGTGCAACTCAGCTGAACCAGAATTAAATGAAATAATACCCATGTTTACTAATTATTTTGTTTTTGTTTAATTAATCTGTGTTAACTGACAATCTGTCTACATTTAGAGTGAAATATTTATTTCAGAAGATGTTTGATTATCATTTTGAGAAGTTTGACAGTATTTATTCTGTTATCTACTATTGTAATAATCTTGCATGCAATGGAATCAAATAATAATTTTATACAAAAAGAGATAGGGACATCAATCATTTACAAACTTTTTTCAGCATTGTTGTTTTTAGCTCACCTGGCAAAGCCATGGTGAGCTTATGAAATGGTAAGCGTGCGTGTGTGGGTGCGTCCATAAACTTAAATCTTCTCCTCTGAAACCAATAGGCCAATTCAAATGAAATTTGGTATAAAAGGTCCTTAGTTGCTAAAGATTAAAAATTGTATCAGACATGTCCGTCCTAATTCCAAGATGGCTGCCATTACTATAAATAGCAAAAACTTATAAATGGCCATTACAGGTTCATTTATGTACCGATTTTATTGAAATTTGAAACATAGAAAATAGATGTTGGGGGGATAAAACATGTATAACATGTCTTTCTGTACAAAATTTTGTTTGTGCAATAATTAAGGTCCATTTTTATCCGAAATCTTTGAAAATCTTCTTCTCTGAAAGTACATGACCAATTGAAAGGAAATTGAATGCAGAAGGTCCTTGGGTGGTATAGATTCAAAATTATATCCAGCATGTCTGTCGGAAATCCAAGATGGTTGCTGTTTCTATAAATAGCAAAAACCTATAAATGGCCATTACGGGTTTATTTATTTACTGATTTTGTTGCAATTTAAAACATAGAAAATAGATGTCAGGGATAAAACATATGTCACAGGTTTGTCTGTACAATTTTCATTTTTGCAATAATTAACATGCAAATAAGGTCTATGTTTGTCCTAAATCTTTTTCTCTGAAAGTACATGGCCAATCGAAAGGAAATTTATGATAAATATTGCTTGAAATAATAGAAAAATAAGGATATTGCTAGTGAGTTTGTTTACACTTTACTGATTGGATATATTAAAAAGAAAAAGCAAAGAACAAATTAAGTTTGTGCCAGGTGAGCGATACAGGCCCTATTGGGCCTCTTGTTTTAATTTATTTAGATTCAATTTGATAATTATTATTTCCCTGTTGATTATTTCACTAACGATGATTTTTACTTCTTCAGTGATTAATTTTGTTCCAAATATCGCGGTTGTACTATAAATAGAAAATCAGTTTCATTGAGTTGAGTTGAGTAATGTTGTTTAACGTCCCAGTCAAGAATATTTTACTTATATCGAGATGTTGCCAGCTAAAGGCGAAAGAGAAGAAATTTTGCTGGTGTGTTGTGCTGATGGCATTATACAGTAGGGTTCTTTATCATGCCATGCCATGACACGGGACCTCGTTTATTTCAAGTTCCCATCCGGAAGAACAGTGACTCATTTCGTAATAACGAGTGCTTGGCGAAAGAACAGTCACTACCCACTTTCAAGTCTCGGGTCGGACCCAGCTGGGGTTCGAACCCATGACCTCCCACTTACAGAGCAAGCACTCTACCAACTGAGCTACCACAGTGGTAGCAGTTTCATTGAGTTTGATGTTAGTTCCTGTTGAGGATATTTAACATTAGTTTCTGTTTTTTCAACCTTAAGATACTATACTTTAAACCTTTCATCTTAGTCTTAGTCTTCAAGTTAGAGGCCAAGTGGTCTAATGCTGCATTCAGGGTTGATCAAAATGCCTCAATATCTGGGTTTGAATACCATACAGAAGGAATTCTTGGGTGAAAAAAAAAAATGTTAGTTTGCTTGTGCTCCAGAAATTCTGGTTTACTCCACCTTCCCAGAACTTAACACCTTAACGTAAGTGAAATATAGTTGACAGAGCATTCAACATCATTAATTCACTCTACTTCAATCTTAGTCTTATAATGCACCCTCATCAAGTTCTCAAATTATACATACATCTGTATATTTTGAAAACTTTATATAACTATAAAGTGGACGACACTTCAGTGATTTTGCTATGGTTTTTAAAAACTACCTTCCACCTTTCAGATTGGGGGAATTTGGACCCTTTTTATGTCACATATTACGCTCAGAATTTTGAAATTCATTGCAAAGATTTTATATTGTGACAATATCTAACAGTTTTTGTCTGTCAACAGTTTTGGACAACTGGATTTAACTTAAACTGTTGCCTTTTGGGGAATTTTAGTTGTCAAATTGGGAAATTTTAGTCTTATTTCTCAAGGGTAAACTACCTTTATTCGGTAGTAATTTTAGGCAAACAAAACCACTGCACTTCATATTTTACCTGTACTTTGAGTCAGCCAAGAGTTGGTTTAAAAAAATTGAGACAAAAGTAATAAAAACCTGTTGGAACCAAATATGTTGAAGTTGTTTTCCCCGATTTAAGAGTTGAGTTTAGTAATGATGTTATATGCCTCAGTCTAGATTTATGTCAGTTTTCTGACCTTCACCAAGCAAACTGACAAACTTTCTCACTCTATAATCTACCCAAGCTGGATTTGAACAGGTGGTGAAAGACATGGTTATGGGTAAGGCCATTAGTATGAGAAAAAAATGATGTTATAGTTTATGATGCTTTATTCCATGTGTATATCCATTATTAAGTACTGTTTTTACAGTAGTCCTCATTTATTAGAGTGGAATGGAGAAATTGTGTTTTTAATCCCCCAGGCAAGAGTATGGGATAGCCAAGGAAACCAAAACTGTTTTGTGTAATATCATTCATGATAACTCTTGTCATCCTTTCAAAAAACAAGTGAAACCTCCAAAAGATGAAATTTAAGTTCAGTACATTTCAAGCTATATTAAATTTTAACTTTATATTTGGCTGCCGTGTTGTTTTTAATGTTGTGGTTCATTGGGATTGTACATTAGTCGTTTTTTGAAAATTGATTATGGAAGTGATAAATGAAATAATATATTTATATTTATGTAATACTTATAATAAAGTATATGTTTATATAAAAACTGTCTATACAATCTTTTATTCCAAATTTGACACTGGTATTTTTATGTACTATGGTGTGCCTACTAATAGTAAGTAATTCCATTGTCATGCACATTACCTACATATTCAAATATGGCTTCTCCTGCCTCTGTGTTGTCAACATTGTAAGAATCTATAAAACTAGTCACCTACTGGAATCTTATCTTTACTTAAATATGTACCATCACACACTTAACACTTCTGTTCCTGATCTTCGGAAACATATGTCTTAATTTAAATATTTGCTTTACCTGTACACTGGTAAAATGCAAATCAGAAATGCTCACAAAAACTCACTCTCTAACAAATGCAGATTTATACATGAAAAAATAAAAGCAAATTTAGTTGTTTGCTGATGATATGTGTTATTTATTTAATTTTTTTATGAAGTACCCATTTTTCTCTATCTTCCAAAATAATGACAGGTTTGACACATGTGAAATAATGTTGGTTGGTTGTAATGTTAAAGTTGCATCATCAATATTTTTAACTTTTCATGACAAGAGCAAGTCTATTAAGACTAAGAACAAGCTTTGTATGAGTCAGTGTGTATCATGGTCTGCCATGTACTAATGCACACTCTGGGTGACCTTTTTGTTAAGGTTGATAGCTCACAGAGTCAGTATGCTGAAGGCTAACATACTGTAAATCGGGAAATTTTCGCGATAGTTTTATTTTCACGTTAATTCGCGTGTAAAGCTAGACGCGAAAATTAAACGATCGCTAATATAAAAAGTCAATATTATTTGTGCTGGTGATCACAAGATTTCGCGAAATTCAAAGAACGCGAATAGATGTCTATGTTGTCTTTCGCGAATATTAACTGTCGCGAAAATTTCCCAGTTTACAGTACCATTCCCCAAGTAACATTATCTTGATGCCAGGTAAACCATTCAATACTCTGTTCATATACTAGGCACCAGACGAGGATCACCAGTATCTCAAATTTTTAAGCATGACCCATATAGGATGAAAGAATATAGATTGATTCATTAAAGCTAATAATGTCCTTCTTTAAATTTCCTCAATCATTAAAGAACTGCATGGGTTGTTGCTCTGCCATTTATTAATTGTTATTTTTTTTTAATTTCTGGCCCTAAAAATTGATTTTGGCTAATATTTTTTCTCCAAATTTTTTTCAAATTCTTAATGAGGCAGACAAAATTCTTTAAAAATTTTTACACAAGAACAAAAAAGTGATATTTTTTTTCTTTAAATATTTTTAAAATTACAAACCGTCGATAATGTACGATTGTATTGGGGACAAACATTTTTTCTGAGGCTTACCGACACTGTTTGTTCACTGTTATCAACTGGCTCCAAAATTGGCTAATTTTTGGCTCCTATTTATCAAGAACCAAATGACAAAATGTAAATTGATACATGAAAGTAAATAATGTCTGCTGAAGGTAGGTACTCAGTATCTCTATTGTCTTACAACTAATAGTCTAATAACAAGTAAAAGAATGTATATTTATACATAAAGCAAATTGACATTTGCTGAAGGTAGGTTTTCTTCAGATACTTAGTTTCATGAATCATCCAAGATTGATTGGTTGATTTAATGGGATTTTATGTCTTGGTCAAGATTATTTCAATTATATCAAGATGTCACCAGCTATAGGTGAAGAGGCAGAAATTTTTAACTTTGCAGTGCGCTCAGAGTAATGTGCAGGGAGGGTTCTTTAATGTGGTGTAACACTAGCATCAGTTTTTAATTTAAGGTAATCTGCAGGATAACCCTGTATCATCCAAGAACTGATATCCTTAATACAAGTTAAAGAATGATGATTTGGGGGAAAACATTATTAATTTACTCTTTTCCTATCCAGTAAGGTCAATTAATTATAAGGGTCCTCAGTGGCTAAGTGGTCTAAATCATGGGCTTGCAGATCAGCCTCTCTCACCGAATAGGTTCAAATCTCGTTTGGGCCAATTGGACCAATCTGAATGTAAGAAATTAGTCAGTTCATTTGCCAAAAGTTGGGGCACTCTTGTTTCCTCCACCACCTCAAAACTGACTCAATGTAAGTAAAAAATTCTTAAGAGGGGTGGGTGGGTAAAAACACCATTTTTTCCAATCTATTTAATTCTATATCATTTCATGGAAGCACAAAGGTGTAAGCTAAAAAAACATTTATTACAATTAAAAAAATATTCTTGACCTTTTAATAAATTTTTTTATAGTTTATAATACTACATAAACTGCAGTGCTAGGGAGTTTCTACACAAATGTAGTTCCAGAAATTAGTGTCCTATTTACACTTCATCATGGGTGACTAGGTAAATATCTCTGACACTTCATCATGGGTGACTAGGTAAATATCTCTGACACTTCATCATGGGTGACTAGATAAATATCTCTGACACTTCATCATGGGTGACTAGATAAATATCTCTGACACTTCATCATGGGTGACTAGGTAAATATCTCTTACACTTCATCATGGGTGACTAGATAAATATCTCTGACACTTCATCATGGGTGACTAGATAAATATCTGACACTTCATCATGGGTGACTAGGTAAATATCTCTGACACTTCATCATGGGTGACTAGGTAAATATCTCCAACACTTCATCATAGGTGACTAGATAAATATCTTTGACACTTCATTATGGGTGACTAGATAAATATCTCTTACACTTCATCATGGGTGACTAGGTAAATATCTCTTACACTTCATCATGGGTGACTAGGTAAATATCTCTGACACTTCATCATAGGTGACTAGATAAATATCTCTGACACTTCATTATGGGTGACTAGATAAATATCTCTTACACTTCATCATGGGTGACTAGATAAATATCTCTGACACTTCATCATGGGTGACTAGGTAAATATCTCCAACACTTCATCATGGGTGACTAGATAAATATCTTTGACACTTCATCATGGGTGACTAGGTAAATATCTTTGACACTTCATCATGGGTGACTAGGTAAATATCTTTGACATTTCATCATGGGTGACTAGATGAATATCTCCAATCAAACTAGATATATACTGTAAATCACTTTAATTTTAAAGAACTTTTTTTTTGTGAATCCATACCAAAACCTTTTTCATGACATGAAACTTTCATGATTTCCCCAAAGGTAACTCCTCATAAAATATGATTATACTAAAGGTGTTGTCAATTAATAATTTACAACATGTATGCATGGTTAATAAACAGTAGTTCACATGATTTATTGATATGTGAATTATTGTAGCTATAATGTAAGTACAAATAAAATGAAATAAAATGATATGTAAATAATGTATTGTCCGTGTTAGCATCCAGTTTCTTCAGTAAATATACATAGAAAACTTAGAATTAACTATATCAAAATTAAATCACTTTAATTTCACTACATTTAATTTCTGTGAAATGTTACTGTGTCACGAATATTGAGAAAATATAGGACTCGCGAAAATTAAGTGATTTACAGTAAATGATTTATATATATATATATTTTTTGTGGCATATTCTCTTAAACTCATTTTTCAGGCACCCTTTTTCTTCTATTAGTTGAATTATTTGTTGATTTCATTGTATATCATGCAGTTGTAAAGCACACATTTTATAATGAGTGTGGTAAATTTATTTTTTCTGCAAATGATTTGCTAATTATAACAAAAATGTCTGTCTTGTATAGTTATATATTTTATTAGTATATTGTGTAGAAAAAATATTATAGAATATAACATATACTGTATACTTAGAAATATTCGCTGTGTATTAATGTTCGCTATTTTTGCGGTCGCTTATCAACCGCGAAAATAAATCCACCGTGAAATTTATATCCTTGTCAGATGCTAGTGTTAAGGCAACGCGTGACCGCGAACCTTTATACCAGCAAAAATGCTCTCTATACCAAAACCACGAAAGTCTATACCAGTGAATATTTCTACGTATACAGTATATATACATATATATATATATATATATATATATATATATATATATTTATATATATATATATATATATATATATATATATATATATATATATATATATATATATAATTAAGTAAATATTCTGTATCGTTAATTATCATTTTTAAAATCCAAACTCTTTTTCTTACAAAATGTAAAACAAAATAAAATCCATGTGTGTAAAAATCAACACTTTTATAAATCTGGACTCCTCATTGTGTTAAATATCACCTTGTTATCTACATATCTTGGCACATGATGGATTGGAATACTTTTGAATTAAAAAGCAGTATTCAGTGCATGAGTCAAATGTTTGATAATGGAATGGGACTTCTTATAAAGGAAAATGGGAATTCAGCACATATGTCAAATGTTTAGTATTGGTATTAAACTATTCATGAAAATCTGTGTTCTGTACCTAAGTCAAATGTTTGTTATATGTATTGGAATATTTAATAAATGAAAAGCGATATTCACTACATACATCAAATGTTTGATATTGGTATTGGACCATGTACTAAAAGAAAAGCTAAAACAGGAAAAGGAAAAAAATGCAGTGGCCAAACTGGGACTTGAACCCAGGATCTTCCCAATACTAGTGGGATGCTCTTCCAACTGAGCTACCATGCCACCTATCAAGCCCAGTATGCTACATTCCTCCCTTACTTTTTTTCAATTCAACTACCCTGAATCAAAACCATCAGGTTCTATTATGGGACCAACCTGTTGGTTGACAACTTCCCAGGGTCACAAGCCGCCAAATGTAACAGGAAAGGGAAAAAATGCAGTGACCAAACTGGGACTCAAAATTGGGACCTTCCCAATACTAGCAGGACGCTCTACCAACTGAGTTACTGGGCCACTTTTCAAGCCCTGTCCGCTACAAAGAGGTATACAACACATACATGTACGCCAAATGTTTGATGTTGGAACTAGAGTATTTATGAAATGAAAAGCAATATTCAATACATACGTCAAATGTTTGATATACATGTATTAGACTATACTAGTATATGAAATAACAAATGGTATTCAGCACATATGCTAAATGTTTGATATCGGTATTGGACTATTTAAAAAATGAAAGGCGGTATTCAGCACATACGCTCAATGTTTGATATCATTATTGAGCTATTTTTTAAATGAAAAGTGATATTCTGTAGATAAGTCAAATGTTTGAGATCGGTATTGGATTATTTTTGAAAGGAAAAGCAATATATATATATATATATATTGTTCGATATACTAGGTACTTAAATGAAAGATTTGATGCCAATAATACTAAATATGTTAAGATTGTATTATAAGCTATAATGGTAATCTGAGATAAACTATATCAACATTCCAACAAATATTCAACAATATAAACTATATTTTGTAAAATTAATTTAAAGTACATTTTTTTATTAGTATAAATAAGATTCAATAGTTGTGCAACAAAGACTAACATTTTTAAAAAAATCTAAACTCTTCATCACTACATTTGGTATTATAAAGTACAGATGTAATCTCTCCTTTTTTGGCACTTGGTGGATTGGAATGTTCTTTGGCTGATCATGGACACTATAATCTATTAATTACATATTAAAGATAAAAAGATATTACATAAACATACTATATATATATATATATATATATATATATATATATATATAAATACAATTAAATATTAACTTTGTATACAGATGATATAAAAAAATAAAAACTATAACTGCAGGAACAAATAATTAACTTGTATTCACTAGCGCTTTCATGCATAACATCTTGCAATCTTCAGGTGAATGATTTTTACTTAGTAACGCTATAATGACGTCACTGTTGGAACACGGGAGATAACTTTTACTGTCTGTAAAAGGGGACGTTATTCATCGTCCATTCAATTTCGGTTTAAAAATATTTATAAAATGTTCCTCCTTTGATGATCTATAGGAGACATCTTCATCAAAACATTTAAAAAACGGGAAAATTTTAAACACTTTGTTTCTATCAAAACATTTAAAAAACGGGAAAATTTTAAACACTTTGTTTCTATCAAAACATTTAAAAAACGGGAAAATTTTAAACACTTTGTTTCCCATCAAAACATTTAAAAAACGGGAGTATATATATATATATATATATATATATATATATATATATATATATATATATATATATATATATATATATATAGAATAGTCTGTGAGGGAAGACTGTCCCCTTCCCAGACCAAAGAGATCTTTTCTGTTAAGTTGCATACATCTTTTCCAAAGCAGCAAGCAAAGAAGACAAGTCATAGTAGACATAAATTATATATACATTATAAGCAGATTGGCATACACAGAGATTTATATATACTCAGTTTCCATGGGGATGTAAAAACTACTGATTTGTACATAAGCAAAGCTAGTTATATTTGATTTACTGGTAACTATAACAACTAAAATTTATTTACTATTTCTTAGTAACACATTTTTTTTTCTTGTCTCCCTCTTGTCTATTATCACAATTTGTAAAAACTTTGAAATTGTATACAAAGATGTACTTAAATTTTTTAAAAAGGTACATGCACATAGAAATTTTAAATCTACAAAACTTTCAAAAGTCATCTGGAGAATCGGATATTAAAAGTTCTGATTTTTTAAAAATATTTCTTTAAAAATTTTTCAAATTATTTATCTTGTCTTGATAAATCCTCTTTCAGGAAACATTAAATCAGAAAATTGTGTTTTGTTATCTTTCAAAAGACAGGTGGAGAATCAGATATTAAAATTTCTGAAAAAAAGAGTGAATGTAAATTCACCTTTCTTAAATGGAAAAAATTACAAGTCAGATGCTCTGGAAAATAAATCTGACAGTAGAACCCACATACAGTATAAAGGCCATCTAATGTAAAGGCAAATCATATGCAAGCTAAAATGATATTAAATATGTTCTTGATACAAAACACAGGCTAGCTGTTATGACACTATGTTCCTGATAAAAAGCACAGGCTAGCTGTATTGATACAAAGTTCCAGATACAAAACACAGGCTAGATGTATTGACACAAAGTTCCAGATACAAAACACAGGCTAGCTGTTATAATACTGTGTTCCTGATACAAAACACAGGTTAGCTGTTATGATACTATGTTCTTGATACAAAACACAGGCTAGATGTTATGATACTATGTTCTTGATACAAAACACGGGCTAGCTGTAATGATACAAAGTTCCAGATACAAAACACAGGCTAGCTGTTATGATACTATGTTCTTGATACAAAACACAGGCTAGGTGTTATGATACTATGTTCTTGATACAAAGCACAGGCTAGCTGTATTGATACAAAGTTCCAGATACAAAACACAGGCTAGCTGTTTTGATACTATGTTCTTGATACAAAACACAGGCTAGATGTTATGATACTATGTTCTTGATACAAAACACAGGCTAGATGTTATGATACTATGTTCTTGATACAAAACACAGGCTAGCTGTTATGATGCAAAGTTCCAGATACAAAGCACAGGCTAGATGTATTGATACAAAGTTCCAGATACAAAGCACAGGCTAGATGTATTGATACAAAGTTCCAGATACAAAGCACAGGCTAGATGTATTGATACAAAGTTCCAGATACAAAACACAGGCTAGCTGTTATGATACAAAGTTCCAATTACAAAGCACAGGCTAGCTGTATTGATACAAAGTTCCAGATACAAAACACAGGCTAGATGTTATGATACTATGCTCTTGATACAAAGCACAGGCTAGATGTATTGATACAAAGTTCCAGATACAAAACACAGGCTAGCTGTTATGATACTATGTTTTTGATACAAAACACTGGCTAACTGTTATAATACTGTGTTCCTGGTGCAAAACAAAGGCTAGCTGTTATGATACTATGTTCTTGATACAAGACACAGGCTATGTGTTAATGATACTATGTTCTTAATACAAGACACAGGCTAGTTGTTAAGATACTTATTAATAATTTACATAATTACATAAGTTGCACGATACAAAATACATGTACAGTGAAACCTATCCATTTGCTCACTTTTCGTAACTAATATTTCGTCTAACAAGATATGACATCACCTTTGTTTGGCAAATTTAACTACATACATTGTAACCCTGTATGACCTTAGAAGGTTTAGGCCCTTAGTGAATTTTATATAAAACCAGGGGGCAGAACTCCTGTATAAGGGACAATGCCCCCAGAAGCCAAGGGACTGTTCATTTTGCCATTCCCGAGAAGTGAACAAAAACTGGCATAAAACCTGAGAATCGTATTGATGTTAGCATTTGAATACAAAAATTTAAGTTTCTTGGTAACAGAATATCATTAAGAATTGAAATAAATACATGTATTTGTATTCATATTTGTGCAGTTTGATTAAAAACAGAAATCTTGGAACAAAACTAAAAAAGTCTTCAAATATTTGACTAATTGACTATTACTGATGTTAGAAAATTAATTACATATTGATTGCGTTCCAACAAAGAATTGGTGCTTGCTTCATGATAAAGAACAGTTTAAGAAAATGAAATGTTCTTACCAGTATTCACTTCTTTACAACAGAATCATTAGACTCTAATGATTTTTAAAAAGTCATCATAACAATTACATGTTAAAAAAAATAATAAATAAAAAACATTATAAATTGTTCAAACTTTCTGTTTCGTAAAGAATTTAAAAATACAGTACAAACCTTTAGCCTTAAAGATGTTTGATTTAGAAAGTTTACATTACATAGAAACTTATTTGGGTAATGATACCAAGTGATTTTAAAATTCCATATGTAACAGTCTCAAATAAAAATTGAAGTTTTAAAAAAAAGTGTCTACTGAGGACACAATGAAATTAAAAACTAGATATTATGTTGTGGATATTTTCAATTGTTTCCAATGTAAAAAAAATTGCAGGTGATAAATAAAGTAATTTTAAGTTATCAGAAAATGAACATGCAAAAGTTGCCTTATAAAATCAAAAGATATCTTTAGATCATGAGTGGTCAATAACTTTGAAACAGGAGGAAGAAAAAATGCAGGGAAAGACTGGGGATTGAACCTGAGACCTCCCACACTATAGGTAAGTATTCTTCCAACTGAGCTACCCAGATCACTACATTCCCCTGGCCCTGCTGTTCTTGAGTTTACCATGGTCCTATTGGAATTTTGATCTACCAGTAAATTCCCTTGGGTGGATTTTATATAGCCTGTAATTGTCAGTCTACATATTCCTAGGGGCACATTGACAATCAAACTATCAGGACAGATTAAGTTTTGAACCCTCGACCTCCAAAACTGTAGGTGAGTGCTCTACCAAATGAGCTACCAAGACTGCTACAAGTTAACAAAAACCTTATCTACTGTAACATCAAGTGTCACCTATCCACCATTTTCTGTAACAGTAATGCCTACTGTGTGTTCCATCATGGTTGTTTTTATATTAACTAAAAATTTCTGATTACATATGATTTTGTTAAAAAAAAAAAATAATAATAATAATTTTTTGATCAATTATACATTAATTAAAAATTAATTAAAATTGAGTTTAGTAGATAAATTAAAAAAAATCAGGAAAAAAAATATCACCCATAATTTTTTTTCAGAAGTTATTCTGAAATACATGTAGCACAAATTGTGCACCATATAAAAATGGTAAGAACAATGGACACTGCATTTTAATCTCACGGTTCTGTGAAAAGTTTCAATACTCTGTGTACAATTCATAAACCACTTTAATAAAAAAAAAAGATTGGAAAATTTAATTTGTACCAAAATCATAAAAATTGATCAAATGTTCCCTACATATGGTTTTTTATTCAACAAATCAATAAGGGAGGTAATTTAATTTTGTGTAAAAGAGTTCAGAATTTTATTTTTTTGTTCTATCTTCTTTAGTTGAATATCTGAAGTTAACTTGTGTGTAATTGTTGCCACTGCTTTACATAATGTCTGTTCTGAACTGTCAGATGATGTCAACCTGTATGACATTTTTCGATTTACCCGTTCTAAAAATTCTAGTAGCGAAAACTCTTCTTCTTCATTTTCAAGTTGGCTTACAAATTCAATACAAAACCATCCTCCACCGTGAGGTGCTTCGAGTACATAGGAATCCAATCCTGAATGAAATGAAAACATGTATTAATACATGTATATACTCAACAAACAAGAATAGAATTCCTGGGTCCCCCGCCGGTCAAGCAGTATACTAGTATACTGTATATGAAATTGCAATATTTTCAAACATTCAGGGCTGTTCCAGAATTAAATGTGTGGGGAAGTTGGGAGGAACATTTTTTTACCCCCACCACCCATTTTTTTTTCTATTTTTCCTGTCGCAAATATATCCAAAATACTACAATCTAAAATCAAACAAATACCTATTAACATATATAAGTTTATCTAAAATGTACAAGACAATATCACTGTACAGTTTTTGTTTAAAAATCAATATTGAAGTTTCATACTCTGGTTTACATACTGTATAAAATCACATACCTTATTGCAGAGATACACATGTAAGAAAATGGTCAGAATAGGGAACAGGAAAAACACAAGATGATGCCTCGTCATCTGTTGTCAATATCTGTTCAAGATTGTTCCCATGAAAATGAGTTGCCTGATTGTAGGCATGAAAGCACTTTCAAGGTCAATTTTTGATATAATGAAGTAATTACTGTGGTCAAAGTCCCATAACTCCAACAAAAAGTATCGACCAAGGCTGATTTAGGAACTTGACCAAGGTATTGGTGGTATAAACATTTGGTATAAATTTCATGTAAATCCGTCAAAATTTGTAGGCATGAGAGCGCTTACAAGGTCACATAGTCCCATAACTCCAACAAAAAGTATCGACCAATGCTGATTTTTGAACTTGACCAAGGTAATAGTGGTATAAACATTTGGTATAAATTTAATGAAAATCCGTCAAAATTTGTAGGCATGAGAGCGCTTACAAAAAGGTGTGATAAATCCGTCAAAATTTGTAGGCATGAGAGCACTTACAAGGTCAATTTTTGGATAAAACAGAGTCATTATTGTGGTCAAAGTCCCATAACTCCAACAAAAAGTATTGACCAATGCTGATTTTCGAACTTGACCAAAGTATTAGTGGTATAAACATTTGGTATAAATTTAATGAAAATCCGTCAAAATTTGTAGGCATGAGAGCGCTTACAAGGTCACAAAGTCCCATAACTCCAACAAAAAGTATCGACCAATGCTGATTTTCGAACTTGACCAAGGTAATAGTGGTATAAACATTTGGTATAAATTTAATGAAAATCCGTCAAAATTTGTAGGCATGAGAGCGCTTACAAAAAAGTGTGACGCACAGAAACACGTACGGACGGACGCCTGACATTTCTATGTCCCCGCTCAGAGTTGCGGCGGGGGACAAAAATACCTTTGTAATTTTGATGTGCCACATGCACAAACCTGTAAAATCACCATACCACACACCCGAAAACATATAATACATAACAGACAGCGCATACCAAATAGAGTGAAGTGGAGTAATAGTGTTTTATGCCCATGCAGTCAAGATTCTTTCAATTTTTTTAGTGGCAGTAGGCTCTGGAATGGTGGGTGGGAAAAAGAATGCCTAAAAAATCACTGACCTTGGACAAGTAAATTGAAATCTAACACTGGATTTGCCAATTATAATTCCAACTGAAATATGAATCGGTTTTCTATTTAGATTTTACAACTTGAATAGACAGTTCTCAGGGTTTTTCGTTACTTAAAACATGACTTCTCTTGGCAAACAAAAAGCTAAAAATAAGATTTTCATCTTTTAAACCATTTTATTTTGCATATAATGTCTCAAATGTATTTAGGCTTGTTTGGTAAACGTTTTAAATAAAATGACAACATAGAAATTACACTTGGTAAAAACAGTGCTTTTGTACAAAAAAACCCGAAAATTCAGAGGTTTTGTCCCCCGTCATTGTAATATCTAAATAGGAAAATGATTCACGATGACTCGGAACATTTAATTGACAAATTGTCTATTTGGCTCAACATATACTATCTGTGCAGAAATTGAAAAAGATATTGTCATATGTATAAAAACAATAGGTTCTTATAATGATTTTAAAGTGGTTGGAATAGTCTATTGTGCCAAATTTATACTAAAATTACTAGAATTATGGACTGCAATAATGTTAGTTAGCCCAATAGCATCCTTTATTGTTTTTCAAACATGCCTAAAGATTCCAGGATGAATGAAAATTTATCATAAAGTAAAGAATATTTTCAGCATCTTCAAATGCCAAATGACATTTTCATCTGTACATGGTCATAAGTGAAAGGATAATGTGACTAGAGAAATGTCACGATTGTCTGTGGCAAAATGCCTTTATAAGACATCAAAATTCAATACAAATAGAAAGTAGCTGTAGCAATCTAGAAGCTGGAATAAATTAAACTGCTAGCAGTCTAACATCTGGACTGTCTCACTGTCTAGAACTTGGACTGAATCATGCTACTCACAGTCTAGAATCTGGACTGAATCATGCTGTTCAGTCAAGAATCTGGACTAAATCATTACTGTTCAGTCTAGAATCTGGACTAAATCATTACTATTCAGTCTAGAATCTGGACTAAATCATGCTGCTCACAGACTAGAATCTGGACTAAATCATTACTGTTCAGTCTAGAATCTGGACTAAATCATTACTGTTCACAGTCTAGAATCTTGACTAAATCATGCTACTCACAGTCTAGAATCTGGACTAAATCATTACTGTTCAGTCTAGAATCGGACTAAATCATGCTGTTCAGTCTAGAATCTGGACTAAATCATGCTGTTCAGTCTAGAATCGGACTAAATCATGCTGCTCACAGTCTGGAATCTGGACTAAATCATGCTGCTCACAGTCTAGAATCTGGACTAAATCATGCTGCTCAGTCTAGAATCTGGACTGAATCTCTGATGAATCCCGACAGCTAGCAGTCTAGAATCTCTAATGAATCATGACAGCTAGCAGTCTAGAATCTCTTATGAATCATGACAGCTAGCAGTCTAGAGTCTCTTATGAATCATGACAGCTAGCAGTCTAGAGTCTCTTATGAATCATGACAGCTAGCAGTCTAGAATCTCTTATGAATCATGACAGCTAGCAGTCTAGAGTCTCTTATGAATCATGACAGCTAGCAGTCTAGAATCTCTAATGAATCATGACAGTTAGCAGTTTAAAATCTGATGAATTGTGACAGCTAGCAGTCTAGAATCTCTAATGAATCATGACAGCTAGCAGTCTAGAGTCTCTTATGAATCATGACAGCTAGCAGTCTAGAATCTCTAATGAATCATGACAGCTAGCAGTCTAGAATCTCTAATGAATCATGACAGCTAGCAGTCTAGAATCTCTTATGAATCATGACAGCTAGCAGTCTAGAATCTCTAATGAATCATGACAGCTAGCAGTCTAGAGTCTCTTATGAATCATGACAGCTAGCAGTCTAGAATCTCTAATGAATCATGACAGTTAGCAGTTTAAAATCTGATGAATTGTGACAGCTAGCAGTCTAGAATCTCTAATGAATTGTGACAGCTAGCAGTTTTGAATCTCTTATGAATTGTGACAGCTAGCAGTTTTGAATCTCTTATGAATTGTGACAGCTAGCAGTTTAAAATCTGATTAATCATGACAGCTAGCAGTTTAAAATTTAATGAATCATGACAGCTAGCATTTTGAAATCTCTAATGAATCATGACAGCTAGCAGTCTAGAATCTCTTATGAATCATGACAGCTAGCAGTCTAGAATCTCTTATGAATCATGACAGCTAGCAGTCTAGAATCTCATATGAATCATGACAGCTAGCAGTCTAGAATCTCATATGAATCATGACAGCTAGCAGTCTAGAATCTCTTATGAATCATGACAGTTAGCAGTTTTGAATTTGGTTTAAACAATATTCTTTGAGCAGTTCTACAATCTCAAAATCAATAACTATGTACTTCATACCAGATGCTGATGTAAAGACCACTACACTGTTTTTGACACAAACAGGTACAACGACGCCTCTGCTTTGTTCACCATCACCAGCTTCCTGCCTATACCCACTCAGATCTGTAAATATTGCAACGAATAATGTTACTTTAGAGATATTCAGTTAAAATCTAATACAGGTGTGTATCAACTAAATATATGTAACAGTGAATCATTTGATAACTTGACATGCAAGCACTGATTTTGATTTTAAGTTTGTACACATAAGGCCCTAATTTCACAAACATTCACTCAATTGAGTGTACACTCAACTCAAATATTCCCATTTTTAAGCATCAACTCTATTGAGCTGAGTGCTTATAGCAATTGTTGGGTTTTTTCATAATTGGCGCTTCTCAATTTTCGTGTTGAAAGCCAATGAAATTCCGAGTTTTCGCCCAAAATCCATATAAGGAGTGGGATCAGATGTGGAAAACAAGTGATGAGGTTTTGTCAATATGAACAAGTAGTAAATTATGCAGATTATAGCGGTATCCATACGCATGTATAGTTCATCTACATCTACAGGATACGTGCTGTCCATCACACTTGATGATTGTAACACGGGGGTTGCGCATGATTAAAACCACTTAAAGAAATAATAATAGTAATAATAATAATAATAATAATAATAATAATAATAATGATAATAAAAGTAGGTGTGTAGTCAGTTGTATTTTCGCACCTTCATCATAAATCCTGTCTGGTTACCGCAGCGGCCCCTGGGCATACACCAGATATAGTTCGGATATTTTGAATAAAAAATTACCTAAATGACGCAGAAACGAAAGAAAGTTTTTTTTAATATTTTCATGGAGAATCATTCCCGATTGTAATTTTTTACATCTGGATTAATCGTTTTTTCGCCCTTGTCAATGGGAATTCCTCCTCTTGATATATAGGTCAATCGATCATTGCATGTGGGGTTTCCTATATCTCATTCACGAACGGGCCACAGTCTGAGTTAAAAATAGAAGGCATGCGGGAAATCCCGTTTCTGATTGGTCAATTCTTCAGAAGGCCCGCGAGATTTCTGAGAAATCAACCAACGACAACTTTTTTTTTTTTTTTTTGTAAACAGAGAGATACAACGTGAAGGATATGTATGTAAACAAATTAATGTAAAATTAATAACAACAGGTTTATCAATGTTTATATAGTAATCGATTTTCTGAACAAGGGAGAGAAGGATTTCACCGTTTCGTAAGGTAACTCTATGTTCCACATGAACTCCTGTGAAAGTAATGCTCGGCTTCAGCGATATCGATAAGTCTGCACATTTTATTTTTCATCTTTTCAGGATTAAAAATTTATTAAGTCCAAATCGGAAACTGGTAGGGCTTATATAAACTCGCCGCAAATCGGTGATTTTTAATCAAGTTCCGATTCAAAGTGAACATGGTGCAGTTATAAACAAATTTTCATTTATTTTTTTAATAAACATAATTCATCTGATTTGAATTTTTCATACCTCTACCTTATCTGTTATTAATTTTGGTTTTATGTCGACCGGATCAAAAACGATATTATTTTGTCAATTTAATTTTAATTGAAATTAATGTGTTTTTGATTGAATTCTGCATTTGAATATCAAGTCTTCAAGATTTTGATTTTTTAAGGATTTGACGTTTCTCAACAAAATTTAATTTTGATTGTGAACTCTTAGGCTTTTACAATTTCTTGTTCTTATTTATTTGATTTTTCAGGATTTGAAACTTTGGGAATAGACAAAACTTTCTAGTTAATATTTGAATTCAGAATTTGACTTCGACACCTTGATTATTAAGAATTTTAATAAACTTTGACATCAGGATTTGAAATTCAGAAATTTAATAAACTTTGACATCAGGATTTGAAATTAAAATTTTAATAAACTTTGACATCAGGATTTGAAATTCATAATTTTAATAAACTTTTACATCAGGATTTGAAATTCAGAATTCTAATAAACTTTTACATCAGGACTTGAAATTCAGATTTTTCATAAACTTTTACATCAGGATTTGAAATTAAAATTTTAATAAACTTTGACATCAGGATTTGAAATTAAAATTTTAATAAACTTTGACATCAGGATTTGAAATTCAAATTCTAATAAACTTTGACATCAGGATTTGAAATTCAGAATTTTCATAAACTTTGACATCAGGATTTGAAATTAAAATTTTAATAAACTTTTACATCAGGATTTGAAATTCAGAATTTTAATAAACTTTTACATCAGGATTTGAAATTCAGAATTCTAATAAACTTTGAAATCAGGATTTGAAATTCAGAATTTTAATAAACTTTTGCATCAGGATTTGAAATTAAAATTTTAATAAACTTTGACATCAGGATTTGAAATTAAAATTTTAATAAACTTTTACATCAGGATTTGAAATTCAACAAAAGTTAATTTTGATTGTGAACTCTCAGGTTTTTACTATTGTTATCGAATTTGAGTTTTCAGGATTTGAAACTGAGAATACACAACTTTCTAGTTAATATCAGAATTCAGGATTTGAATTGCAACACCTTGAATATTCAGAATTTTAATAAACTTTAATTTTGGCATCAAGATTTGTAATTCATATCAGGTTTATTTTTTCTGTGTTTTGAATATATCAGGATTTGAATTGACATCCTTGCATAATTCAATTTTTTTTTTTTATCTTGCATCAATTCTGAGTGCTTTGACAATTTCTTATTTGAACTTCTGGAGGTAAACATGCCAGGTTTCTAAGAGTTGAAAATTAATAGTAGCTATATTAGACTTAATGGTTATTATATGTTGTTTTTTTTTTTCTTCTTTTTTTGAGTATGTGAAAGAAGTATGGTTTTTAAGAAATTTTGCAATTATTAGCAGGCAGTGGCGATTTGATTCTTGATATTTGAAACCTAAGAACGAAAGAAAACTTTCATCAGCAAGAAATCAATCATGGGAGAGTCAAGGTTTTATCAGATAGTCGTGGGGGATTTTCACCAAGGTGCCAGTATTTTTTCTTCATACTCTAGAGGTAGACAATGTGTTGCAAATTGTGCAGTTGCCATTAGTTATTCTATTATAAAACCATTCCATTGTTGGTGTCGTCATGCAGTTGCCTACATACCGGTACACTGTCTTTTTAACCTTGCCAATTATGTTTCACTGTCAGAATTTTTCTTGTTGTGGCACAACATTGCTATAGGCATATACATCAGCATTTTTGTTTATCTGTAACACTTGTCTCTTTCCTTTTATCAGAGTTGACTTACCCACTTGACCGCCTCAGTCCCCTTCTAAAGTCAAGGGCAACTTCCTAAAAACTGATTTCTGATTAAATGAATATTGCTGTGCCATGAACATGTATTTTATTAACATTTGTCTTGATATGAATCGGTTTGTTCATACATAAAGGCTGATACTTGGAGATCTGGCCCCAGTTTCACAATCATTCACTTAACTGAGTGTACACTCAACTCAAATACTCCCATTTTTCTCTCATCAATAATTTAAAAATTTTAAGTTTTATGAGGCAATATTTTGTTTTATTCAACAAAACTACACTAAACCATTTAGATATAACATTAGATACTCAATTTTAACTGTGTAATGTCTTAAAAATTGACATTAAAATATTCCCAAATTTGTGTTGAGTGTACACTCAATTGAGTGAATGATTGTGAAATTGGGGCCTGGTGAATATTTGCAGTTGTTTGTTCTTTTCCATGGAATAAAATTTAACTCTATGCATTCTTAGGTTATTGAAACGTGGAAACAATCATAAACTCGAGACACTTGCATAATTCCCTACACGTCTAAATATTGCAGTGAGCTGATGCTTCAGTACCTTCAGTACTTTGATTCTTTCAGAAATATTTGATAAAATATTAAGTTTTATGAGACAATGTTTATTTTTTTCAACAAACCCACACTTAATAATTTATATGTAACATTAGATATTCAGTTTTAACTGTGTAATGTTGACATTAAAATATTCCCTAATTTGAGTTGAGTGTACACTCATTTGGGTGAATGATTGTGAATCTAGAACCAGAAAGATAAGACTGTGTTGAGTTACCTCTGATATTTAAATAACAATATTCCAGTTTGAACAGATCACATAAAATATCATTTTTTAGTTCCATTGTTGAAGGTTGCCTTCCAATATCTGAAAACCCATCACTTCCTAGGTGACGAGGTCCCATGTCACAGTAGGCATGGCACGATAAAGAACCCTGCTGTATAATGCCATCAGTGCAATGCACAGACGAAATTTCTGCACTTTTGCCTATAGCTGGCAACGTCTTGATATAAGTGAAATATTTTTGACTGGGATGTTAAAGGGTACCTGTAATGATTTTCAGTTTTGACATATTTTATTCGTTGTACTTTAATATGGCTGTAGCGAAAATTCCATAAAATTCTATTCCATAATAAGGTAAATATCGGTGAATTTCTAATACATCTCTAGAAATCCAAATCAAAAAGATCGATATCGAGGCTCTCGTGTTGTGACATCATACCAGTAACATACCTCCACATAATATTATTTACCAACTACTCAGACAAGTCAAATCCGAAGTTGTAGTTTAACTTTCTATGATTATTTTACGGAAAAACTATTTAATGAAGTGGAATTAACATCCAATTGACATGTGCCGATAATTAAGATTATTATTAATCCCTTTGTTTATTGGACACATTCCTTAGATTTAGACCCACTCCTGTAATTAAAAGGATGTAACTTATTATTTGCAGGTTGATAAAGATATCTAACGACCTGTAATATACAATAATATATTTACAGTTCGAGTAAAGTAAAATAATTTTATTTGGTAAACATTATTTGTCATATACAGTATAAAGAATTCACTCCAGCAAAAATGGATATTTCATTTTTAAATTTTAAATAGCAAGAAAAAGAAATTTTTTCCTTAGTTTTCATGTCAATAATAATAATGATAATAATAATAATAATAATAATAATAATAATAATAATAATACAATATAACTTTTATGCAAAATTTTAAATAAAAAATCGACAACCAGAATAGTCTATTTAAAACATGTTTATTGATCTACTTACAGCATTTTATTTGATTATATTTTAGTTTTCAATTTTCCTTGCAACTGGGCATACATTTAGCTGTGATATTTCAAAATTCTTTATTCTATTTATACAAATCCATAAAATTATTATTATTATTATTATTATCTTGTTTTTTTAAATGTGGTCTCATTCTAAAACTGTGTCATTTCATTTTAAACAATTGTAATATATTTTGCATAAAAAAATTTGAGATGAAATATCTTGTTTTTTTTCATTTTAAATACTCCAGCATTAATTAGCCATCAAACAGTTGAAAAGAACTCGTCACATATTTTTCAACAGCTATGCAACCAACTGCAGTCACAATTCTCGAGTAGGTCGGGACTCAACTTAATATGTTCATCAGATTCATCCGTTTCTGGTTCAAATACTAGTAAATAACGGCTATATACTCCAAATTCATCACTGATAAGACTGTCTACTGCTTCCCCAAATAATGACGAACTATTTGACATAAATAGGTACATGTCAGAGTCATTACTTTCTTCTACATATGTCAATATATCATCATTGTTACTACTGTCTATTATGTTAGATACTACTTCTAATACTGCAATGATGTCAAACATTTATAACTCAAAACAAGGTGTTTCACTTAACGATTAAGGGAAAGTTAAACAAGAAGGCCCTAATTTGCTCACCAGAGTTTAAATGTAACTGGTAACTTGATAATACCTGGTTAAGTCATAACATGTTGCCTCAATAGAAGTGGTTTCAGATAACATTATTTTTATTGTTTTGGTTTCTAGCTATATAGGTCACTGTGACCTACTTTTGGTAGCCAAAGTGACCAGAAACACAAATGAGAATGGCAATCGTCTAATGGTGCTATTGACTTATATGAATGAAATCTGACCAGTAGTATCTAAGAAGAAGTCTTTTGATGGATGTATGGATGGATGGCAGAGTTCCTATCCATAACAAAAGCTCACATGAGCAATTTTCAGATCCAGATTTAAGACTTTACAGATTTGACACATTAATTAAAGTATTTTAAAAAATTGTAAAATTCAACTGCAAATTATTTTAAAACAACAGGCCCATGGGCCTTAACGCTCACCTGAGGATATGTCCAAAATTGTTTGCAAAGTGCAAAAAACAATATATTAAAAACAGAAACTTTACAAGTTTTCTCAAGTTAAGAACTGCCATAAAATTTAATCAGAAATATATCCAGTCACATTTCATTTATAAGTAGCTTATTTAATATCCATGAAGTAACTGTACTGCAATGAATCATTTCCAAATCATTATCAAATTTCAGTATACTTATGCAGCTATGTCCTTGACCTTTGATCATATATGACCTTGACCATATATTATAATCATGTCAATATCTACAATATTCTAATACATGCCTATACAAAAAGTTAACAGTTTTTAAGATAATTAGCAATTTGTCTTCTTTTGCAGCTGTGACCTTGACCTTTGAACATATGACCTTGAACCATATATCAAAATGATCGTTGTCACAATACCTACAATATTCTAATATACATGCTATACAAAAAGTAAATAGTTTTCAAGATAATTAGTAATTTATGTCTTCTTTTGCAGCTGTGACTTGATCTTTGATCATATGACCTTGAACCACATATCAAAATGATCGTTGTCACAATACCTATAATATTCTAATATACATGCCTATACAAAAGATTATAGTTTTCAAGCTAATGTACAATTTTAGTGTTTATAAGCCAAAAATTACATTTCAGGGGCAACAACTCCTACATGGATTACCATATAGTTACAAAACTTGGTACCTTTTTAAATTTTATCATCTGAACATTTTAACAATGTTTTGATTTCATATATCTCTTGAAATTTGCAAGAAAATTGCCTAAAACTGCATATATCACAAATTAGGTCATGACCTTGATTTGTGACCTTGACCCTATTTTAAAGGTCATTTCATGAAAAAGTTAAAACTGAAAACCCCATGTCAATATCTGTTCAAATAGTCAAGTAATTACAAATTGAAGCCATTTTACGAAATTTTTAAAATTCAACGCAAGAACGCATTACCCATTCATCGACCAAATTTCACGAAATGAACTAAATATAGGCATAATACCCTAGAGAAGCCAAATATCACATCAGATTTTTTCTCCCAACAACGGTTTCCGAGAAGAAGATTTTTAAAGATTTTTGGACCCCTAGGTCACCTTGACCTAGTTTTGGTAGCCATGGCAATGCCATGAACAATTCTGAATTGCACCAGCCCATATATGCTTCTGACCAAGTATCATTGAAATCTTTCCAGCAGTTTTGGAGGAGAAGTCAAAAATAGGTGTTAACAATGCATGCACGCACACACGCATACATGCACATACACACCCATGCACATACACAAGCCGCGCCATGCCATAAGCTCACATGACCTTTCAGTCAGGTGGGCTAAAAATGAATGCAAAAATGTGTAACCTAAATTCACAAACTTAATATATAAGATGCCGTAGATGCCAAATATCACATGAGATTTTATCTAAGTGAAGTGGTTTTGGAGAAGAAGATTTTTTTTAGTTTTTTAACTATGTAGGTCATTGTGACCCACATTTGGTAGCTATGGCAACCAAAAATACAAATCTGAAAGGCAATGTTCTATAGATGCTTTTGACCAAGTTTAAACAAAATGTGACCAGAAGTTTCTGAGAAGAAGTCGTTTGAAGCAATTGTTGACGGACGGACAGACGGACGACGGAGGGTCTGCCTCTATTGGTACCAATAGCTCACATGAGCACTTTGTGCTCAGGTGGGCTAAAAATTTGTCTTTCAATCTGCTTTAACTTTTTTATTTTGTCACCAATTTTGATGCCGTTTTGAATATTGTGATATTTAAATAATTTATAAAACAATTGTGATGAAAAAAGTTTTGGTTACAGGTACCCTTTAAACACCATTACTCAACTCATCTTCCTAGACAGTAAGAGGGCTTGTATTCCATAGTCACCTCAACTATATAACTTCTGAAAATTGGGTCAACAAAAATTGTCAGAGAAAACTTGTTTAACTATGCTAATTGCCAAGCATTTACTACTTTCTATTTATGACATAAGAACTTATTCAGTCAAAACGGTCATGTAAAACAGAATATTGTATAAAGCCTCGTTTGAGATGAAAAAATCTGACCACAAGGTAAGAATTTCCCCATCTGGAAAGCCAGGGTGAGCTTATGGAATGGTAAACTGTGCGTACGTGCATCCGTAAACTTTAATCTTCTTCTCTGAAACCAATAGGCCAATTCAAATGAAATTTAGTTTGAAAGGTCCTTAGTTGCTATAGATTAAAAACTGTATCTGACATGTCCGTCCTAAATCCAAGATAGCTGCCATTACTATAAATAGCAAAAACCTATAAATGGCCATTACAGGTTCATTTATGTACCGATTTTGTTGAAATTTGAAACATAGAAAATAGATGTCAGTGGACAAAACATATTTAACGGGTTTTTCTGTACGATTTTTAGTTTTTGCAATAATTACGTAATATGCAAATAAGGTTTATTTTTAGCTTTGAAAATCTTCTTCTCTGAAAGTACATGGCCAATTGAAAGGATATTGAGTGTGGAAGGTCCTTGGGTAGTATAGATTCAAAATTGTATCCGACATGTCTGTCGGAATTCCAAGATGGCTGCTCTTACTATAAATAGCAAAAATCTAACAAGAGGCCCATGGGTCTTAACGCTCACCTGAGGATATGGCCAACCTGAGGATATATCCAAAATCATTTGCAAAAATACATAAAATATTCTTATATACATGCCTACAAAAAAAGTTATTAGTTTTCAAGATAATTAATAATTTGAGTCTTTTTATGCATCTATGACCTTGACCTTTAAATGTAAGACCTTGATCTTATATCAGAATAATCACCATATCAATTCCTACAATATTCTATTATACATGCCTATACAAAAAGTTAACAGTTTTTAAGATAATTAGCAATTTAAGTCTTCTTTTGCAGCTGTGACCTTGACCTTTGAACATATGACCTTGAACCATATATCAAAATGATCGTTGTCACAATACCTACAATATTCTAAAATATATGCCTATACAAAAAGTTTATAGTTTTCAAGCTAATGCACAATTTTAGTTTTTTTTTGGCAAAAAATAACATTTCAGGGGCATCAACTCCTACATGCATTATCATACAGTTACGAAACTTTTTACATTTTGTCCTGCTGAACATTTTAACAATGTTTTAATATTATAAATCTCTTATAATTTGGAAGAAAACAGCCCAAATCTGCACATATAACAAACTAGGTCATGACCTTGAACTTTGACCTTGACCCCATTTTGAAGGTTATTTCAAGAAAAAGTCAAAACTGAAAACCCCATGTCAATATCTATTCATATAGTCAATTTATAATAATTTGAAGCCATTTTATGAAATTTTCAAAATTAAACACAAAAACGCATAACCTTTTTTTCAGCCAAATTTCTTGATTTGTATAAACTATATACTTAAGACTCTAGAGTAGCTGAAAATTAAATCAGTTTTTGTTTTCTCTGAAAGTACATGGCCAATTAAAAGGATATTGAGTGTGGAAGGTCCTTGGGTGGTATAGATTCAAAATTGTATCCGACATGTCTGTCTGAAAGAACATGGCCAATTGAACGGAAATGTATGAAAAATAGTGCTTGAAATAATAGAAAATAAGGATATTGCTAGTAAGTTTGTTTACATTTTACTGATGGGATATATTTAAAAAGAAAAAGCAAAGAACAAAATAAGGTGTGCCGGGTGAGCGATACAGGCCCTATTGGGCCTCTTGTTTATAAAAAATACCGTAATCCCTACCATTACAATGCCAGATTTTGCTACAGATAAATACGTGACTCACAACAAAAACAAAAGACGTTTCACTCACAGTAGAATGTGAACCTGCACAAAAAAACAAAACAATGACTTTTCTCTTTACAAATATATATATATATATATATATATATATATATATATATATATATATATATATATATATATATATATATATACATCTTTTTAGTAAAAATAATATCATTCATCATTAAAAAGCCTTTTTTGCCATTTTCATGTAATTTTTTCCCCACTAAATTATGACCTTTGACAATTGAAAAAAAGTAGTCCCTGTTCAACTAAGATAGGCTACATGTGCGAACATAAGTGCGATATATTAAAAGATAATGTACCACCAATTCAGTGAGATATCACATATGTGAGAGAGCAGAATATTTTTCGGATGGAGCAAATTTTGGCATATTTTGGTGGTAGTATACAGTATAACCTGTAATAGCGTCCACCTCTGTATAACGTCCACCTGTCTATAGCGTCCAGTCTAAAGTATCCCCAATCGATTTTACTATATAAAGACCCCCTATATAGCGTCCACCTGTCCAATGCGTATAGCGTCCACCTATCTCGGTCCCGATCGGCATTAAATTTGTGTATAACGTCCACTTTTCGGCTGATCAAGGGGCATAACTCGTATTTTTCAACACAACCGGAAGTGTTGGTGTCAGAGATTTTCTTCTTTCAAGTTTAATTTCAAAGCGAATTAATGTGTTTGACATGCCGACATTGTGTTTATTATTCCCACTTGGGTTCGGGTAGAGCGTGGATCGATTAATTACAATGGATATTATGACTCCTGGATATGTTTATAAAGATGGATGACGAGAACCGCCGATGTTTTTTTAACAGTTAATCGGCATGGTCTTTATTTACTCAGCCTGGACATGTCAAGGTGTCAACTGATTATCCTTTGTGATATATTAACAGGGTAACAATCATTTACATCATTAGCCAATTAATAGAGTAATACTGTAATAGCGAGAACCAAGTATTTTGAGAATTTTGAAATTGTCGAATCTCCGTCCAGCTCGGAAAGCTTTAACATAGAGCAACGTGTTGAAGTAATCATGTAGATACAACAATTAATATTTTTAAAGCATATACATTTTAAAAAAAGTGGTGAGGTGTGATATACATCGAATTAAATTTCTGTCAACTTTTGTTACAATCTAGTGGTAATAAAATTTATTTAATTTATATAATATATATTTTTTTTAAATTAAATCTGTTGATTTCACTTTCTAACAAGATGTTATCTGCAACAGCTACAATGGTTAAAAATGTTTATAAATTTCTGTTGCGCCCACTTATGGTGCTAATTTTCATGGTCAAGATTAATTCACTTAATATCAAGATGCAGTTTCATTAAAATGATCAAGTCACTTATTAAATCCAAAAATCACTGTAAATTGAAATAAATTATTAAATTTTTCTTACAAGTTTTATTTGCTTAAGTTAATAAGTTAATTTAAGTAATATCTTATGTAGAGTGATTGTGAAATATTCTGTTTTAAAGTCCTTTGTCAAGCACTGGTATGGCAAATTTCCTTTGCGTCATTTGTGACCCTGTATATAAAGTCCACCTGTCTATTAAGGACACTTTTGCTCAATCCCTTGGGTGTCCTTTATACACAGGTTTTACTGTATATTAAAATCACTGAAATAAAAATCATGAACCAGTTGACCATGAATAACTTGTTTTAGATCACCAAAATAAATACACTATTACTTTCAACTGACCTTTTCTCATCAAAATAGCCAAAACTATACAGTATTTATTCTGAATCATCAACCACTGCAGTAGCTCAGTTGATAGAGTGCTCGCTGCGTTAGTGGAAGGTTGTGGGGTTGAACTCTGGCCTGGTCTGACCCAAGACATGAAAGTGTTCTTTCGCTAAGCACTCTGCATTATGAAATGAAAGTCACAGTTCTTTTGGATGGGAACTTAAAATAAAAGAGGTCTCGTGTCGCGGCAGGCATGGCATGATAAAGAACCCTGCTGTATAATGCCATTAGAGCAATGCACAGGCAAAATTTCTGCACTTTCACCTATAGCTGGTGACATCTCGATATAAGTGAAATATTCTTGACTGGGATGTTAAACACCATTACTCAACTCAACTCTGAATAATGATTAACCAAGGACCCTTCCTTGGAATAATCTGTTCTATCAAATCAGTGGTTTTAGATAAGTAGATTTTCAAAGAGTTATCTTGAAATATCAATTTGTTTGCATAAAAATTTGGTTGATAGAAAAATTATCTGGAAAAAAAAACTCTGACATATGTTGAATATGTAACAAAATTAGGCAATAATATTTTTCAAGTGGACATTACATCTGTCTATCCCATGTCATTATCTTTTCAAATAATCAAATTACCAGCAATTTAAAGACAATTTTAAAATATTTAAGTTTTCACAACATAACAAGGGTAATCTATTTCATGTATTTTAAAGAACTTAGCTTAAGAAAGAAATTAAATTCACATCAGATAATTTCTTCAACTATCAGTTTTGAAGATTTTTCAATATTTTCGCACCCTAAGACCACCACAAGGTAGTTTTGATATCCATGGCAACAGCATACATACTTTTGACAAAGTTGTAATGAAATCTGACTACATGAAGTAGATTTGAAGGAGAATTTAAAAAAAGTTGCCAACAGTGCATGCATACATACACACCAGCACAACCACATATGCATGCTATGTTATGCCATTGGTCCCATAGGAGAATTTAAAAAAAAAAGTTGCCAACACTGCATGCATACATACACACTAGCACAAACACATATGCATGCTATGCTATGCCATTAGCTCCCATAATTGTAGGTCTTAAAGGTAATGTGAACAAAAAATAAATTGTAAAAAAAAACTGAATTTTATAAAGAAAATAGTAAAAATAACTCAAAATTAAAATTGATATTTTTGGAAATTTCCAGCCACTAACCTTGTTTTGGTTCCTCCTGTGTTAATGTCAGTGTAATTCCTTTGTCTTGTCTATCAACATCAGTCTTCCTACTGCATGCCTTTGAAATACATGAATGAGCTACTTTTTTATGTGAATTTATTACCAGGTATGTACAGCCCATGAGCGTAACAAGACTGTCACTGATCATATTAAAATGCCAGTATATTCACCTAAAATTTGTTTGTCAGTACAGTAGATTCCACTTAATTGCATACCGGTTAATTGCATATTCCGGTTAATTGCATAATTTTTCTCTGCACCAAACCATTTCCTATTTAAACAATGTAAAAAATTCCGTTTATTTGCATAAACAAAAGTCTAAATTCCGCTTAATTGCATAAACAAAAGTCTAAATTCCGCTTAATTGCATAAAAAATTCTGAAAATTATGCGATCTTGGTCTGAAGTTTCATGATTACAAAATATATTTGCCGACAATGCAAAGGTAACCTCGACAGATGTTTACATTATATAAACATGTGTACAGGTAACACCAGGTGAGATATGAAGCCAGTTAATTAGTGTTCACTTTGTAGAGTAGTCATCCAATTGGTCTGTCAATAAGCGTTTGTCAGGAAACGTAATTAATTATGTTAAACCAATTAAAAAGGGCTATGACAGGTGAAAAATTTGTACCCGGGTCACACAAGTTTTATAACGATTTTTTTTAACTGAAATTTATTTCCATTACATTTTCTAAACCCAGACATGGTTTTACTGGAACTTCGGTGCTGGGTTTTTCAAACAAAGATTAAATAAAGCCAAAAACATTTTTTAAATTAATGTTTTTGTTAACATGGTTAAGGAATGTGTATCATTGTATGTACGTTGACTGTTATTCCATAGCAAGTTTAATAACGCGTATATACAGTTCTTTTTGGGTAAAATCAATCAATCATACCTCAATCAAATGCTTTATTCTTTATTTATTATTTCCTCATTAAGATAAACTGGTTGAAATCATCGTTTACGGCTGAAAAACCCTTTATGTAGCAAGTTTTGTCGGTATACAGATTCAACATCAAAGACATTTTTTCACATAAGGAAGTGACGTTTTATTCATTAATTTCATTGGATCAGACCTAGTTACACATAACAACGGGAATTTCCAATTTATGACTGATCGAATAATTGGTCAATAAACAATTAAAATATAACTTTGTATAAAATTAATAACAAGATAAGACATCTTTCAATTTATTTACACAAAATCTGTTTGAAATTTAATTTTACCGGACATCGTGCACGTTGTCAAGCAACTGGATTTTTTCTATGTCACATTTAAAAATAGATTATCGGTACCGTGAAAGGGAGATAACTCGAACAGTATAACTCAGTGCCATGTGCGAACACGTGGATTTTTAAAAAGAAGTAAATAAACAATACGAATATCGCGAGTGTTAAGCAACAATGAATTAAATACCAACAGATGTTCTAGTTACATACATTTTCTAGGATTAAACACAGATCGATGGTCTGAAAGAAAAGTCCACCCATACCACATTTTGGAATCCCATGTAAATACAAGGTTGAAAACAATCAGCTAGAATTTTAAATCTTTATTTAGTAAAGAAAATATATTACAAGTCTTGAGATTTTAATTACATGTAATTAAATATTTTTTTTCAATTATCTTTAATTATTTATTTTTTTATGTCAAAGGAATTACAAATTTTCTGCTGATTCTACAGTACACCGACTTTGATGTTTACTAAAAAAACGGCCTCACCGGGAGTATCCGTCAATCGATCAGCTAGAATTTTTAAAACATTATATACAAATTAAAAAAATAATAATTTTTTAAATTTTTTTATTCTGAATTATTTATTTCATTTTTTAATTTCAAAGTAATAACTTATTTTCTGTTGTTTCTACAGTGTTCTATGATGCCTACACAAGTACTAAAATGGCCCCAACCCATGTATCCATCAATCAATTGTGCCCAAGGGGCATTTTCGGTTATTTGCATATTCCGCTTAATTGCATAAAATTTTCTGACACACAGGCTATGCAATTAAGCGGAATCTACTGTACTGCTATACCAGTATACCACTTATTCTTCATGCACAAAGCCTAGTACTGACTGAGAAATGACAGTCTTAAAGTATTTTGAAATTAGTGAGATGTAAACTGTATTGGTGTTTAATGTCACATCAGCAATTTTTTCAGCTATCCATGATGAGAGAAAGTTTATTAATCTTTGAAGACTTATCTAAAAACAAGTTCATTAATGTTTTTATATGTGAGATCTATTAGTGTATTATAATCTCTCTTGTACTAGCACACACTCAGGGCGACTTTTTGTTGAGGTACTAGCTCGCTAAATCTGTATGCTACAGACAAGCATACAACTCCCCCAGTCCATTATCCTGACATCAAGTGAACCAGTCAATATTCTGTCCTCTTAATGTCAAGCACTAGGCAAGAAAGCAGTATCTCAAATTTTAATGATTTAGTCTGGGTTTAAACCTCTGACCTTGTTTTTGAAGGAGATGCTCTTCCACTATGCCACCGAGTCATTCTTATGCAGACTGTTTGAGCACTACATTCATGTACTATTCTTTTACATTACCATAGTTATATATCTATAAAAATTGAAAATGTTTGAAGACACATGTAATTCAAGAACACAAAAGTTGATAACACAGTACATGTGTACTTAATACTGTGAACTGTACGTTTTATGACAGCTTACACATCCTCATTAACAATTTAAAGATTAATGTACTCTTTGCATGTAGCTCACTTGGATCATGGGAAAACTTAGTACATGAAGAAACCTATAGAGTTTCAGCAAGTTAACTGACAAACTTTAAACAGTGTAAATAGACTGAATAGAAAAACAAGAGGCAAAAAATCGTGATTATAAACTTAGTCATCATATTTTCTAGCTTGGAATCAAACTCACAACCTTGAATCATGAGTACATGTATATTACTTTTGCCAGTTGGTTAAGAGGATTTAGTGTTTGCAAGAAGTTAAACATTACCTGAATAATGAAAATCTTTGACTTATTTGAATCAATACACGAATCAAATTTTTGAATAATTTCTTTTGTATCCACCCATTCACCATTAGAAAAGGCTACTTGGTGACAATATTCTTTATCTTGACCGCCAGTATCACTGCAAAACTCCCGTCCATGTGAACTAATTATAACAAATAACATGCTGGCATTTCCACATTTTTCCTTTGCTGAAATAAAAACAAATATCTGCATTAACAAATATGGTATCACTATCGGAATAAATAAGTTAATAATGCAGAGATTTGAGTTACTGCTCTATGGAAACACACGAAGTATAGAGTGACTGATATCAAGCTAAATGAGCTCATCAGCAAGTCTGAAAAGTGGAATGGAGTAGAGAATAATGGTGTTTTTTAAGCCACAGTCAAAATTCTTTCACTTATATCCAGGAGTCACTTCTGAAATCATGGAGAAAACCAGGGTACCCTGAGAAAACCACTGAACTCTGCCAAGTTAAACGACAAATTTTCTCACACTAGGATCTGTCTGACTGGGTTTCACACCTAGAAGGTTGAGTAAGTTTGAACTGAGTAATGGTGTTTTATGTCCAGTCAAGAATATTTCACTTATATTGAGACATTGCCAGCTATAGGCGAAAGTGCAGAAATTTTGCCTATGCATTGCAGTAATGGCACTGTACAGCCAGTTATAATGTGCCATGCCTAACGTGACACTGGAGGTTGTTTATTTTAAGTTTCCATCTGAAAGAACCAAGACTTTCATTTTGCCAAGTGCGTGGGTTCGAACCCACATCCTCCCACTTTTGGAACAAGCACTCTACCAAATGAGCTACTGCAGTGGTACACCTAGAAGGTGATTGGCTCAATGTTCTGTCAGTGTGTGCTTAAGATAATATAATTGTAAAAGATAACATGATAGAACTGATAAAAAGATATATTAGTAAGAGACTGGAGGTAAGTATGTCAGCTGGAAGTGCGGTGTCTCTATTGGTGAGGAGTTGGTTCTTATAACTTCAACAAGAAAAGTAGGTAGTGGTTCTTTAGTTGTAGCGTTGGTGGTAGGAAGAATCTTTTCTGGTTAAGTGTTTGTTCCTTCAGACATTGGAGGCTTGAATCTTAGTTTGTAGAGTGCTGGTTTTGCTAAAAACAGGTTCACAGTTAAAATCTTAACTGGTAAAATGCTGGCCTTAAGTGAAGGTTTTGTGGCTAGTTCCTATTTCAGCAATAAGATATATTGACAAACACCATGGTTTGATAGCTGTTTGTTTACAATGAGTGTGTTCAGAGTAATTACATTGGTAACAATCACAATTTACCATTGTAAAGGTTTGTTACCAACGGTACCATTGGACAACTTTGTTCTCTGAATGGTATGTTAGCATGCCAATGGTAGTTTACTTGACTATGGTACCAATGGTAAACCATAGGTACCATTCTTACCAACAGTATCCCAATGGTTTCACTAACACACAGCAAAATGGCAAACAGACACATAACTTCAGGACTTGTCTTAAATCAATAGAGGCAGACATATGTTACATAACATAATTGAATGAATTACATAAGTTCTGCAGATGTTATTTTGCTGCATTACAAATGCCGAAATTCTGCTGGTGTTGCTAGAGTAACTGATTATTATGCTGTTACCATCCCTAAATATTCACCTGATATATTTCAAACACATTCCATTTATGAAGATAAACTTTTTAAGCTATCTCAACTTTATTGAAAAAATCGACATTACCAAGTCAGTTTTAGTTGACGTCTCCATTTTGAAATTGCATCATTACATGAATTGTCATCACATGCAGAGCCCTAGACTGTCTGCAAAAAAAGTTACCAATCGTATGTTTTATTGGCGACATTGGCATACCATTGGTAAATTTCATTACCAGTGGTAATTCTATGGTACCAATGTAATTACTCTGAACGCACCCATTGTCTTAAACTGGTTTCTAGAAATACTAAATGTTAAAATGCGAAAAAAACCCAAAAAAAAAAACGAAACTTGATAAACTATGGGCTCATGTGAGGGCAGTAATTTTTAACATTAACTGTATAACACCTGTTGTCAGTATTACCATTCTGTTGTTAAAGAGGGGTATGGCTTCATAAACATTACCACTTACTTGTTATTAGAATGGTAAAGTTATACCAGATTAACTCCCTGCATTTGACCAATTAGAATAAGAGATATTTAAATGAAATATAATAAATGTATTTATTGGTTTAAGTACTTCAAAATGACCATATTTTTACATTTTGCTATTGAAACCGATAAATCAATTTTGAAATTGCGTATACATATTAGCTTATTTCTGTAAATCTGAACTCACTCTTACTTGCAGTTATCCTGATAGTTTTTCATTATTTCAGTCATTTTTGCGGGCAAACACACAGGAGTTTCCCAAACTTTTCACGTCATATTCCCAGATGACATCACATTAAACATCAGTGACGTTTCTACCTTGATGTCCAATGTGTCTTTGAAGCTAGAGTACTCCAAAGAGTAAATGATGTCATAAAACACACTTGAGTATCCCAAACTTTTGAAGTCATATTCCCAGATGAATTCACATTAAGCATTTCTACCTTGACATCCCATGTGTCTGCTAAGCTAGAGTACTCCAAAGAGTCAATGACATCACAATTACTCTGAGTCATGTGACAGTTGTCAGATACTATGTAGTTCATTTATTGGATGCATACTTACTTTTTTCAACAATGTTGTCAATTTCATTACTTTTCACATTATCAAAACAGTTTTCATCTTTATTTTGTACAAATTCAAAACCAATGGATTGTAAGCTTCTGGGAAAATTCTGTATGTCAAAAGCTGCAAATCCTCTTTGTTCCAAGTAACCAGAAAATGAAATATTATTTATGTAGACTGCAACTTTCTCCATCTTCAAAAACAATACATAACAGAGAATAAACAGTAAATATATGCTTCACTCCATCTTCCTCAATTGCTTATTATGCAACTATAAGCAGCTCAGTTTGTAAAACACTCACTCACACTGTAAAAGGTCCCAGGTTCTATCCCCAGTTTAATCCTGCATTTTTTTTTGGCCTTCTTGTTACAGTTTGGTGGCCAGTGTGGCCCTCAAAAGTAGAGGAATGGCAATTGAATGCCACATAAAGTCAATGGAACTTGCCAGCGTACCATGTAATCAATACCTCTTAACGTTTGTGCGCAATGAAATGGATAATGTCTACGTCAAATATTCCCGAAAAAATGTCATTATTACGGGAAAACGTAACTTTATGTGATTCCGTTGTCAATAGAAATAATTGTCCCACACAAACGCTATGAGGTATCACGTGGTACTCTGGTGAACTCCATTCAAAGTGAGATAAATTTTCCATAGGAACATGGGAAACTGAAGAATAACAGGGAAGAAATTTAGCAGTCTTAGAAGCTCAGTTGTTAAAGCAGCGGCCTATATGTGTTAAAGGTTCAGGGTTCAGTATCTAGTTTAACCCTGCATTTTTCTCCTTCCTTTTACACTGTACATGGTAGAAATGATCCATTGTTTATCATGGATACCAATGTCATTTGACATAGTTTCTAATCATGCCACATCTACTTATACAATGTATTTAAACTCTGGCAATCTTAAGAAACTTGCAGACCCCATTTGTAACACCAATAAGTGTCTGAACAAAAGCCAGTGGTAAATCTATAAGGTTGTTTTAAAGTGATTCGTGTATGTGGGAACAGAACAAAGTCTCCACATCACTTTTCTTTCATTATTATCAAATCATATAAAACCATTTACTGTAAAATCACAAATATTCGAAGGGGATTAAATTTCGTTATTTTCGTGGGTTATTGAAAACCATGAAATTAAAAGCCATTGAATATTTTTAATTACCATTGCCCTCAAAGGTATTTTTTTTTCACAAAACTCAATTCCACGAAAATTCTACCAACAGAACTTTTTAAAAAGGCAAAAACCACGAAATTTTAACCCAACAAATATTAATGATTCTACAGTATTTTCATGGTGATCCATTTTTCATTGTTTTTGTCAACAAAATTTTTTTTAGAAATTAAATTATATGTTATACTTGTCTTACCTGAATATGTTATGATAGTCTTGTAATGGAAACAAAGAACAAATTGGAGTAGGGACTACTGAGGCAGAGACATGTTTACTCCCCCAAATTCTATCACCATTTAATGAGTAACACCTGATAAGTAATCACCTTTCTTGATCAAGTTTCACAACAACAAAGTTCCAACCTCGAAATTATCATCCAACGAAATGGCATTTTTTTCTTCAAACCACAAAATTTGGAGCCCGTGAATTTAAATGTGTTCACAGTAGTATGTAATCTTCATCATACTGTGAAGGTGTACACATAAATAAGATGAAGGAATAGGACAATCATCAAAATGAAGTTTATCATCAAATTCAGGAAAAATTTCCTTTTATCAAGCCACCATCATGTTCTGTTCATTCCCTGTTGTTGTATGCCACTTATGACATTAAATGATAGGAAGTCTGCAAGCCTCACCTAAAAATTTACCTTGTAGATGACCTTCAATTGACCTTGACATTTGAATGAAAGAACTAAAACCTTTATCTAAAGTCTTAGTAAAAATAATACTGAAAAAAATTTAATACTGATGATTACAGTGTTAACTTTTATGTCAATATCTGTCTTTTATATATATATATATATAGAGAGAGAGAGAGAGAGAGAGAGAGAGAGAGAGAGAGAGAGAGAGAGAGAGAGAGAGAGAGAGAGAGAGAGAGAGAGAGAGAGAGAGGGGGGGGGGGGAGAGAGAGAGGGGGGGGGTTAACTTCTGGCTTTGTAGTTGAAAGTTGAATCCCATAAACTTCTGACAAAGCTTTAAAATTACTTCCTGACTGAGATAATTTTAGGACAGGGGCTTATTATTTGAATGGGAAAAAATTAAAAAAAAATCAAGCACAAAGATTTTGGATTGTTGGATAGTCATTACGAACTGTGGTTTTAGCTTTGATTGCAGAAATGGTAAATACTCTTGTGATCATTAGTTATGAGAAAATGTCTACTTCACAACAGTATACATTACACAGACACTTGTTTCTGTCAGTAATGAGGTAAGTCATGACCAATATTACCTAATATTATTAGGTAATATTGGTCTTGACTTACCTCATTACTGACAGAAACAAGTGCCTGTGATACATTAAGTATGATCAGGGACGTATATAGCCAGAGTGTTATAAGTCCCTGGTATGATACAAAGCAATTTTTATTTAAGCATAACTTGTGACAGTTGTAATATGTCCTATGTGATCATCTCCTTTACTAAATATATCTTTATGTTTATTCAACAGTTGTTTTGCTTTCTGAACTTCTTTATCGGTTAAATTATCCGTTTGTAGATGTATTTTACTTAGCGGATCTTCATCTGTGTTGTTATCTATCATAATATTATCCTCTATATCAACTAGCTGTAATTCACAGATAAGTTCTCTAGGTTGTAATCTAACAGTTCTTGTTGATACATTAGACAAATGCACATTCACTATTTTTCTCGAACTACAATCATACGGCAACACAGTCGGTGTTATATCAATATCATCAGGAATACCAGAGTTCAAAGTTGCATTAAACATTGCACAAACAGTGGGGTATGGCAACTTCTTATCAAGATAACCCTTAACTACTGTCTCTGAATTTGGTTTAATAATCACTGGTCTGATTTCTGCATTTTTTACAACTGCTAGTCTATATCCTTGATGTTGTAATTGTTTATCTCTAAGTGACATACACCTAAACGCAAGATAAAGTGGAGTATGTAGATTAGCTTGCTGCAGAAAATTTAACCCATGTCTTGACTTTGTTCTATTTAATAATATTGTCAATAAATTGGTTCCTATCAATACTGGTACTTTATGATTATATCGACTATTTGGAACTATTAAAAACAACCCTTTACTAATCACATTGTCCGTTTCATTCATTCCTGTTACTCTTAATTCAGTTTCAATGTAACCACTATATGGTAATAATTGTCCATCGGCGCACTCGATGTGTAAAATATTCCCTAACGGTTGTATCGGTAAATGCTGCAGATGAGTATCATAAAATTCTTGACTGATAGTAGAAACTGTCGATCCTGTATCAATCAATGACGGTGTATTATGTCCTGATATAATAATAGGTAACTCATTTGCGTTGCCGACTAAATGCTCATCGATGTTACGTGGAGGGCTATTTTGTACATCACCTAACGCTTGCCCCTTAGCGCAGGTCTCGGCCAGTTTAAATAACGCCGTGAATGGTCCATATTCACCCTACATCCCAGTTGAACATGTCCAATTTGACCACACCTAAAGCATGTTGGTCCACTGGTGACTGTATTATATCGCGACGTGTTCTGTTGAGGTGGCGGAAATCGTGGCCTTGATGTGTATTGTCTTTGTGTAAATTCTTGTCTTGGTGTATACTGTTGCCTTGTCCTATATCCATACTGCTGTCTGTAATTTGATTGTGTATTATATCTATATTGATCCATATTTTGATTGTTGTTACCGTATCCTGTACACCCATCCTTGATTGATTTTACATCTATAGCTAACTGATTGACAATACCTTTCAATTCTTCTAATCCGTTGTTGCTCTCATTAGTTTCCACAGCTGACTTACTTGTTGTTAATTTTGAAACCTTTTCCTTTAACTTACGCTCCTTTTTATCATTTTCCACTTGTCTAATCGCTACTCTCAACTTGTCGAAATCCTTGACCCTGTCGAAAATATGTCCCGTGATGTCCCGCAAAGACGTTTTCAATCCTCTATAAAACACGTTGCAAAGTTCAGCATCTATTTGAGCCGGAGTCGATGTTTTATAATCTGGTGTATCGATATATAAATCTTCTAACCTATTACTCCATGCCGTAACATCCTCATCCTCGTTTTGATATGCGCTATAAAACCTAGCTTTCATAGTTTCAGGTGCATCTACTGTCCCGTATAAACTCTCAAACTTATCCAATACCTGTACAATTGATGGAGCCGATCCTAATCTAGTATGTACTCGCAAAGCTTCACCTTTTAGGGAACTCCTTATTGCCTGCGATATTGTTTGCTTAGAGTGACCTTCATTTATTACGCATTCTACCTCATGTTTCCAAATGCTGAATGTTACATTATCCTTTTTGTCATCTCCAGAAAACGTTGATATTTTCGGGAAATGATGCACACTAGCGGCATAATGATGCGTTCGCGGTGGAATTTCAGGTTTTACTTCCTCTGATGTTACATCTTTCATCCAATTTTGAAAATCTCTAAGCGTATCCATTTTCGGTTTTGCTCCTAATTTCTCAAAATGTTGTTCCATTTGTTTGATTTCCTCTTCTGTTAATTTGGTTGCCATGGTGATATAATTTGACAAACTCAACAAGACAAGACAAACCAATACAATACCTTAAACCAGATAACTTATAAACCAACCTAACTAAAATGTTGTTGCTCTAACTTAAATAAATTCCGGCGATGATGTGAGATGTAAATACGATTAAATATCGACGTCGCTTTAGTATCCTATGTCCAACGATGTAAATTAATTGATTAGTTTGTTGAATTCAACTTATTTGTACGAACGTAGGAGTATATGGTGACATATATTACTATTGTATAAAACTTAATGTAACCTTATTACAATAATACAACACCGTGGTATATACCTTGTTACAATATGACACTACACTATAATCATGATATCATGAAATATATATATATACCCAAAGCAAGCAGCAAAAAGATGAACGCAGCGCTATGTTGTTATGATGATGTTGTATCAAGATAATGTTATATGTAATGCAATTTGGTAAAGTGTGTATTGTAATAATATATAGTGTATTTATTATTATACTCTATATGTAATACTGGTATGTCAAAGTCAGTTGTCAAAAACACTCTCACACTAAGATTATATTGTTAGTTTAGGGTGGGAAAGGGACAAGATAATATTCGGATGTAACATACACAATAAACGGCGCGTTTAAGTGGTATTACTGCATATGTGCTGAAATTTTGAATGATCAACATACAAAATTTATAACCATATGCAGCAAAATACAACCGGTTAATAGTTAATAAAATTCGGCCGATGATTACGAACAAAAAAAATAAATACCTTGTAGTCAAGTTTTTTATTTCACCTGACTATAAATTGCACCTAATGTCAAGTTTATAAAACACTTGACATGATTAAAAAAAAAGGAAAGGGTATCAACAATTAAATGTAATGTATTCAAATATGAATGTTGCATCACAGGGGCTTGTATCAACTTATAATTATTTTTTTTTTAAATCAAAAATTCGAACCACTAGATACAGTAATTCGCTTTTACTGTATCTAGCGGGTCGAATTTTTGATTTTTTTTTTTTAAATAATAATTATAAGTTGATACAAGCCCCTGTGGTTGCTTCAATGTGTGTTCTAAAGCTTAAGCAATAAAAATATTATTATAATTATTATATCAACATAAAAACGTTTTTCATAACGGTATAAATCACAATTTACCTTGGCCATAACCAAAAAAACAGGACCGTGGGGTTGTAGTTCACCACCAAAAAAGTGAAAGCGGAAATTAAAGCGGAAATGCAAACCAAAGGGGAAAAACCCAAGGCCACGTGTTTTCTTACCGGAAGTATTCATTCATAACATTGAGGAGGACCTGATCAGGTAAGAATTTCATATTAAAGTTAAGAATATAGACATGTTGTTTAACTATTTGTTTAATGTAACTTAATTATTCTCGATGCTATCACCTACGGTTCTAAATTAATGACCACTGATATCACAAACTAAAATATATCTTGGTTTTTCCTTTTATACATGTAGGCATATCCGAACTGCAATCTCAAATTGGATATTTAACTTCATCAAATTATACTTTAAACAGTCAATGTCAATTTAAAGGCCCAATTAAGGAAAATGCATGTCGCTTGTTGACTTCATTGAATTACAAAAATATGAAAATTTAATCGATATTTGTAATTGTGTAATCATAGTCACGTATGTATGTGTGTAATATTTAGACAATATTTAGATGCATCAATGTTCTGTATGAGCAGAGACCGCACCATAAATATATCAAATTGCCTGAATTTTGATTTTCACATTGACAGATAAAGTTAAGAAACACAGAACATTATTATTTGAGAACAAATAACGACTGAAGTGGTATTTCTTATTTTGATATCCTGTTGGTCTCGAAGTTTTAATAGCATTTTTCCAATGCATATTGTTTTTTTATCGAGCACGGAGGGTGAAAACCAATTGTCGCAACAAAAACATTAACAAGCGTTATGTAACTCATGTAGATTATACTATAACGAAAAACACAATTTCAGATCAAAAATAAGTAATGCTGTAATCTGTCAATTATTACACTTTAATTAAACGGTGATAAAAATGTCCGGTTGTCGCCAATAACTTGAGTCAGGCTAATCATTTCTTAAAATGACAGTTGTCTCCGTTAAGGTTTTAACAAGCGTGATCGTCAGTATAGCCAACAACAACAGTATTGACAGATTTTTATTTTATAGCGAAGTAGGCAATAATGTCCACTCCTGAAAGTTACCAATTACAAATACTATTTGTCATGATATATTTAAATTCTTTCAAGAAAGATCTCAAATTTTAACATCCGTTATATTAACATCCGTTATATTAACATCCGTGATAATCAAAACTTTTCATAAAAAATCTTCATCAAAAAGAATTTTATGGGTGGTAAGCTTTGTTCTACACCGTATTACTTCTATAAAAGTTAAAACGCGGGAATATTTGGTTTATACATGCAAGAAGTTTATAGTTTTATAGCATTAAGTACAGTAAAGCATGTTGGGTCTCTTGATTATTCCTCAGTCTTGCAAAAAGAGAATGCATTAGCTATACTAGAAATATTCTATTTTACATAATTACAAGCCTCAGAATAGATTTAATCATGGCGAATACTTAGTAAGCGGTGTAGTGGTAAACTTCAACGCTTAATAATGGTTTCTGCTGCAATGCTGAATGCATAATGAATAATAACGGATGTTAATAAATTTGTGTCTTTTTGACAAAAGTCATTATCCTTTGCCTAACTAACAATATTTGACAGATATTTTAATAATGAATTATAATAAAAAACAATACAAATAGTATATTTTGCCGATTTTCTTGTTTTTCATGACAGTAAATATTGTTTATTACATTTGGTGATACATACTGATGCCTAAAGATCTTAATAGTTTCTGCAGACGTTATGGTTATGCCAAAAGAAAATATTTGCATTTTACTAGATATATTTAAACATTGTTCTATACTTCATTTTTTTTAATAAATGGTTATTACTATCAAATAATCCCAGACTATTCTCGTTAACAAAATTTTTAATATCAAAGATGGAGGAACCAGTACTACAAAAATAAACATTCTTTCAGAGTTGCAAACAGTCGTAATTGAAACTGCTTTTTCATTCTGAAAAGCTTTCAACATTGAGTAACAAGCAAAGTCATTTCTTTAAGCAAAATTAAACTGTTGGTCAATTTATTGTTATCTGATTAAACATCCATTTGCCTTCATAAACATCAAAAGCTAATCTTTAAAGAGTAGATACTTATTATTGTCATAATTTCATCTGTTACTTAGCTGTCTGTTAATTAAATGGGGTTTTGAGTCCCAATTAAGAATATTTCACTTATATCAGAATGTCACTAGCTTAAACCTGACCTCCCAAATAAGGAACGGGCAGTCTACACATTGAGCTAAGGTAGTGGTACTTGGTCCTAATGGTGCATTAAACACACTGGATCAAATTGTACGCTTTTCTGTTAGGGGCATAATGCACATTTCCAGGTCTGTTGGTATTTTTGTCTTTTTAAAAGGATTCACATTTATATTACTGCCTTGTTAGCAATAAATGTGTTAAATTTGGTATGCTAAAGTAAATAAATTTGTTGAGTTCTTTATAATTAAAAAGACGTATCTGTTCAATTATAAAGAATTCATCAAATGCACTTACGTAAACATCCATTGGGTTTAGAGAATAATAGAGATTCAGTAATGTCATTAACTTCCGCAACTTTTATAAAAGCCTAAATTTTCAGTTTAAACTGGCAGAGAGTCAATGTTTGTCGCAAATATTTGAGTTGCTTGCAAATGCTTTTGTTATTTTTAATTATTTATCTTTTTTTTATTATTTCATTTATTTTACATTTTTATGCCAAAAACTTACTTTAATGTTTTAGTTCAAATTCATTTTTAACATCCGTTATGAAGTAACAGTTGGTCATATTTGGACTAAAAAGTCTTTGAATGTTTAATTCATGTTATCGGTGATTTGTTTTACTTATGTATTGATTAGACTTACAATTAGACATAATTTCCATGATCAAAAAGTTGCTTTCTTATGTATTTGAAATCTTAAAAATTAAAGAATCAGTTTATCAGAATGAAATGGCCAAGATGGCTTCTGTTGTTGCCTCCTCTGTTTATATACAGTGCAAGTGAAATATTTTAACTAATGCGATGGGATTGCTACAGCAATACTCTATTTTAAAAACTAAATCAAAGCAGCTTACAACTTCATGCATTGTTCGTTTACAATTAAAAACTGTTACTTTAACATCCGTTATCATGATGTAAGAGGTCATTTATAATAGCATTTGAAATATTATTGGAGAAAGTTGTGTGGAAAATTTTGTTATTTTTGAAATCTAGAAACCTCACACTTTCAAATTAACACCAGTCCTACTTCTTACAAATGACTTCAATTTTCAACCCTGTGTAAAAATTAATTGGGCCTTTAATTTGACATTGACTGTAAATAGTTTATACGCATTTCGATCGTGATGTTTATACTGTAAGTAAATGTATGCTTGTAGCCCATACAGTAGAAATATCGGAAAGCATGTCGTGTAGGCCTGAAACCCAGTGCATTGAACGACTTTTATTATACTAATATTACTGGGTACAGTTCGATTATAAGCCCAGGGAGTAAATTAAGCCCAGGCTAAAGCCCAGGGAAGTTTCTCGCGCCCAGGAAGTTTTGGGACATCGTAGAGATGTAAAATTCACATATTTATCAGAGATTATAATTTAGTTTATCATGTAAAAATTTTATATTGTTCTATGCAAAAATAAGGAAGAAATTGATCATTTACTTTTTTACCGATCGACAAGCTACGGCGATTGAAGGGAGATAACTTGCGTTGATTACTCTAAGACTTTTCTGGTGCTGTTCAAGCATATATGTGTGTGTTTGTGTGTGTGTGTGTGTGTGTGTGTGTGTGTGTGTGTGTGTGTGTGTGTGTGAAGGAAATTTTTTGACTTCGAATAAAAATGAAATAAAACAGATCGGGTCTTAATTTTGTGGAATGATGGTTCAATAAATTATAAATTTACAAGAAGATTTTTTTACAAGTGCATCTAGTTATTCAAATTTATACTTTATCAATCCATCTGCACCAGAAAAGTTTCGGCCCATGTTTATAAAAAAAGATTTTACAAAAAAATAATACCTCAACTATGAATGGACCAATAAATTGTCCAGAAATTGTCAGTCTAAATTCCATGCAAGAAATTTATAATTTTAATTATAATATTTATAATAATAATAACAACATGTGATAATTGCCGAAAATTCATAATTTAATAATTCAAGGTATATATTGCAGTTGAGGCATCACATCAGTTCCTCATGGGCCTCATGGCCTCATTAATAAATCTCGTCTTCTAATTTCAGGTATCCCCTTAGACGTTAAGTGTCTTGCTGCATTTTCTTTTAAATGTCGTGTATAGAGAATATGTTTTACAGATGGAAAAGCTGTATAAGTTGCATTAATTAAAGCTTATTCTTCGTCAGTTCCAAAAGTTAGTTTATAAATGGGAAAATGAAAACCTATTTTTGTTCTGATATCGGTTAACAAAATACTATATGTATTGTATTGACGAAGAAAGACTGGACCTAACATGATCAGCGAAGTTGAAGTTCCTTTTCTTTTTAAAAGTTTATGTTGATACACTTTACACGTTACAAAAAGGGGCCTGATTGACCCATTTGAAACACAATACATCATGTCGTTAAATTGATCATCTAAGTAATATATAAGTTGCAGCAGCCATGATTGCCCATGGACCTGTGTCGTCATAGTTTATTGCCGCATGCCAGCAACTGTAATCAATATTGCCACCAGTTAAGTGTAAAGAAAATTTTTTGCCTTCATTCAGATACGCGCGTTTATTTCTAGTCAGTTCTATAGAAGTAATTACGCGTATTTCTGACGCAAGGCTTTCATTTCAAACAAGTGCTATAGAGATCGGAGTTAAATAAACAGTTCCCGTTGCCAGTAGAATATATCGGTAGTTTACCGGGAACATTTAAAGCACATGGTTTTAACATTTCTTCCGCAACAGAATCTAAAACTAAATTGTTATTTTTTTAATTAGCATCTAGAAGACACGGTGCTATTGTCTTCTTTCCTCATCAAAATGTTTTACATTTTAATCCCACATTCAAGATGGTTATCTTTAACCTCCTTTGACAACCTTTGTAGAGAGAAGTCATAATTGAAAGCATTGTCTGAATTCAGACAGCAACTGTGGCAAAAATAATCTAGTTGTATTTCTTGTAATTCTTTAAATTGGGCCTTGCTTATCCCCTCGCATTTAATATGAAACCACTTATCACATTTCTCTCATGCGTTGGTTTTGATACCACATTTCTTATTACAAACCCCAAATAAAAAAGTTGCCATTTTTGCAGTTTACTGCAGTTTCAAATTTATTCCTCATATTAATTAGTAAAAGTGTTCACTTTGGTGTATTGGCCTACATTATCACACTTGTCAGAGATAACTTTATCCTTGATAAATGCGTGTTCTTGATCATTACTGGAGTATGTCTAATTAATTAATTTCAGATGTCTGATGACAGGACACAGGCTGTTAATCCGATAATTACCAGGTGCTCATAATTAATATATTACTCGTATTATCTTTTGTAAACAATTTGAGGAAAAAAGGTTATTAATAATTTTAAATGAGTACGTCTTTAAGAGAAATAAAAGAGAAAAATTATTATTTTAAAGATATAAGAAAACAAGGTTTAATTATTTTTATTTACAAAATATGTCTTTAAGTATTGAATTGTGACTATGCCTTTTGTTCTGGACATTTCTTTCGTTTCGTTATCATTATTATCAAAATCCACAGTTTGTGCAATATTATGTAAGCAATTAGACAAATTCATTTTTCCCAACAGTCTTGCAATATTTTCTTAATTAAAACGAAAATAACGATATCTTCTTTATTATGTTGAAAAGTCGTCTTAACATGTTAAATTGTCAAGTGCATTTAGCTATTTCTATAACATCAGAAGTCCATGAATTACTTCATAATTCATGGACTTCTGATAACATCTATATAACGGTATCTTCCTAATAATGTTGAAAAGTCGTCTTACATGATTAAATTATCAAATACATTTAGCTATTTCTTAAACTTTATATTTTAAGCGATTCATTCTATATATCATATTAATAAATGTCTTAGAGTAATCAACGCAAGTTATCTCCCTTCAATCGTCGTAGCCTGTCGATCGGTAAAAAATCAATGATCAATTTCTTCCTTATTTTTGCATTGATCAATATAAAATTTTTACAATATAAACTAGATTATAATCTCTGATAAATATGTGAATTTTACATCTCTACGATGTCCAAAAACTTCCTGGGTGCGAGAAACTTCCCTGGGCTTTAGCCTGGGCTTTATTTACTCCCTGGGCTTATAATCGAGGTACCAAATATTACTTTATATATATAAATATATATATATATATATATATATATATATATATGGAAAAGAATGAATATGGGCTTTGGTGTAAAACGCCGTTACCCTCACTCCACTCTACTTGTATTTCTATTTTTAGATTTTGTTTACAATGTTACATATGCCATATACATTTAATGTATCAAAGAATATTTTTTGTTGTTTAAGGTTAAAAATCCCTTTAAAAAGCCATGAAGAATGATTCAAAGCCTAAGCTCTGTGAACTTTGCGAGACAGAATTGTCCAAATATAGATGTCCCAAGTGTAAAATTCTGTAGTAAGTATTTTTGTTTAGATAAATTATGCAGGTATGCTAAATTCATGCCCAGATACAGATGAGAAAACCAAAGTAAATATGTGGTGTTAAACAGAGCTATAGGATTAATAAAGTTAGATTGTAATTGCTGAGAAAACAGGATTTCCTGGAGGAAACCTCCTATATTTTAACACAAGGAACTTGACTGAGCATGATTTGAAGCTACATGGTGATAGGCACTTTGTTATATCCAATAGTGAATATGATATGTAGATATGCATACATCGTTTGTGAGGATGTTATTAGTGTTTTGTACATATTGTCACATGGTCTATAATAATTAAAACAACTGCATCTTCTTTTTAACCCTCTTAGTGACTCAGTGGTAGGGGATCTTTTCGAATAGCCAGAGATTGTGGGTTCAAACCCTGGCAAGTCAAACATAAGACTTTAACATTTGAAGTACTGTTTACTTCCCTGCTGCTAAGCATAAGGAGGACAGAGTATTGACTGGTTCATTCAGTGACAGGACAATGTGACTAGGGTCGTTGTAAGCTTGTCTGTGGTATACTGACTCAGTGAGCTAGCACCTTAAAAAAAAAGATTTCCTTTATGCACAGCAGACCAAAATATTTACCATGTCCTACAAATACACAAATTTGTTTCTAGATTAATCCTTAGAGATTAAAGACTTCACTCTTGTCATTAACAGCTGAAAAATTACAATCAACAATCAAATATCTATCTTTTTTAATGTTTTTGGAATTTCTTGTAAACAAATTCCCATACTTTTACATTCTGTGTCACAGTTTTTTAATATTGTAAAATGAAATGTCTATAAGATGTTTTAAATTTCTTTTACAGCTGTTCAGTAGCCTGTTTTAAGTCACATAAAGGTTTGTTATTTTTATTTTCTATATGAAAAGCTCACCTGGGCAAAAAGCATGTTTAGATTTTGTATGATTCTGTCTTCGTGTTTCACTGCTATTTATGGTGCATTTATAGTTTTTAGTCTTTTGTAATACACTGGTTTCTGCACAATGTTTGCTTGTCAAAAGTCTATGGTTTTCTCTGCTTTCCTCAACCATCCAAACCACTGGGGTAGTTTAGTTGGTAGAGTGCTTGCTCTGTAAAAAGGAGGCCATGGGTTCAAATCCCAACCAGGTCTGACCCAAGACTTTAAGTGGGTAGTGACTGTTCTTTCTCTCTCCAAGAACTCAGCATTACGAAATGAAAGTCACGGTTCTTTCGGATGGGAACTTAAAATAAATGTAAGTCATGTGGCTTGATAAAGAACCCTGCTGTATAATACCATCAGCACAACACACTTTTGCCTCTAGCTGGCAACATCTTGATATAAGTGAAATATTTCTGACTGGGAAGTTAAACACCATTACTCAATTCCACCATTCAAGAACTAACCTCCTTGATATATGTGAAAGAATCATGACTGGGGCACAAAACACCATTACTCCTCTCAACTTAACTCTGCACACCTTTGATAAAATTTCATCAAACTTTAGACACTGATAGATAAATATTCTTGAAAAGAAGAAGTTTGTTGTTCTAGCTGTTCATAGATCTTTGCTGTTAAAGTACTTTTTCATCTGTAGTCATATACATATATAACAATATTACAGTGGTTTTGTTTGCCTAAAATTACTACCGAATAAAGGTAGTTTCCCCTTGAGAAATATGACTAAAATTTCCCAATTTGACAACTAAAATTCCCCAAAAGGCTACAGTGACACACAATCAAATAGTTTAAGTTAAATCCAGTTGTCCAAAACTGTTCTGACAGACAAAAAATGTAGAGATTGTCACAATATAAGATCTTTGCAATGAATTTCAAAATTCTGAGCATAATATGTGACATAAAAAGGGTCCAAATTTTCTCAGTCTGAAAGGTAGAAGGTAGTTTTTAAAAACCATAGCAAAATCACTATACAACAAGAACAACTACAACACTAACCTGCTAATTGGTAATATTGTGTACAGTAAAACATTTGCTATGCAGCAAAGTGTGATTCAGCAGAATCAGCTTACAAAATTGATATTCCTGGTGCACATGATTTTGTGACATAGAGCACTAATAAGATATACCATATGAATGAATTACCAAAGATATGATTGATAGCATGTATACAATTGCATTTGCTACTATAAATAGATTAGAAATTCTGACTAGTAACTTTTTTTTATTTAATTTCAGCAAACTTACACCATTGATTTTGAATGTCAGAGGTCAAGGTCAAAATACTATTAATAGATATAAGATTTTCTCAAAATAACTGAAATTTACTTTATGGAATTTTATCAAATTCTCTTAACTATTAAAATTTTTTTGAAAAGCAGAAACTTTTTGGGTAAGAGGTCATAGGTCAAGGTCACTGTGTCTTTAATTAGAAGAGAGTGTTTGCACAATACATAAAGATTGCTTTAATGGAATTCTTCAAATTTCATAAATTGCTAGATATTATTGAAAGAATAGTGCTTTTGATTTTTAAAGTCATAGGTCAAAGGTCAATATAACTGTTACTATGAACAGGTTATAACCTGTGGGTCTGGTCAATCAAACATTTTTCAGACCTAGAACCATAAGTTATTGATACATGTACTAAATTATTGAATATGAATTCGGACATAGCTGTTTTAATTGATATCAACACTAGTATCACGAATTTTGGTTTGTATTGTCAGTATTTGAGCATGATATCAATTAATTGATATCAAAATGATTGCATAATAACCATTATTTTGATATGGGGGGGGGGGGGGGGGGGTGGGGTGGGGGCTTGGGTGGCTGAATGATCAAAAGTATGGATTATGCCACCTCTCACTGCCTAGGTTTGAATGCCACTGGTGCTGGTCCTAAGGTGAGAAAGTTTGTTGGTTTACTTACCGAAAGCTGGTGGTCTCTGGTTTCCTCCATCACACCAGAACTGACCACCTGGATATTACTAAAAAATTCCTTACTAGGGTGTAAAAACCAGTAGTCCACTCCACAACACTCGGTATTTTTATAAAGTTATGTTTTCATTACCTATAGAGAAACAGTGTCAGCTGCTTACAGACCAATCAAATGAAAAAGAAAAAGAGAATCACCAAATATTACATGGACACAGTTATAAAGGTATGAAGTTTTAACCCTCTCTACAAAGTTTGCAGGGGTTATAGGGCAGGGTTGAATTTATCTGTTTTTTCCTGTTTGTTCAATCTTTCATTTGTCTGAAATGTAAAAACACTTTTTGTGTCGCCTGACTAGGCAACATATAGGGATTACTTTCGTCGGCGTCTGGATTTCCTTGTCCGGAGCATAACATTGGTGTTGTACATTCAAATGACTCCAAACTTGGTGTGCATGTTTCTGGCAATGACTCGAAGTGCAGTGCACAAGAACCGCAACTCTATCTTTTTCCGTTTTTGAATTATTTCCCTTTGATTGATTTTTACAAGACATTTATTAATCACTTCTATATTAAAAACACCTTAACACACTTGAATGCCTGAGTAAATGTAAGGTGTGATTTGATACAATGGCTGCTTACAACAATAGGTGAGACAATACCTCTCACCATCGAGTCCCAAATCAGTTGATTATTGGCTTTTGGGACCTGCAAATTTGTTTGCAAAATGGAATACTTCTCAAAATAGGACCTCCAAAAATTGAGACCTTTTTGATAAAGAGTTAAGAACAAATATTGTTGGGACCTGAAAAATACTTCTCAAAATTGAGTACCTCTCAAAACTGAATCCCTTGGAATCGGGACCCGACTGTACTATGCAGTGTCAGGCGACACATCTGTTTCAAAGAAACATATCTAGTATTTTTATTTTTTTTTATTTGTGAAAGCAAAGCTGAATGCTTAACCTGTTTTTGAGTCCATTACATTTTTAAAAAGGTATCGGGTCTTGTTTACTATAGGTAATCCAGGGAAATATTCGGATTTACTCTTGCATGCAAATGAGCTCTTCCATATTGAAATATTGGGTCAAAAGGTCAATTGAAGAAAAATTGAAAGGTCAGAAACTGGAGATATTAATGTTCAAAAAGGTGCAAACTTTTAAGTTTGTATATATGAAAAATATATGAACGCAACAAAAACATAATAATTATGAGGCTTAAATGATATTTCACAAAATCTACAAATTACAGAACATACTGTATAGCTAGTTATTTTTGCAGGACTAAATTTTGACAAGAGAAAGTGAATTGAAAATTTAGCATATTTATTTTGGTAATCTAAAACAAGTCGCTCATTGTTGACTGGTATACAAAAATTTGACTTAAATACTACCACCAAAATTTGCATCCCACGAAATAACCAGCAATTTGGAATTTCAAATAAGAAAAAGGCCACTGCCTGCAGTGAGCTTATACAACTAATGAACTTATCAATAAATTGTTTTAAGCTATTTGGGCTTTACTGGTTAATGACGATTTGCTGTCCATGATTTTAAAGAAATCTTCTGATTTTTTAGAAGAAGGGGAGATGTCAGATAACAGTTTAGATGAAGAAGATACAGAAGACAAAGTACCTGTTGAAAAACTTCAGCGATTAGGTATGGACATATCAGTAAAAGTTAATCTGTTTCAAAATTACAGGCCACTCAGACTTTGGCAATATATGGGAAGGAACAGAAATTACAAGACTTTATATAGACATATCCTAAAGTCTGTTTCAAAATTACAGGCCACTTAGACTGGCAATATATGGGAAGGAACAGAAATTACAAGACTTTTTATAGACATATCCTAAAGTCTGTTTCAAAATTACAGGCCACTTAGACTGGCAATATATGGGAAGGAACAGAAATTACAAGACTTTTATAGACATGTGAGTAAAAGTTATCCTAAAGTCTGTTTCAAAATTACAGGCCACTCAGACTTTGGCAATCTATGGGAAGGAACAGAAATTACAAGACTTTTTATAGACATGCGAGTAAAAGTTATCCTAAAGTCTGTTTCAAAATTACAGGCCACTCAGACTGGCAATATATGAGAAGGAACAGAAATTACAAGACTTTTTATAGACATATGAGTAAAAGTTATCCTAAAGTCTGTTTCAAAATTACAGGCCACTCAGACTTTGGCAATATATGGGAAGGAACAGAAATTACAAGACTTTATATAGACATGTGAGTAAAAGTTATCCTAAAGTCTGTTTCAAAATTACAGGCCACTCAGACTTTGGCAATATATGGGAAGGAACAGAAATTACAAGACTTTATATAGACATATGAGTAAAAGTTATCCTAAAGTCTGTTTCAAAATTTCAGGCCACTCAGACTTTTGCTGTTATAGATATAGACACCTACCCCAGTACATGTAAGTAAAAGTAAAATTTTGTTTCAAAATTACAGCCTTTTCCCAACATTTGCAATGATGGGAAGCAACTAAATTTACAAGGCTATGAATGGACATATTAGTAAAAATTAAAGTCTGTTTCAAACTTTCAGGCTCATCTAATGTTTGCAATGACATGGAGCAACTAGGGGTACAATAATTCCCCTTTAGATGGCATGCAAATGAACAAGGTTGATTCCCATCTTTTTCTTTGCTGGTTTACTTTCATTTAGAAACCACTATGGTAGCTCAGTTGGTAGAGTGCTCACTTCTTATGTGGGAGGTCGGGGTTCAAACTCCTGTCAGGTCTGACCAAGACTTGAAAACTGGTAGTTAATGTTCTTTCACCATGCACTCGTCATTTAGAAATGAAAGTCACAGGGTCCTTCAGAGGAGATCTAATAAACTGATGCCTCATGTTAAGGCAGGAGTGGCACGTTAAATAAGCCCTCTCTGCATATTGACCTAAGCAAACTGCAAAGGTCAAAATTTCTGGCACTTCACCTATAGTTAGTGACATCTTTGATAGAATATTCTTGACTGGGACATAAAATTCCATTAAATCAAATCTAAATCAACCTTTCATTTAGAAATTCTGTGGACTAGATCAATGTGAAATTTAGTTTCTTGCTATTGGACCTTCAATACAGACCTAGGGAGCACAAACTCGATTTCAGTGTTCTTAAAAGAACACCTGGCAAAATTCTGTCCATCTGTCAGTCAGTCATACTTAAGTTTCCAATAATGAATTGTTTGTTACCTTAATCATTTTAATATTATTTTAAAGGCAGATCTTAGTGTGAGAATCGTTTGTCAGTTTGCTTGCTGACGATTGGTGGTTTTATCCAGGCACTCCAGTATTCTCCACCATTCAAGAACTTACAGTCTTATTATAAGTGAAAGAATCTTGTTCGGGATGTAAAAAGAATTTACTCTTATACTCTGTAATTTAATCCAGCAATAATGGAGTTATTCCCATAATACGTATGAACAAACCACAGCTGGTTATTTACTCTCTAAACGATACGACTTTCTTTTAATCTAATCACCACTTAATATCTATAAACACCTTTGTTGAATTCTGTTTAGGTAGTTTAAGTGCGAGAATGTTTGTCAGGTGGCTTTGTAAAAGTTTATTGTTTTTCTTTAAGGTACTCTGGTTTCCTCCACATAGTTAGCATTGCTTGCCTGGTTTCAATGAAAGAATTTTTACTAAGGCTTGAAACAATTATGCCACTTTTAGCCATTTGATATCTACATACAATTTTTTTCCATATGATTTAAACATTACAGAAATATTTATGTAGCAGTTTATTTATACTAATTATTCTTTCATAGGTGAATCACACGAAGTACGCCAAATGTTGGAGAACCCGCATCTACGGTCCCTTATGATTGGCTTAGTTGAATCAAAAGATCCAGGTCACACTATAGAGGCTGCGATGCAGGAGCCAATTTTTTTGGAACTAGCAGATGAATGCTTAGATCTTATAAAGGATGAAAATGCCTTGCCTAAAGGATGATTTTTATTAGACACCTAGTTGTAGTATTTTGTAAAACAAAGATATTGTAGTTCTGTGGAATGGATAATCAATTCTGAGACCAGAAGTAGTTTTGATTTTTTTCTTTGACACAAAAAATCAATTCTGATTGACTTTGAAAGAATGGGGTAATGTGTATTGTCATACATTTTCAATAGTGGATGATACAAAGACAGAATTTGCATTTATTTGATATTAAAACTATCACCCAGTGTAAGATTTGTCTTGTGTATAACATTACATTGTACCTTGTTTTGTTTAAGATGCTGGTGTGGTCATCGATAATTTTTTGCAAAACTTTTTTTTTTTTTTTTGGGCATAATTTTGACAGAGTTTAAAAAATCTTAAATTTATAAATTGTGCCAAATTTGCATTGAAAAGTGTATGATATTGATCAAATTGTGATAACCACATTAATTAATCAATAATGTTATGTTACAGTTTTTAGATCTTTTTCTTGTCTTCGGTTTTATCTCTCCCATAGCACGGTGTACATACATGTGCTACAAAGGCTATGTATTTAAACTTACATATTGTATGTTTTCTTATCACACATTGCTAAAATAACTAAAAGTCAGTTTATAGTATCATAGTTTGAGTATCAAAATTTATTTATACATGTATTTATATCTATGTTTTTGCTGTATGAGACCAAAGTTTTCCCAATGATAGGTGCGCTTCATAATATCTTTGGACCCAATCTGATTATAAAATCATGTCACTGCCCGTTTGTTGGTTGATATGACATTTACATTATTTAGTACAGGTACAAGTTTGTCTTATTAATGTGTCCATAATGTGTTACGGTTTATTATATAACAATCTTTTTGTACATTTGTAGACTTTTACCTTTTCCCTGGAAAGTTTGTGAAATAAAGGCATTACAAATAAAACATATTCCAGTGGAATACAAAACCGTGTGTGTGTGTGTGTGTGTGTGTGTGTGTGTGTGTGTTTGTGTGTGGAATTATGGCATTACAAATTATTCTCCTGAATTGACTATAGACAAAATTATAAAAATATGAATTATTTTTTTATGTTTAAATAAAATATTGATTATCAAATACCACTAACATTGCAATGTAGTTCATAAGGGTTTTTTAAATTCTCAATAACAGCTGGTAGAGTGCTTGCTCTGTAAGTGGAAAGTCCTGGGTTCAAACCCTGGCTGGGTCTGACACAAGACTTGAAAATGGGTAATGACTGTTCTTTCGCAAAGCACTCAGCATTATGAAATGAAAGTCACGGTTCTTTCAGATGGGAACTTCAAATAAACAAGGTCCCGTGTCATGGCAGGCATGGCACGATAAAGAACCCTGCTGTGTAATGCCATCAGTGCAATGCACAGGTAAAATTTCTGCACTTTCGCCTATAGCTGGCTACGTTTAATATAAGTGAAATATTCTTGACTATTCTTAATCTTAAGATATGCACACCTTTAAATCGTTACAAACAAACATACCTAATTTCATTTAAATCCATTTAAAACTGTAGGACTATTTTAAGTCACAAGGTAAAACAAATCTACTTTTGGAAAAAGTTTAGCGTATCATGTTATCATGCTGTCCATCTGTCTGTTAGCATTCAGATTGTAACCTCAACAGAATTTAATAAAATTTGGCTTGTGTGTTTGTTATGACCTGAAAGTGTGCATATTTTAAAATCTTGATGCTGCTTGAATATTTAATAGAGTTATGTCCCTTTTACACTTGAACATATAAAAAAATACTTACCAGTAATTACCAAGATGAAGATAAATAAATATATGTTTATATAAAAAATTGAACCATCTTCAATTTTTATTTTTTATTTTATAAGTATAATGTATTTAATAAACCCAAAAATCAATTGAACAAAATTACGTATCCCATGTCAATATTAACAAACATATTTTATACTACAATAAATAACTACCAATTAACTAGAACCATTCAGTGTAATCCTTAAGATTGATTAAAATAATCTCGCCACAAATAGCTGAAAATCGCTCTCGTGATGTAAAAAAGAAGTTAAACCAATCAATCTCAATTAAATGAACAATGAAAACCTTTTTAAAACATTTGATTTCCTATGAAAATTTTGCAAAACTTGCTGCCTCATAGGAAACAGTATAGTGTTTCTATTTATATTAAAAATGTTGTTCATCAAAAAAAGAGAAGGTGCGATAAAATCATTGAATTGATCCATATACATGTAAATTAACTTTTTTTTTTTTTTTTTTTTTAAAAAAAAAAAATCAATTTTACATATTTTTGTGCCCATCCTGACTGACTACTTCTATTTGGTCCCTGTAAAATTAACTGTAAAAACTAAGAAACATTTTACATATTTTTGTGACAGTCTGAACAACATAACATTTCTATTTGGTCTCTACAAATTAACTTTAGAAAATAATACCCAGTATACACTTCTTTCGAAATCTGGACGGCTTCATCAGGTACAAGAAAATTAGAAATGGATTGATTAACTGATTCCATTCCATAGCTTGTATAAGCCTAATTTTGAATTCTTGATTCTGTACCTAGAAATTATGGATTACCTTGTAATTTTGACATTGAAAAACAGATCTTGCCTTTGGTTAAATCAAATGATCAATTGTTTGTTGATGCTATATTAGACATTGTTTATGAATCAAGATTTAAAGCTGCATGGTCATATGGTGAGACTAATGGAGTCTACTCTTTGTAATAACAATATATAATGGATCCAAATGAACAGTCACTGTTTATTATTTTAATAACAAATCTATGTTTCCATTCCTGGTAGCCAAAATTGCCATTGGCTACTTATTTCAAAGAAATCCTTTCAAAAAGTAATATATTTTAGCAAATTTGCGAAAAAAAAAACAAAAAAACTTTAAAAATGGCAATATTTTTTTTTTTAACATTTTGGAAATGTGGCTACTTATAATTTGAAATTTGTGGAACGCTAGCAAATATGAATCCAAAATAAAAAAGTTTACTAAAATAATGAATTTAACATCATTAGACATATTGATACCTAATAAGCCATCAACTTTACTAGTTTAAATTACACCAGAGACTGGTTGTTGGAAGCTAGATTGGTTTACAGAGCCAGTTAGTCGAAATTTGAATACCCGGTACTGCAAAATTTCAGATTAATTGTAAAAATTAAGGTAGAGATATCAAAAGTGACTAGAGTTTCATTAAGCTATAATAACATATTGATATAAAATTAATAATGAAATATTAATTTTTACTGTTTTAATTTGTAATAATTACTGATTAACAAATTAAGTTTTGTACAACTGGGTCCAGAATTTTTCATCTCCAGGTGCATTAGGGTAGTAAAAAAGTTTTTATTAGTTACAAATCTTTTATATGATATATAAAAATAAAATTGTGTAATTTGACATATTCACAGACTCAACATTTTTTTTGAGTTCTTACTCACTTAAACATGTACAAACTCATGGTTTCAGCATCCAGTACACATTTGTTATTTCAAACTTAAACTTCCAGTTTTTGGTATCATTTGGTATCAAGTACATTTTTGCTAGTAAAAATTTACTAAATATACTCATGGTTTCCTGTCGTAAACATTAAGTTATTGTTTGAGTCACCGTGTTTGTAGCGAATTATGCAAAACTTTCATAGAAAATCCAATTAACAAGAATTAAAATTGGTACTTTTTCATTTACTAGAGTCTAGTTGTATGCTGCCCACCCAGGATTACCATAAAATATTTCTGTAGAAAGAAAACTGTTGTTATGTGGATTCTACATGTAAAAATGTCGTTTACACTGTAAGTGATGTTTTTGGTGACGAATTACTAGTATGTCGTATGCATAAAATCCTTCATTTGCTTTGGTTTTTAACATGTAAAATCCCTGTAGCAGCAACAGTTTCCTTTCTACAAAAATGTTTTATGACAATTCCAGAATCGCATAGTGATTTTCAGACTCGAGTGAAAGAAAAATACAGAACTTAATGACTTTCAGTTACGACTATACTCCAGAAGAGACATATAGAGTCTCTGACTCTAGTAAAAGAAAAGTAACGAGTTTAATTCAAGTTAATAGGACTTGCAATGAAAATTATTCAATATATTTCCCATCACACAGTGACATAAAATTTATAATGGATTTCTTTTAAAAAATCATGAACATCAATACATAAAGAAAAGTGCTAATAATACAATAATACAAAATAACTGGTTTTACATTTAACACTATAAAATGTATAATACTGTTACAAAAATTATAATTTGTTCATCCCCTATCATCCAGCAACAAAAAAAAAGCTAAAATATTAGGAATATTGTAATGTCAATGAAATGAAAAATACAGCAGTTACTTAATAATATAGACCTACTATCTACCATTAGCCACAGGCATCTAAAAAGCTACATGTAACATATTAAGGGCAATATAATTCATTTCTTGTTTTGTTATTTCATAATAAAACAGATACCATTTGTCGTTAGCAAATGGGTGGTTATCAACAAGTTAACAATATCAGGGGAATATAAATAATTTATATGAAATGCCAAATACCACTAATAATGCACCCACAATCCACTATCAGTCATTGGCATCTAACAAATCAAGCTACATGTAACAACAAAAGGGGAATGTAATTATTGTAACCAACAGACACCATCTACCATCAACACCTAACTAAAAAAGCTAACAATATCAGAGGAAGATCATTTATTTCTATCAAATCCCAAATACAGTTGATAATTATTCAACCACAATGCACTATCAGCCATTGGCATCTAACAAATCAAGCTACATGTAACAACATCAGGAGAATATAATTCATATCTTTGAAATCCCAAATACATTTGATAATACAACAGATATCATCTACCATCAACACTTAACTAAAAAAGCTAACAATATCATAGGAAGATAAATTATTTCTATCAAATCCCAAATACAGTTGGTAATTATTCAACCACAATCTGCCATTATAACTCATTTGTGTCTAACAAACAAGCTAACACCATAAGAGGAATATAATTCATTTCTATGAAATCCCAAATACAGTAGATACATTCACTATCCACCATTAGCCACTGGTGCCTAATAAACTATCAACATAAGGGGAAAACAATTCATTTCTATAGAATTTATTTATAAGGCCAAAATGTAAGAAATGAATGTAAAACTTGATTTAAAAAAATAGAGATAAGCTCAGCTTTATTAAAATATTCTTAAAATAAAGGCTAAATCTATGGTGCCTTTAAAACATAATTTTCAGTCATTATCTGACAACCCCCTCCCCAAATAAGAAAAAAATATTTTAAAAAAAGACTTGCAAGTTTCAACAATATACCTAATGTTCAATAATCCACAATGATTATGTAGAACATTTTCTGAAACTTTTGTGCAGCAAATTTCCGTAATTGTGTCATTATTGTTTAATGTAATTGTAAGTACACAAAAATGTGCACAGCATCCAATCAAGTGATTTCTCAATAACCAGAATGAATTCAAATTTAAAGACATTTAAATCGGAGAAGAGAAAAGCTTTTGTAAACAACAAAAACAATTTGTAAAAACAAGGAAAATTAACAAAAGTGCACATGTATATATAAGGGTCGCCATCAGCAATATCATATGGCATGCTGATGAACCCAAATAGTCTGCTGAACTAATCCAGTTATTGAAGTAGCACTGTTATAACCGAGTTTAATTGAGCCTGGATAGAAAAGGTAATAGAAAGAATCAATATCAACTTTTAGACAAACATTTTATGAACTTACTTGTAAGAAATACATTGTAAGTTCTAGTTAGGAAATTTTGTGACATTTTTTTAATACCAGATTTTGTTTAACTAGTATTTAAGTAATCAGAGTACATTAAGCTGTTGACCAAGATGAAGGGAGACAATTCAGAAATGGTGACATATTTCTATGCCAGACTTTGTTATCAATTACCAGAGTACATTTAGCTGTTGACCAAGATGAAGGGAGACAATGCAGGAAATGGTGACATATTTCTATGCCAGATTTTGTTATCAATAACCAGAATACATTAAGCTGTCGACTAAGATGAAGGGAGACAATGCAGAATGGTAAAATATTTCTACGCAAGATTTTTTTTGTTACTTTTTTTTTTTTAATAACCAGAATACTTTTAGCTGTTGACCAAGATAAAGGGAGACAATTCAGGAATGATAATTGTGTAGATTACAATTACATGTACTATTTTAGTGTAAAATCGTTGAATAATCTATTGTAATGACTGTTTGTTGTTTCAAATGTGTTGTTTATAAGTTTTTGGTATCTACTCCTAATTAAATGTCCAGACATTTTGGGTTGCCTTTGTCTTGTCAGTAACCCTTTCTTGTTTCCAACAACTCTGGTTATTTCTGAAATGAAAAAAAATTCAGTAAAAACATTAAAAATCTTTTAGTAAACAATAAATAATTAAAGCTTTATTGACACTTATCAATAATCCAGTTTATAAACAAACTCAATTTCAAAAGAAATAAAATATAAAAGAGAGTGAACTACTCAGGTTGGTTTTTCTACAGACACTCAATTAAACCATCACTATCTCAGACTGGAGTGAATAAAAGGTTTTTACACCCCAGTCAAATATTTTTCACTTACATTTAGAGAGTGAGTTCTAAAATGGTGAATAAAAATTTGAATGTTAGGAGACAACCTCCAACTTTCAGGAAGCCAACAGACAAACTAGGATTTGGCCCATTGGGATTTTAACCTATTAACAATGTGAAGCACTATGATCCGTATGTGTGTGCTATGGGCAACTTGGTAAACAAGGCCTCCTTACTATCATGGAACAAACTCTGTTCACACATTAAAGAATTTTTACTTGGGCATAAAACCCTATTCCATTACTCATCAGGTTGGTGCTCATTCCAGTTTAAATTTTATATACAGACTTTGACTCATTCAGGGAGAAATCCATTCAAATCTCCAGGTTTCAAATATTGCAATGTCATATTTAACCACATCAATACTAAGATTATTATGAAAACACCTGAGCACTGCATTATTCATCAACAAAATGGAGACATACATGAAGAACTATAAAACACATTACAGAACATTAAACATTTTATAAGAATGTCACTCAAATTTCATACCAACTTGATGACTCATTGGTAGAACACCCCTTAGTGAATGGGAGTTTGTGGGTACAAATCCTAGCTAAGTCATATACATGTATATAAATTTTGAGACCCTGCTTCCTTGCCTGGTGGTTAGTATTAAAAAGACAGAGTACTGTCTGGTTCATCTGATAATAGGATAACAGACTGAGAGAAATGTATGCTTGTCTGCAGTGAGCTAGCACTTTACCAAAAAGTTACGGCGAATGTGTGTGCTAGTATTGGGCAGGCAGATACCATGCATAGACCTAATCTAAGATTACCATAATCCATAGAGATAGATAACCTTTTTCTGAAAAATTACTAATGTGATGTTAAACAGCATTACAAGCAACCAAACATCTTAAAATTTATCATCATTTTTTATTTTGACTAGAATCTACATGATACTGTCACATACAACTTTCTTTTCCTATAGAAAATATTTCCACATGAAATCGCATATAACATAGATTAATATACTTGTTTTTTTTTTACATATTGGTAGCCTTTAGTATGCATTAAATATTTTATGATCAATAACTTACGTTGTATTGTCATGAAATCAGCAAAGTTCCAAACCATTTCTCCAACAAGAAACTGGCTTTTCAAGGCATCAAATACTTTATGGTACTCTGATAAAAAATCTACCTGATATTCCTCAGTGAAAACAAATGATGGTTCCTGAAAATTGAACAAAGATATTTCAAAAATACATTCTGAAATAAAAAACTTTCCATATTTGTTTGCAAGGAAAGATAACTGTGTCTTACACATTTATAACATGCTTCTTGCATGGAAAACTAACTAACTCTGCTATACAATTATACATCATGATTTATTATGCCAAATGATCCAATGATTTGTTCATGGTTCATGTTTTTGGTTATAAATAGACGGATTAACTTCACACTGAAGTTGAATTTGAATATGCGATACCCATAAATCAAATTAATGATATCACTTATTCACAAAAAAAAAAAAAAAAAAAAAAAAAAAAAAAAAATTACAATGTAACTGTACAAGTAAGTGATATCATTGATTCATTTTCTTTTTGATATTACCAATTTAGATTGATTTTGTGATATCACTAAACAGGACAAGAGATATCAATAAATCAAATTAGTGATATGAGTAAATAGATAAATAAATAAATAACAACCACCAAGAGGCTTAAAACGCCCTGTACTACTCATCTGGCAATGAAATGTATATATAGATATCAAACATGGTTTTGAATTAAGTTTTCCAGTTTTGGAAAAGTTTAATATTTCTGTAAAAGCATGGACTTATCCACAATGGTTTTTAAGTAAGGTCATAAACATTTTTCTTTTTTTTTATTTATAGTAATGACTACCATCTTGAATTTAAGATAAGGCTGAAAATCATAAATTTACATATTCTGTAATATGTAAATACGACACAGTAAGACCAGCCATCCAGAGAAAGTACACCATGCTTTTTATGCATGCAATACACGTTTTTTATGATTTTAAAGAATTTCAAACAAAAGGAAACGGAACATAATCTATAATAGTCTATAATATTTCTAGAATTGAAATGTGAATAAGGCGGAAAACTGTCTCTGTCAACTTTATTACAAAATACTAATTTTTTTTTTAATTCCACGACTAGGCTATATAAAGTATCAAATTAATATTCAGATGCCTTTTTCTTTTTTTTTTTTTTTAATTTTATGATGGTAACCGTGGTCGACAGAATTCTTTTTATCATTTACTTGAGTATCGCTACACACGTGCAGCTCATTTTCTATTACCTGGAATTATAATTACTGTTTGATTGAATAATTACGATTAATTTTTGCGACTGATGATCAACATGGCTTACGATGGACAATACATGGCGTACGCATGTCTACAAAATGACCATCAGTTACGCTTGGGTAACATAAACGGGTAAAGGTGAAACCATACTTGTTTGTATTAAATTGTACAGGTGAGAGTTGTTTCGTTTCAGAAATGAATAAAAATGTCAACTTCGAATTTTTTGGGGGTATATTTCTACTGAAAAGTCTAACTTTCGAACTATTGGGGGTATATTTCTACTGAAAAGTCTAACTTAGGACTCAAATTAGGTTCAAATAATCGCGGGTATTCGAATTACAAAGTTCGAATAAGCGAAGTTTTTTAATAAGAAGTTATAGCGCAGGGCGGTCGGGACCTACGGAGAACTTCGAATAACCTAAGGTATTCGAATAATAGAAGTTCGAATAACTGAAGTTTGACTGTAATTGGTTATGTGTACTGAGTATATAACCTGATGTAATCCAGTGATCATATCAGTACCATATTCTGTAATAATGATTGGTTATGTGTACTGAGTATATTACCTGATGTAATCCAGGGATTGTTTCAGTACAATATTCTGTAATAATGATTGGTTATGTGTACTGAATAATTACCTGATGTAATCCAGGGATCGTATCAGCACCATATTCTGTATTAATGATTGGTTATGTTTACTGAGTATTTTACCTGATGTAATCCAGGAATTGTATCAGTACAATATTCTGTAATAATGATTGGTTATGTGTACTGAGTATATTACCTGATGTAATCCAGGGATTGTTTCAGTACAATATTCTGTAATAATGATTGGTTATGTGTACTGAATAATTACCTGATGTAATCCAGGGATCGTATCAGCACCATATTCTGTATTAATGATTGGTTATGTTTACTGAGTATTTTACCTGATGTAGTCCAGAGATCGTATCAGTACCATATTCTGTAATAATGATTGGTTATGTTTACTGAGTATATTACCTGATGTAGTCCAGGAATCGTATCAGTACAATATTCTGTAATAATGATTGGTTATGTGTACTGAGTATATTACCTGATGTAATCCAGGGATCGTATTAGCACCATATTTTGTAACAATGATTGGTTATGTGTACTGAGTATATTACCTGATGTAATCCAGGGATTGTTTCAGTACAATATTCTGTAATAATGATTGGTTATGTGTACTGAGTATATTACCTGATGTAATCCAGGGATCGTATCAGCACCATATTCTGTAATAATGATTGGTTATGTGTACTGAGTATATTACCTGATGTAATCCAGGGATTGTTTCAGTACAATATTTTGTAATAATGATTGGTTATGTGTACTGAGTATATTACCTGATGTAATCCAGGGATCGTATTAGCACCATATTTTGTAACAATGATTGGTTATGTGTACTGAGTATATTACCTGATGTAATCCAGGGATTGTATCAGTACAATATTCTGTAATAATGATTGGTTATGTTTACTGAGTATATTACCTGATGTAATCCAGGGATCGTATCAGTACCATATTCTGTAATAATGATTGGTTATGTTTACTGAGTATATTACCTGATGTAATTCAGAGATTGTTTCAGTACAATATTCTGTAATAATGATTGGTTATGTGTACTGAGTATATAACCTGATGTAATCCAGGGATCGTATTAGCACCATATTTTGTAACAATGATTGGTTATGTGTACTGAGTATATTACCTGATGTAATCCAGGGATCGTATTAGCACCATATTTTGTAACAATGATTGGTTATGTGTACTGAGTATATTACCTGATGTAATCCAGGGATTGTTTCAGTACAATATTCTGTAATAATAATTGGTTATGTGTACTGAATAATTACCTGATGTAATCCAGGGATTGTATCAGCACCATATTCTGTATTAATGATTGGTTATGTTTACTGAGTATTTTACCTGATGTAGTCCAGAAATCGTATCAGTACCATATTCTGTAATAATGATTGGTTATGTTTACTGAGTATATTACCTGATGTAGTCCAGGAATCGTATCAGTACAATATTCTGTAATAATGATTGGTTATGTGTACTGAGTATATTACCTGATGTAATCCAGGGATCGTATTAGCACCATATTTTGTAACAATGATTGGTTATGTGTACTGAGTATATTACCTGATGTAATCCAGGGATTGTTTCAGTACAATATTCTGTAATAATGATTGGTTATGTTTACTGAGTATATTACCTGATGTAATCCAGGGATCGTATCAGTACCATATTCTGTAATAATGATTGGTTATGTTTACTGAGTATATTACCTGATGTAATCCAGGGACCGTATCAGCACCATATTCTGTAATAATGATTGGTTCTGTTTACTGAGTATATTACCTGATGTAGTCCAGGAATCGTATCAGTACAATATTCTGTAATAATGATTGGTTCTGTTTACTGAGTATATTACCTGATGTAGTCCAGGAATCGTATAAGTACAATATTCTGTAATAATGATTGGTTATGTGTACTGAGTATATTACCTGATGTAATCCAGGGATTGTATCAGCACCATATTCTGTAATAATGATTGGTTTGTTGTACTTCTGATGCCATTGTGTCAGATCGTATGTTAGCTGTTTCTGTATCACCTCAGTGTGTCCACAATCCGAGTACCAAGCATAGTAGCGGTTTATACATAAAACATCAACATATTGCCCCTAAAAGGAAGAAGAGTAAACTTTAACATACTGACCACAAAAGGAGACAAAATGGTTTATAATAATACATCAATAAATTGGCCTTGAAAGGAGACAAAGAATTGGTAAATCACTGTACTGACCACAAAAGCTGGCATGTTAAAAGTTATGTAGGTTACTATATATCAAAAGATACTGACCCTAAAAAGAAGCGAGTGAGTTGAGTAATGATGTTTAATGTCCCAGTCAAGAATATTTCACTTATATTGAGACATCACCAACTAAAGGCAAAAGTGCAGAAATTTTGCCTGTGCATTGAACTAATGGCATTATACAGCAGGGTTCTTTATTGTGCCATGCCTACAACGACATAACAGGAACTTGTTTATTTGAAGTTCCAATTCAAAAGAATTGTGACTTTCGTTTCTAAATGCTAAGTGATTGGTAAAAGAACACTTCAAGTTTCAAGTCTTGGGTCAGACCTTGTGGGGGTTCGAACCCACAACCTCCCACTTATGGAGCAAGTGCTCTATCAACTGAGCTACCACAGTGGTTTCCTAAAAGGAAGCATTATTATGGTTATTGGTAATATACTTTGCATACAGGTACAGATTCTTGAGAGGAGACACAGTAATTGCAAATACCTACTTATTACAACATAGAAACCCTATGGTTAAGTACATCCTGTACATGTACTTTGAAAAGAAGCATATTAATGGTTAAAAAATACTTTATAAACATACCAACCCTGATAAAAGGCATGTTAATGGTTTATGTATTACTAATATAACATCAGAGTGACCATAAGATTTATGCATTAAATATCAATACATTTTTCTAACTCAGTAAACAGTACTTTGTGCTGTCAGAAAATGTACCACTTAGCAAAATTTACAGCTGTCTTAATTTTTGAAATTTATTTAAAAATATATACATTATTTTTGTTTCAATATGGTATTTGATGTCGACTATACTTTGCAACTTCATAAAGACAATGCTCCACGTGTGAACAGTGACGTTATAGACTTTTAACCGCGGATTGGGGAAAAGCGTTTTCTAAATTGACGTATGGAGTTATCCATGGCATCCATTCATCCATCTTTTTTTACATATTCATCTTTTAATAATTGTTCATTCAATTTTCACTTGAGAATGTAATTCATGTTTGTTGTTATTTTATCAAATAATAAATAATTCATATCTAGATTTATCAGTGGGCAAGGTCAGATGTCAAATGCTAGTTACCTGTGGGTGGGGTCAGATGTTAAATGTTCTTTTTGAATGACAGGGGACGAACCATTTTTCTGAGAAGGTGCACCAGCAGTGCTATTTCCAAACCGTTTTCAAAATTACATGAAAAATGTGAGTCTGATATGAAATTATTTTAAATAAATATTGTAAATATAAAAAATAAAATAATATTCCAAAGTCTTTATAAAATTCCAAAGTATAACGGGCTGTCTCAAATTTTTGCATAAAAGGCTTTGCCGTTTATGCATTTTGAGACAGGCATTTTTAAATGATTTTAATTTTTGTTCCTTTAAACAAACAAAGCCATTTCTGATTAAAATGATAAAATGAAATGCAAAATGTGCAACAAATTTTAACATAAAGTGCACAATCAACATTTAGGTTACTTATTGTTCCAAACATTGAAAAAAATGTGACAAATGCAATGTCACGTCATTTTCTGAGTAAATAATAATCTACTATTAATTCTCAAAATTCATTTTCAATTTCTGTTGATTGTAGAATTTAGATGTAGATTTCTTTTAAAGAGTGTGCAGCAAAACTGAAAAACAAAATTAAGACTGTGCTGTATTAGTGAAGGAGGTATTTGTATTTTCAATTACAGAAAACAAACCGCAATTTTTTGAAGTCATTTTTTCAGAATGTTACAGTAACAAAATAAGTATGATTTTTCGTTTGACACATCAACATTCTGAACCTAAACGTAATGGATAGTAATGTTTAATACAAAATATATCACCATACTGAAACTAGTGAAAGGTGGCATAGTTATAGTATTACATAATTTATAATTATATACTGTTCAGGAGCTAAACAATGGTATTGTAATGGATTTTACTTTTTTTATAGCATTTTTTTGTTTTACATAGAAATTAAATGACAAATTCTGAGATGTTAGCGTGCAATATACATTTTTTTATATCGATATAAATTTGCATGCAAACTCTGTTCCAGTTCAAGATCTCCCAAATCCATTTTTCATATTGCACACTTTGTTTTGTGACATTGTTGTCTGAATTGTGGCTTAAAAGGACATTTTTTCCAAAAATGATATTGCACTAGTTTTTATATCAATATATAAGAACTAGTGCAATATTTGTTTATTTTGATAAAAAAATTGTATTTTTAGATGAAATACAAGTGGGAAGCAAATGAAATATATTTTGCTATATAATAAAAGTGTTATTGAACTAATATTGTGAAATATTTCCCTTGTTGACTCGACATTTGCACAAGCTTGCGATATAATAGGATGCTTTTTTATACAGAGAAACAGCAATCTCTTTATGTAATGCAAAAATGAAAAGAGACTACATATATGATAATAATCCTCTTAAAGGAAATTGGTAAAGTTTTAATGGCAAATAACAATATGCTTTCCTGTGAACAGTAATATTTTCTGTTGTATTTACCTTGAGGTTTAAGCCCAATATTTGAACTTAAAATCATGTTAGAAACTAAAATGTATACTTGTGAGCAAGTATATGTCTGCATATCAGCTTGTTCACTTTCACTTTCTTTCTCTCTAGGCGATAGTTGCTACCAGATACACCTCTAAGGTGGTGCTCTGAACAGTGGAAGAAAATCCATAAAGAAAGAAAGAACTCTCTGGAATTCCTAGGTTTTAACCAGATTTCTCTGGATTTCTTCTGAATTCTAAAAAACAGTGAGGAAGTGACCTTTCCATGGTCAATCCCTACCAGTTGACAAAATTTAATCTGATCAGATAAGAAATGAAAGGAGAAGATGCCTCTGAAAAAAATCTGTAATAAATGAAGGATGATAATAATAATAATAATAATAATAATAATAATAATAATAATAATAATAATAAAGATTATGATATGAGTCTGCTGATATGCAGACATAATTATCTTAGAATTATGAGGTTTCAAATTAGAAGCTATAACTAAAGAACTCATGCATGCTGAAATCTGAGACAAAGAACTAGATTAATATAAATTATGCAGCTTGTTTCTATTTTTTTGTTTGCAAAACAAATCAAATTGATTTTCAGGCAAATTGATTTTGAGACAAAGAACTAGATTAATATAAATTATGCAGCTTGTTTCTATTTTTTTGTTTGCAAAACAAATCAAATTGATTTTCAGGCAAATTGATTTTGAGACAAAGAACTAGATTAATATAAATTATACAGTCTGTTTCTATTTTTTTGTTTGCAAAACAAATCAAATTGATTTTTAGTTTAAACAATATTTTATTCACAATAAAAAGAAAATCAAAATATCAATGTTACAATAGCATACATATATATATAAATAGTGTGAAATGGATTCTAGAACAAGACATAGGTCTTATATAAACTCGTCTCCACAGTCTTTACTTAAATGATGTAATTTACAATCAGGTGAACAAGTCGATGTTATATATACATTTAGTATTATATTGTTAAGAACTAAATAATATAACAAATGAGAGAGAGAGAGAGAGAGCTAATGTCCAAATCTTTTAGATGACAATATATAATTTTGAACAACAGAAAAAATATAAGTATTATCATCAATACTGAGGTTTACAGCATCACCATATAGTAATAAATTTGTAGTAATATTAAAGGGTATAGGGAGAAAATGGTCTGTTGACGTTTGATTTCTACACAATATCTTATAGTTAAAAAAGTCAAAATATTTACACTTAGATTAATATATTATAAAAGTAAACAGCTGTATATAGCCATTAAACAGTTCTATATTACAATGGTTTGTTATTTTACAAAAATGTACAAGGAGTTGAGTTGAATTGGGTAACAGTGTTAAATGTCCCAGTAAAGAATATTTCACTTATATCGAGATGCTGTCAGCTATAGGTGAAATGCAGAAATTATGCCTGTGTGTTGCTCTGATGGTATACAACAGGGTTCTTAATTAAGCCTTGTGACATTGGATCTCATTTATTTTAAGTTCCCATCGGGGTTCGAATCAATGACATCCAACTTATGAAGTGCGTGATCTACCAACTGAGCTACCGCAGTGGTTAAAATGTACAAGGAAAAGAACCATTCTCAAGCTGATCACAATATACTGCAAAATACTAAAATATGGCACAGAGTTGACAAAGTTATTTGGTTTAGTTTTTTAGCTTCATAAATCTGAAGTCAGCAAAGACAAAATGATGGCTTACTAGATAATTACTATGTAGCGGTCTGGGTAGCTCAGTTGGTAGAGCACTCGCCTATAGTGCGGGAGGTCCCGGGTTCGATCCCCCGTCCAACCCTGCATTTTTTCTCCTTCCTGTTACAGTTTGGTGGTCAGTGTGGCCTAAACTGTGAATTTTTTTTGAATTTTTAGTATTAACATGATGCTCTGAAAATTGATAAATAAAAGTTTTTTTCCATGGTAATATTATTTGATTATGAAACTGTGTGATTTTACATTTCTCAGTTTAAAATGACTTTGTTATGAAATATTGCAATAATAAAGGCTTTTTTCTAAAACTAATAAAAACAAAAAGGTCAGCACTAATTAAAATGTTCCATTTCCAAAGATTTTTAGATGAAGCAATTGATAAGCTTTTTGTAATGAGGTCACGGGAAATTGACTGGAATGCAAAAGATAAAAATGAAGGATCTTGATTTATAAGGACACAAAAGATCGAATTTATATCTATGAGATTGGGACTACGGTAATCAGTAAAGCAAAATTATGAAGGACCTTGATTAATTTGGACACAAAAGATGGAATTTAGATCTATAAGATTAAGACTACATTAATAAATAAAGCAAAATTTTGAAAAAAAAATTATTTCTACTGTAATCAACAAACCCACGGTAAGAAGCTAAATCAAATTTAATTCCCTCTTAAAGCATTCTAAAAATGCTGATTAAAAAATGTCATTAAATTAGTGAAGGTTTTCTTACCAAACCATTTTCATACGGACCACCATTGACAAAAGTTACAGGTCTGGTTATATCCAGCTGTTTTGTGTGTTTAATTACAGACCTAAAAGTAATATCTAATTACCAATAAATATGTCAAGGACTTTACAGCAGATTACAACTTTGTGACCTCTGACCCTTACAGACATGTTTGACTGTAAAGTAAAACCTTAACAGGTTTAAATAAAAGTAAAATTTCCTAAATTTGTCTGATAAAAAATTGGCATTTTAATTGGTCTGGCAATAAATCCAGGGAGACATATAGAATGAAACCTTCACAGATATAAAAATATAGATTTTGGGAATTCCAAAAAAAAACAAAAAAAAAACTAAAAAAAAAAAAAAAAAAAAAAAAAAAAAAACAAAAAACAAAAAACAAAAAAAAAAAAAACAAAAAAAACTGTGGCAATAAATTAGGTGGCTAACATCATAAACATATCTAAGATATTGTAATATCTGGTATTTTTTTGTATACATGTAAATGTATGTGTTTTTACTGACAACATCTATCAAGGGTGTCATTTTTTACAAAATAAAAACTAAACCAAAAAATATAAATGGACTGATAACGTTTGTCTGTACTGGGTCCTATAATTAATAAATAAATAAATAAATAAATAAATAAATTAATTAATTAATAAATAAATAAATAAATAAATAAAAACAGCGGTATATTGAATTCTTTTTATCTTTATTTTACAGAGAAAACAGAAAAGTTTTTAGGGTATTAGTTATTTTTCACAGTCAACAAAATGACTTCCAAACTAATTTTTTTTTTTTTGATCAGACAGGTTTTCAGTTTACACACACACACACCCACACAAACACACACACACACACACACACACACACACATATATATATATGTGTGTGTGTGTGTGTGTGTAATAAAAGGATAGTGAAAATGAAAATTTTCTTTGCACCAGCAAGAAAAAAAGGGAGACCAAACAAAGGCTTCAAAATGAATTCTCTTTTTTCAATGCATCACAAAACGTCTAGATGTGCATATCTATAGTATTATATTTTAGGAGACAGATAGGATTGCAGATTGTTAGTAGATTAAACAAAGTTTGTTAGTTTAATAGGCATGGCAATATGACATAACAATATGACATGACATGACTTACCACTTTTTCATTTTCAAAATCAGAATTGGCTACAAATGTAACAGGACGTGTCATGTCTAGATTTTTGGTGTGTGATATAACTGACCTACAAAATATAATTATCAAAGTATGTTGTTCAAGTAGGTCACAAAATTGACCTTTGACACTGTCTGACCTCATTTTGATATGCACTGACAAAATTAATACATGAGAGCATGCAGAAAATTGATCTAGTCCATCAACAAGAGGCCCATGGGCCTTAATGCTCACCTGAAGATATGTCCAATATTGTTTGCAAAGTGCAATAGACAATATATTAAGTACAGAAACTTTAAAAGTTTTCTCAAGTTAAGAACTCCCACAAAACTTAATCAAAAATATACCCACTCACATTTCATTTATAAGCAGCTTATATAATATGCATGTAGTAACTGTAGTGCAATGAATAATTTCCAAATCATTAATCATTTTCAGTATACTTTTGCAGCAATTTCCTTGACCTTTAAACATATATGACCTCAAACCAAATATGATTGTCTTGTCCATACCTGCAATATTCTAATATACATGCCTATGCATGAAATTAATAACTTTCAAAATAATTAACAATTTTAGTATTACTATGTTGATATGACCTTGACCTTTGAACATTTAACCTTGAACCAAATAGCAAAATGATCGCTGTCCCAATACCTACAATATTCTAATTTACATGCCTGTACAAAAAGTTAATGGCATATTTCCCCCCTTATGGGGCTGCAAGGGAACATAACTCCTTCATTTGTGCAAATCTGAAAGGGCTTCACCCAGGCATGATGGTTACTAAGTTTCATTAAATTTGGCCCAGTGGTCTTGGAGGAGAAGATTAAAATGTAAAAAGTTTATGCACGACAGACGACACATGACGGACGAAGATGGATAGCAACAGCTCATCTGAGCTTTCAGCTTAACTTAACTAAAAACATGATTTACTGTCAACTGAAATTTGGGATGACTGGAACTGATGATGAATAGTGAATTTTAGTGAAAAAGCTCAAAATAATGTCCCTTATCACAGAGATGTTGATAGCTTAATGGTTAGGTTAATATTAAAACTAAGAGTTCAGTTAGTAATCAAATATCAGTTAACCTAATCACCAACATTTCTGTGATCATGCAGGGAAACTTTCTTTAGCTTTTTCACTTAAGTATACTATTCATTATCAGTTCCAGGCATCCCAAATTTTAATTTACAGTAAAAGTTCAAAATAATAACTGAAATCTTAGTTTTAATATAAACACTGCTATCCTCAAAATTATTTTGTATGTTTTAAACTGGTCATTTCAATACAGATCAAAAATCTTCACAAAGTCAGTTGTTGAAAATATCATTCCGCTAATGCTAAGTATTTTTCAGCTTCGAAGTAAAGCACCAAATCAAAAACTTTATTCAACTGTGTAGCAAAAAACTTAAAAAATAGCCTATAACATTAAAAGTCTTTTTTTGGTTTTCTAAAAATATATGTGTTTAATGAAAAAATAACTTCTAATCATGATCTGTGAGATTCATTTTCTAAAATTTCATTCCTTTTTTTAGCTGTAAATAAACAGAATCCTCTTTGTTGGTCAATGTTTATCAATGATTAAATTATGAGCTGGAGCATGCGCACGGATGTATGGAAACTCCAATAAATCAAAAGTAAAACCTGACAGATTGTATTAATTGTCCGTCATTAATATCCAGATGTATTCGCAATGGTGTTATGTATCCCTTACTAAGACACAAATGAAAAATTCAATGAAGTTCTATGTTTAATTTATCGTATTTCACTGTTTTGTAAGTTGTGTTTAAATGACCCGGTTTTTTATGATGTAAGCATGTTCTAATATTAGATCCCACATGCTACATCTCGCTGGCAAATTATTGTTGTTTCTGTATTTATTCCAGCTTTTATCATTGAACCAAATGTAACATTGTTGATTAAGAACATCATTAATTAGATCAGCACCATTTTAATTTTTTTCCTAGGAAAACTTAATGCAGCTTTAAAGTCTTAAATATTAATATTTCTGTGGTAACTATTTATTGTTTTTAACTATAATGACAATAGTCAAAAACTGCCAATTAACTTAAACAAGAGGCCCATGGGCCTTAACGCTCACCTGAAGATATGTCCAATATTGTTTGCAAAGTGCAATAGACAATATATTAAGTACAGAAACTTTAAAAGTTTTCTCAAGTTAAGAAATCCCACAAAACTTAATCAGAAATATATCAACTCACTTTTCATTTATAAGTAGCTTATATAATATGCTTGAAGTAACTGTAGTGCAATGACTAATTTCCAAATCAATAATGAATTTTAGTATAATTATGCAGCTATTTCCTTGACCTTTGAACATATATAACCTCGAACCACATATGATTGTCATGTCAATACCTACAATATTCTAATAAACATGCCTATGCACAACATTAATAGCTTTCAAGATAATTGATAATTTTAGTATTCCTATGTTGATATGACCTTGACCTTTGAACATATAACCTTGAACCATATATCAAAATGACCATCATGTCAATACCTACAATATTCTAATATACATGCCTATACAAAAAGTTAATAGTTTTCAAGGTAATAGGCAATTTAAGTTTTTTTTTTTGCAGCTGTGGCCTTGACCTTTCAACATATGACCTTGAACCATATATCAAAATGGTCATTGTTGCAATACCTACAATATCCTAATATACATGCCTATACAAAAAGTTAATAGTTTTCAAGATAATTAGCAATTCAAGTTTTCTTTTGCAGCTGTGACCTTAACCTTTCAACATATGACCTTGAACCATATATAAAAATGACCGTCATGTCAATACCTACAGTATTCTATTTTACATGCCTGTACAAAAAGTTAATAGTTTTCAAGATAATTAGCAATTTAAGTCTTCTTTTGCAGCTGTGACCTTGACCTTACAACATATGACCTTGTACCATATATCAAACTGATTGTCATATCAATACCTACAATATTCTAATATACATGCCTATACAAAAACTTAGTAGTTTTCAAGATAATTAGCAATTTAAGTCATCTTCTGCAGCTGTGACCTTGACCTTTCAACATATGACCTTGACCCATATATCAAACTGATCGTCATGTCAATACCTACAATATTCTAATATACATGCCTGTACAAAAAGTTAATAGTTTTCAAGATAATTAGCAATTCAAGTTTTCTTTTGCAGCTGTGGCCTTGACCTTTCAACATATGATCTTTAACTATATATCAAAATGATCATTGTCGCAATACCTACAATATTCTAATATACATACCTCTTCAAATAGTTATTAGTTTTCAAGATAATTAGCAATTCAAGTTTCTTTTGCATTCGTGACCTTGACCTTTCAACATATGACCTTCAACCATATATCAAAATGACCGTCATGTCAATACCTACAATAATCTAATATACATGCCTATCAAAAACTTAATAGTTTTCAAGATAATTAGCAATTTAAGTCATTTTCTGCAGCTGTGACCTTGACCTTTCAACATATGACCTTGACCCATATATCAAACTGATCGTCATATCAATACCTACAATATTCTAATGTACATGCCTCTACAAAAACTTAATAGTTTTCAAGATAATTAGCAATTTAAGTCTTCTTCTGCAGCTGTGACCTTGACCTTTCAACATATGGCCTTGAACCATATATCAAAATGACTGTCATGTCAATATCTACAACATTCTATTATACATGCCTATACAAAAAGTTAATAGTTTTCAAGATATAGTGACAAATATATAATTTTTAGCAATTTCCCCACTCAGTGCCTTATAATTTCCCCATTTTGAGCCCCATGGCTACCATTTGTGCAAATCTGAAAATAGATGACCTAAGGATGTTATAAATGAAATAACTGAGATATATCTCTTGTAGATTCAGAAAAGAAGATTTTCAAAGTTTTCCACTCTTTCCCCCCTTGTGGGGCCCCAAGGGGACATAACTCCTTCATTTGTGCAAATCTGAAAGGGCTTCACCAAGGCATGATGGTTACCAAGTTTCATTAAATTTGGCCCAGCTGTTTTGGAGGAGAAGATTTAAATGTAAAAAGTTAACGCACGACGCACGACGCATGACACACGACAGATGACGGAAGGTGAACCATTGCATTAGCTCATCTGAGCTTTCAGCTCAGGTGAGCTAAAAACTTACAATTCGGGCAATGACATAAACAATTACAAAAATGCAGAACTTATTTATTTTTTTACCAAATTTCATGGAATGTACAAATTAGAGTCTTAAAGCTGCATTAAGTTTACCAATTTTCTGAATTTTTTTTGATATTCTAAAAATATATTTTTTTAAAAGTAGATATCTTCTAACCACGATCGGTGACATTCATTTTCTAAAATTTCATTTCTTTTAGCTGTAAATAAACGGAATCCTCTGACCGGTTGGTCAGTGTTCTACGATGGTAATTATGAGCTTGGAGCATGCGCACGGATGTACGGAAAAGCCTAGAATCGAAAGTGAAACATGACAGATTGCATTAATTGTCCTTCATTAATATCCAGATGTATTTGAAATGGTGTTATTTTTACCTAACTAAGTCACAAATGACAAATTCAATGAAGTTCTGTGTTTAATTTATCGTATTTCAACATTTTGAAAGTTGTGTTTAAATGACCCAGGTTTTGATGACGTAACCATGTTCTAATATTAGATCCCAAATGCTGCATCTCGCTGGGTAAATACTGTAATTTCTGTATTTATTCGAGCTTTTATCGTTGAACCAAATGTAACATTGTTCATTAGGAACATCATTTATTAGATTAGCACCGTTTTATTTTTTTCTTTGGAAAACTTAATGCAGCTTTAAGACTATAGATATGCCTAATATTAAATCGGTATTTTTCTCTCATCATGGGTTTCAGAGAAGACTTTTTCACCACTAGGTCACCTTGATCTACTTTTAGCAGCCATGGCAATGCCATAAACAAATCTGAGTTGCAATGCCCATATATATATATATATATATATATATATGTCTGACAAAGTTTCATAAAAATTTGTCCTGTAATTTCGTAGAAGTCAACAGTATGTGCTGCAACACACACACATGCATGCACCTGCACATTGGTTCAGGTGAAATAAAATTAGATCTACAATCTACATTAATTTTTGATTTTACATGTATAACTTACTTGAAGTAGTGTGCGGCAAGCGGACTTCCGGAATCTGGTTCATTTGCCACAGACCACATTACGACTGATGGCCGGTTTTTATCTCTACGGACCATCTCTTCCATAACCTTTAAATGGTGAGCCAAGGATAAATTTCCAAAATTTTCAGGTCTAAAATGGATCCAATTTTTTTAAAAAATCAATAAAACTATTTAAATCCTTTATCAAACAAAAAACTCATGGGCCTTAACACTCATCTGAGGATATGTCCAAAAGTGTTTGCAAAGTGTAATAGAATATATATTTAGTACAGAAACTTTCCAAGTTTTTTTCAAATAAGAACTAAGATATATCTCTTGTACATTCAGAGGAGAAGATTTTTAAAGTTTTTCATTATTTCCCCACTTATGGAGCCCAAGGGGACATAACTCCTCATTTTTGCATATCTTAAATATATCCGGATATGATGGAAACCAATTTTCATTAAGTTTGGCCAGGTGGTTTTGGAGGAGAAGATTAAAATGTAAAAAGTTTTAGCATAACACACAACGAACAATGCACAGCGGATGACAGACAAAGATTGATAGCAAAAGCTCACCTAAGCTTTCAGCTAAAAAGTAAGTAGTGATGAATTACTTCAGCTTCACAGTAGAGAATGTGACACCCAACAGAAAAAATATTTCCAATTTCTGGTAAATTTTAATCAGTATTTGTGATACATAAGTTAAACTTATTGAAATGTAAGCTTTCACTGATACTACTGCTACTTATTTGGTACTTTTAGAGCTAGTAAATGTGTTTCACATGTTTATGCACAATGAGATTATGGTCAAAGCATTTTCTTATGGTTTGAGAATTTGTGTCAATTCTTGACTTCAAAAGCAAATTTTTATATAATCACACTTTTCTGAGATTTAAAATCAAATTGAAATACATGCCATTCAATATTTGATTAACAAAAAAAAAAAAAAAAAAAAAAAGGGAAAGATAAATGGCCCAAATAGTGCACGTTTCTTTCACTGGACACTAAATTTGAAATTTGGACAGTCACATGCCAGGCAAAATTTACCAAAAAATTTAGGCACTAGCTTCTTTGATGGTTCAGAAAGCATCAGTAGCCAAGTGGTCTAAAAGGCTAAGTTATGGATCACAGTGCCTCTCATGACCTGGGCTTGAATCCCACTCGGGACAGATCCTAGTGTGAGAAAGTTTGTCAATCCGCTTGCCTAAGGTCGGTAGTTTTCTCTGGGCACTCCGGTTTCCTCCACCATCCTAGGACTGATCACCTTAAAATATTTACAATTGCTGTTTTTTTTTCTTATATAAACTGTTTGACACGAATAATGTTTACATTTCAGTAAACTAGCATCACCTGTCAACCTCTCGTCAAGTCGCGCAAGAATACATATAAAGTGAAAAGTCAATACGGGAGTTCCCCTTTCATTTTCCATAACAAATTTATTTTTAGCAAGGTTAATAAAAATAAACAAAATCCCAAATTTTCACGCTGAAAATGAGATATATTAAAAAAAATGTAATTAATAAAAAACAAGCATAAGTTTGAATAAAACCTTGTTTTTGAAGTTTCAGCACTGCTTTGTGGTTTGTTTATGTGTGACGTCAGCTTTGTGTTTTGTTTATGTGTGACGTCAAAGAGGGCGGAGCTAAACGCTCTGAATGAATGAATGGTGCTGTTCCGTTCACTGACAAAAACCAGCGGATAAAAAATGAAAAACAATATTTTGTAATACTAAAATAATTGACCTTGTGCAAATTCTAAGCAGAAATGTCAAACATTAATATTGTAAATATAAGAATTAACTTTCAATTTGTTGTGGTTTACTGGGTATAAACAAGATTTAGGAAGTGGCAATTTTTTCATAAATTGCCACTTCCAAATTCTTGTTTATACCCAGTAAACCACAACAAATTGAAAGTTATTTCTAAAATAAGTGAAAAAATCTTAACTGGGGCTTAAAACATCATCACTCCAATCCACTCTTAGGATGGTTCAGGTAACTTAAAAAATAAAAAAACAAAACAAAACACTGTTTTTTGGTAAGCAAACTGAAAAAATTTCTCAAATTAAGAAATAAGGTTTCAACCTTGGAGTGAGAGGCACTAAAATCCTTAAGCATGTGCCCTGGACCACCTAGCCACTTAGTTTTTATACAGAGATAGATTTAGAATAAGGATAAATTTTCCTATACAAAAACATACTGTCTTATTCCAACTCCTGGACTTTCATCAATGACCACAATACCCTGTTGGTCAGCTTGATCCATAATTTCTTCAGCATATGGATAGTGGGATGTCCTAAAGCAGTTAACTCCCAGCCATTTTAACATGTTGAAATCTTTGGCTATCAATGGAAAATCAAGACCTTTTCCACGTATCTATGAAAAATAAAAATATAAAACTCAAAAAATTTTAAAAATAAAAAAAATAATTAAAAAAAAAAAAATAATAATAATAAAAATTGTGAAATAAATTCCATTTGTGGCCTTGGTGAGCAAAAATCTCATTGACAAAAAATTTATTGTGCAATTATTTATTATTCCAAGGAAAATGCAAAATCTTGTCCTGTTCAAATCACAACAGTGTATCTGTTGCACATAATGTACAGGACAAATCCCTATCAAACAAGCCAATTACATGTACATGATAAAAATTGCCTTTTTAACCCAAATTAAAGTACATGTATATGTATCACAGAGAAATTCTGTTTCTTTTGTTGTAAACTATTCATGACATTTTTTTATCATTGCAAACAACGGTTTTGAATATGCAAGCTTCCTCATAGAGAGAATTGATGTGAATCACCCATGGATCAACGGCGATGGACATTTTTTATGCTTTACTATTATAGAACTTACATCAGAATCTTCATGCTTGGCTACACCATGACAGTAGAAAGGTGCTCCATTAATCAGCAGTTGATTTGCAGTAACAGAAACAGTCCGAATTCCAAATGGCTGTCTATAAACATCAATGACATTGTTAGAGGTGTCCTTGACTGTTACCTAAGTAAAGTTAAAAATACAAAATACATGTTATTGTTTCTCTTTCTATAAATCTACAAGTAGTTACAAAAAAAAAATATATAATAATAATCTAAAAAAAAAAAAAAATAAAATGAAATAAAAATAAAATAAAAATACTGTCATCTACAATGTACTTTTATGTCAATACAATTCAAAATTGTTAAAATTAGAGTGTGGATTTATTGTTTTTTTCCCAATGCAGACATTGAATCACTTGTAGCAGACTAGGCTTGATAGGTGTCTGGTTTGGGTAGCTAAGTTTGTAGAGTGTGCCACACTAGTATTGAGGAGGTCTTGTGTTTGAGCCCAGGACATTGCTGCTACAATTTTTCCCCCTGTGTCACACTTATATCAAGGTGGTCAGTTTTGAAATTCAAGACAGAAGAAAAAAGAACAATCTGACAAACTTTCTAACAATAGGATTCTGACCTAAGCAATTGGTAGGTGCCATCCTCCATCCTCACAGACATAGGCTCTTCTGCATTTTCTACAGGTGAGCTAGTAAAATTGTTGGTTGGAAAAATGTTTCATGTCGTATTTGCAATTTTTCGGCCATTCTCAAAAAGACAAGTTTATAAATTTTGAAGATTTATCTTATTAAAAATTCTTGTGGTATGCAACTGTGTATGTGTTTGTGAACTGCACTGTTATAGTACACACTTATGTCGACCATTCAAGAGTCAGTACACTAGCCTGTTGTTGCTGACAAACATCCCAGACCTCTTCAGTCCATTATACTGGTACTTAGAAAACAAGTGAAGGTCTTTGACAAAGAAACCCCTTTCTGATTGGCAGACAGTCAGGGTTGAACTGACAGCAGTGAGATGCCTAAAGTATTAAGACAAATGCTGATAAGCAAGTTAGAGGGTGTCATGTTTTATTCATGCTTTAATATATAAAAGTATCATAATGATTTGTTGTCAAAATCCAAACTTTAACATACACAGGTAATTTTGAGCTTTGGGATTTGTTGTTTATGGCTAAAAGAAGTTGATGTGGTCAGATTTCATACCTGTAACACAAACAGATAACCTGATGATTTTGTTGTCAAAATTAAACCTTAAACACAGGTAACCTGGAGATTAAGGATTTGTCGTATATGGCTACAAGAAGTTGATGTGTCCAGATTTCATACCTGTAACACATACAGGTAGCCTGATGATTTTGTTGTCAAAATTTACACCTTAAACACAGGTAACCTGTAGCTTTAGGATTTGTTGTGTACAGCTACCAAAAGTCTATGTGTCCAGATTTCATACCTGTAACATATACAGATAGCCTTGGAATTTATGCTGTCAGAAATCATATCTTTAACAATTAAAGGTAAGTCACACTTTATAAAAATACAGGTATAATGGTGATTTATGTGGCTAAAACTCATACCTTTAATAAATACAGGTAGCCCGGTGATTTAGGATTCATAGTATACGGCCACCAGAAGTTTGCATTCTGTACTACGATTTGATCCTGTAACTTTGTACTTCTTCCTACCACAGATTTACTCTTGTCCAAAATCTCAACTTCAAGGCTAATAAAACCAGGGGTACCTGAGCCTACCACTGTGTAATTGACAACACCTAGAATATATCGAAATTTAGTTAAGGTAAACCTCCTTTAAAAAGACAAATCAAGTTAAACCTAATACCATGTGATATACATTTTGAACTTTAATGGAGAAAACTGGAGTACCTAAGGAAATCTGTTGATGCTATGCAGGCAAAAAGGACGCACTTTCTCAAACTATGATTTATGGTAGCAGTATTCAACCCTAGGTGGAAAAGGAGTCGTGCTTTGTAAGTCAGCATTAAACACCACTTACCAACTGAATAAAATATCATTTAAAATGTACACATTACAAACTCCTAGAAATAATATTGTTTCTATGGCAAAAAAATCACCAATGAAAATATTGCAAATATAAAATGATTTACATAAGATAATTTTTCAACAAGTGACATTTCAAATTATTTGCATACATTTTTTCAAGTAGTTGAATATCAGTCAGTGCAAAGGCAAATAAATTAGTTAGAATTAAATATATATATATTCACAATTTTTTTTACATGTTCTCATGATCTAGAACATTTTTTCAAATAAAAAATAAATAAATAAATAAATAAATAAATAAATAAATAAATAAATAAATAAATGATAATAATGAAATAAGAAAACAAGAAAGAAAGGAAGACAGGCAGAGAGAAAGAAAGAAAGAAAGAAAGAAAGAAAGAAAGAAAGAAAGAAAACAAAGAAAGAAAACAATTTCTTGATTTAAAATATTTAATTGTACTGCATGAACATATGAACATTATGGGTTATCAGGTTGTAATCTTCATTCAGAAAACAATAAATCCTTATGAAAAAAAATTCAAATTTAGCTTTTAAAAATTTTTTATAATTACCATCAGTATTCTGTATTTTAGTTTGTATTGTGATGTCAGAGATATATATCTTTGGTGTGGTGTAAAGTTTAACTGATCTGTGTATTCCAGCATAGTTAAAGAAATCCATCTGTAAATTTTGTACAAAGTAACCTTTTGGATATCTATAAAAGAAAACAAGAACCATCAAAACATCAGGAGACCACCTTGGTGGCTTAGTGTTCAGAGCATCTGAAGAGCAGGAGGTTTTGGGTTTTAAAACTTATTGGACCATATGTAAAACTTTAGAATTTCAAATGCTGTTGCTTTTTCTGGCACTTGCCATTAAAATGACAGACTATAGATTGGTTCACCCAGTGGGAGAATAATTGACAGGGGGAGTGGTATGCTTGTCTGTGGCAAACTGAATGAGTGGGCTAGCATTTTACAAAAAAAGTTGCCTTAAGTGTGCCCTAGAACAGGGCAGACCATAATACACACTTGCACATCTCACACATAAACTGGTACAAACTTGTTTAAAGATTAATCCTTAGAAAATAAATAAACCTTGCTCTTGTTGTTTGTAGCTGAAAATTTGCTCATGCAAAATAACAACAACAAAATAACAGGGAAGCTCATCTTTTCTTCCAGTACATAAAAATAAGCATAAACATAAATAAACAGCATAGCAGAGGCTGTCAATTAAAACAGCACTTACCTGTAACATATGCACATGCCTTTTTATCAAAGTTAATGCATGCTTTCTTTATTATCAAACAAAAACTATTTTATTCAAAATTTTATGTGTAAAGTAAACATTTTTAATTTTCATAATATTTTTAAAATTCTACTAACCATTTGTTTCAGGTAAAGAGACTTTGAAAACTAAAAAATCTTTAAGACTCGAGCTTAATTTTTCCACATTTTTGTATTTTAATCTAATGTTTTGTCCAAAAACTATTGTTGCGAATAATTTTTTTCACTGTGTACCAGAACATGTTTTAATTATCTAACCGAGGCCTGTTGGAATCAAAATTGGGCCATACAGATTTCCTAGTTTTCCCTCTAACAGGTGTCAGAACAAGTTGCATAAATGATTCTTTTTGTGGCTTTTTTAAACAAAATTGGATTGAACATATTTCTTTATTTTTTATTTGTATAGAATACACAGTCAACACTCTCTACAACAACCATATCAATGATCATCAAATTTGCTGCTGTAAAGAATATGCTGTTGAATGTGTTGGAGTTATGTCCCTTGATCCAAAGTTGCTAGTTTGTTGCACCCAACATTACGTATGAAGTTTATTCATTTAACTGTTTTCATAAATATTTCTAGCTATCTTATGTATATCAAATTATAAAATCAACTGATCAAATCTTTACAAAAAACCAACCAGCATGGCTTGTTTGTTGCAATTTTTAACAAAGTGGAATGATAACCTTGACCTTTTCCAAACTGACCCATCACCAATGCAACCGGGGTTCGATTCCCAGAGTTGTATGAGATAAGCAATGAGGACACCTGCTTGAGCACGTGGGTTTTTCTCCGGGTTCTCTGGTTTTCATCCCAAGACCTCACGCGTGCTACATTCGGGCCAACGAGCTAGATTAATATAAGTTGCACAACTTGTTTCTAAATCGTTGTAAAAGAAATAAAGTTTAAATTTTAAAAAATTTGACCTCAATCTAGCTAAAGAAAATGTCCAACTTAGAGATGTAATAACTACTCACCTATTTGTATTTGTTTCATATTTAATTGTTCCTGGTGGCAGGGTATGTGGTGTTAATGTGTTATTTACTGCCACTGTAACCAGGTTTTCTCCTCCAAAATGAATCACATTGTTGACTTCAGCTTCAAAAGGCAAATGTCCTCCATCATGTTCCATGACAGGCTGACCATTAACCCACTATGAAAATAAATAAATAAATAAATAAATAAATAAATAAATAAATAAATAAATAAATAAATAAATAAATAAATAAAGGATTGAATAAATGAATGAATGAATTGAATTGAATTGAATGAATGCATGAATAAAAAAAAAATAAATAACAATTTGGTTCAACTTGAATTACTGTTTATAGAATCTCAATCAAGAATTGATACTTACTTTGATCATCCGTAAAGATTTCCGAGTTTAAATGCTGTTTGAACACACAACCCTCAACTCTGGAAACCCAAAAAGTTTACAGAGTAAGATTCTTTCAAGAATTTCATATTAATTATAACCTTGGTGAAATCTAGAGAAGAGTTGAATGAAATTTTTTTTACTTAATATAATATTACAGCCTCATCTGTGATGGTAGAGGAAATTGGTGCATCTGGATAGATCACATTCCAAAAACAAGTAAGGTAACCAAAAAAAAAAAAAAAAAAAAATTGCTCTAGTTGAGAATTAACTCATTGTTTTATATTTCATCTTGGTAGCTCAGGAGCAGAGAATTTGCTTCCAGAACAAAAGATTGTGGGTTTAAATCCCTGTGCTGGGTTTTCCATAAGACTTAAAATTTTTGAGAAATTGCTTTCTCGCCTGGGGCTCAGCATTAGGAGGATGGAGGATGGAGAATTGACTGGCTCATCTGGTGCCAGGATAATGGACTGGGGTCAGTGGTAAGCTTTTCTGTGGCATACTGATTCGGTGAGCTAGCACCTTACCAAAAAGACACCCAAGTGTGTGCTAGTACATGCATGCATGAGCTTGTTCTTAGAATAATCCATAATGATAAATTACTTGCTTTCATATGCAACAGCTGAAAAATCGCTGATGTGACATTAAATGTCATTACAAACCAATCAATGATTTATAATACATACCACCATAGAATAATAATGAGCACTGTCAAATCTCAACACTACTCTCTTTGTCATCCAGTCATGTGATACAAAAAACTCTTTATCATACCAAGCCCATCCAACAAAATCTCTTAATGATTTCTCCTGTGTGATATCATTATAACTTGATGGAACAGGCATAGGGATTACCTCCCCTGTCTAAAGAAAATTAAAAATTAAACATAGCATTTTTTTTTAAAAAGAAAAATAGTTAAAATATATCTATATTTTGTCTATGTGAAGTAAATATATAAATACAAAGAAAACTGAAGATTATCTGTATGGATGTATGTAACATGGCAAACAAATGGATGCCATATCAAGTAGTTATGTAAGTTATGAAATATTCCACAATGTGTAGCAACATATTTATTAAATTGTAAGTTTTAAGCCTGTTTCAATCATGATTGAGGTGTAAATTAAATTTAACTACTAATAGTATAACAGTCAGTGTCAAATTAAAGGCCTGATTAATTTTACAGAGGGTTGAAAATTGAAGTCATTTGTAAGAAGTAGGACTGCTGTTAATTTGAAAGTGCAAGGTTTCTAGATTTTAAAATTTTCCACACGACTTTCTCCAATAATATTTCAAATGCTATTATAAATGACCTCTTACATCATGATAACCAATGTTAAAGTAACTGTTATAAATTGTAAATAAACAATGTGTTTAACCCTGGATGGTTAAGTAATAATGCTGAGCCAGCATAGATAAATAACAGACAGCATCTCGACTCTGATTCTCATGAACACATTTTATTCTATTTAAACCGGAACACATGTCACTCCACTAACATACAGAACCAGACCGGAATCCAGATACTATAACACAATGCATGAAAATGCAAGGTGCTTTAGTTTAGTTTTTAAAATAGAGTATTACTGTAGCAATCCTATCATGTTAGTTTAAATATTTCACTTGCACTGTATATCAACAGAGGAGGCAACAACAGAAGCCATCTTGGTCAGTTCATTCTGATAAACTGATTCTTTAGTTTTTGAAGATTTCAAATACATAAGAAAGCAACTTCTTGATCATGGAAGTTATGTTTAATTGTAAGTCTAATCAATACATAAATAAAACAAATCACTTAAAACATGAATTAAACATTCAAAGACTTTTTAGTCCAATTATGACCAACTGTTACTTCATAACGGATGTTAAACATGATTTAACTAAAACATTTAACAAAATTTTTTGCATAAAAATGTTAAAATAAATAAATTAATTAATTAATTAAAAAAAAAAAGTGAAAAAAAAAAAAAATAAAAAAATAAATAAATAAATAAATAAATAAATAAATAAATAAATAAATAAATAAATAAATAAACAAATAAATAAATAAATAAAAATAAATTGCATTTTCAAGCAACTCAAATATTGGGACAAACATTGACTCTGCCACTTTCAACCAAAAATTTATGCTTTTATAAAAGTTATGGAAGTTAATGACATTACTGAATCTCTATTATTCTCTAAACCTATAAATGTTTATGTAGGTAAATTTCATGAGTTCTTTAAAATTGAACAGATACATCTCTTCAATTATAAAGAACTCATCAAATGTACTAACATAAGCATACCAAATTTAACACATTTAGGGCTAACAAGGCAGTAATATGAATGTGAATCCTTTTAAAAAACAAAAATACCAACAGACCTGGAAAATATGTATTATGCCCCTAACAGAAAAAAGTACAATTTGATCCACAGTGTTTGGGCGGAATAAATGTTAAAGGGTTAATGCATCACTAGGACCAAGTACCACTATGGTAGCTTAATGTGTAGAGTGCCCATTCCTTATTTGGGAGGTCAGGTTTAAACTAGTGACATTCTGATATAAGTGAAATATTCTTTATTGGGAAGCAAAACCCCCATTTAACTAACAGACGGCTAAGTTATGACAATAATAAGTATCTACTTTTTTAAAGCTAAGCTTTTGACATTTATAAAGGTAAATGGATGTTTAATCAGGTAACAATGAACTGACCAACAGTTTAATTTTGCTTAAAGAAATGACCTTTTTTGTTACTCAATGTTGAAAAATTTCCAGAATGAGAAAGCAGTTTCAATTATGACTGTTTGCAACTCTGAATAAATGTTTATTTTTGCAGTACTGGTTCCTCAATCTTTGATATTAAAAAATTTGTTAATGAGAATCGTCTGAGATTATTTGAAAGTAACAAACCTTTATAAAAACAAGAAAACATAGAACAATGTTTATATATCTAGTAAAATGCAAATATTTTCTTTTGGCATAACCATAACTTCTATAGAAATGATTAAGATCTTTAGGCATCAGTATGCATTACTTAAGGTAATATACAATATTTACTGTCATGAAAAACAAGAAAATCGTCAAAATATACTATATGTATTTTTATTATAATTCATTATTAAAATATCTGTCAAATATTATTAGTCAGGCAAAGGATAATGACTTTTGTCAAAAAGACACAAACTTATCAACATCCGTTATTATTCATTTGTGTGCAGTATTGCAGAAGAAACCATTGTGAAGCGTTGAAGTTTACCACTACACCGCTTACTAAGTATTTACTACGATTAAATCTATTCTGGGGTTTGTAATTATGTAAAATAGAATATTTCTAGTATAGCTAATGCATTCTCCTTTTGCAAGACTGAAGGAATTATTCAAGAGACTCAACATACCTTAATTACTGTACTTAATTCTATAAAACCATGAAACTTCTTGAATGCACAAATCAAATATTCCCGCTATTTAAACTTTTATACGATGTAATACGGTGTAGAACAAAGCTTACCACCGATAAAATTCTTTTCAATAAAGATTCTTTATAAAGGTTTTTGATTATCATGGATGTTAATTTAACGCATGTTAATATAACAGATGTTAATATTACGGATATGTTAAAATTTGCAATCTTTCTTGAAAGAATTTGAATATATTTCTAACAAATGGTATTTGTAATTGGTATCGATTAAGAGTGGACATCATTGCCTAATTTGCAATAAAATAAAAATCTGTCAATATTGTTATTGTTGGCTACACTGCCAATCACACTTGTTAAAGCCTTAATGGAGTCAACAGTCATTTTAAGAAATGATGGGCCCGTCACTCAAGTAATCGATGACAACCTGACATTTTTATCAACGTTTAATGTAAGTGTAATAAATGACAGATTACAGCATTACTTATTTTTGATCTGAAATTGTGTTATATGTTAAAGTATAATCTACCTGAGTTACATAATGCTTGTTAAAGTTTATGTTGCAACAATTGGTCTTCACCCTCCATGCTTGGTAAAAAAAATAATATGCAGTGGAAAAATGCTATTTGAACTTCAAGACAACTGGGATATCAAAATAAGAAATGGCACTTCAGTTGTTATTTGTTCTGCATTAATAATGTTCTGTGTTTCTTAACTTATCTATCAATGTTAAATGCAAAATTCAGGCAAATTGATATATTTATGGTGCGGTCTCTGCTCATACAGAACACTGATGCATCTAAATATTGTTTAAATATTACACACAAATATGAAAGACTATGAATACACAATTAAAATATCGGTTAAATTTTCATATTTCTGTAATTTTATGAAGTTATCAAGTAACATGCATTTTCTTTAATTGGGCATTGGGCCTTTAAATTGACATTGACTCATAAACCTTTATATTTCAATCAATGTTTACATTGGAAAGGGCACTCTTGAACCATTTATTATCAAGACCTTCTCTTCTTGTTGGCGAGGCATCGGCTCTGAAATTCCACATTCCATCTAGAGATTTTATGTCTCGTGTTTCAGAATCTCTGGGATAAAGCATCCCGGTGCTTTCCGACTCATCTGCTTTAAAATTCAAATTTTCATCCATATATTTAATGTCATTTGTTTTAAAATTCATGAGATCACGCATTTGGTCATTGCAATAAATGGTTTGAAATAGAAGACACATATAAATAAATATGCATGGAATTGTTGTCATTCCATTCCAACAGAAACATAGGTGTTTCATGGAGGCCGCCATTTTAATCAATATTTTGATCATATGATTTTTATCACGTGATTATTAAATTTCCGCTGTTATGTAAACAAATGACAATCACTTCCGCATTTACATGTATTTTTAAACATGACACAGAATAAGAAGAAAACGGACACCGTACTTACGGACTGATAAAACAGACTGTAAATTTTAATCAAACTCACCTGCTACAAGCACATGATATTGATGATATTTTCATTCAAGGTAAACCCAGAAGTCCATTAATTAGTAATATTTAGTACTTATTATGTAACAGTAGGGAGGAAACACCTGTAAAGAAAAAAAAAAAAAAAAAAAAAAAAAAAAAAAAAAAAAAAAAAAACCCACATCCTCACCAAGTGCCCCGGCTGAAGATCGAATTCAGCCCTTCCGGGTAATAAGCGAGCGCTCTACCACAAGGCTAAAAGATCCGGACCAGATAGTCTGGCAGTAAATCACTCTATTATACCTACTATATGCACAAACATCACGACTAGCTCAGTCCCGCTAAAAATAAAATGCGTGTCTTATACTATCTGTAATATAAAACAATTACAGTAATAAAAAATTTAAATCAAAACGGTTAATGAAAAAGACAAAACCTAGTCAACAGACAGAATTATAGTCAAAGTGTTTCAGATTGTTGTAATGGTTAGACTATCATTTGCCTAGAATTATGCTTGGTTAAGCAATTGTAGACCAACATGGGGTTTATAACTGTTAACTTAACAATTTTTGGCTATTAATAAGTTAACAGAAATAGAAACTGTTGGCTTTACAATGTTGATCTAATAATGGACCAAGGTAGGAACTGTTACCTTAAGTTAAACAGTGTTAAGCAAACAGTTGGCTATTACACACATTACCAGTACAATATTGTTGGCAAAGCAGTGTTCGGCCAACAAAAGAAATGTTTTTTCGTTTTTGTTTTGTTTTTGTTTTTTGTTTTTTGTTTTTTTTTTTTTTTTTTTTTTTGTTTTTTTTTTTTGTTTTTTTTTTTTTTTTTTTTTTTGTTTTTTTTTTTTTTGTTTTTTTTGGCAAAACATTGAAGGACCAACAGCAGTCTAGCATAGGGACTTTGGCTTAATAATGTTGGTCCAACAATGGTCCATGATAGAAATTGTTACTATTGATTAAACAACAGAGATCCAGCATAAGAATTGTTATTGTGGCTAAATGCCTTAACCATTTAGGGCTCTCGGGGAATTATAATTGTTGGTTAATTATTGTTTTAAGATAAATTGAAACTTAGGACTCAAGTTAAGGGTTGACACAAAGAATTGCCTCCAAGATCTTGACAATACCAGAATGACCTCAATTGCCAATATTACAAGAACACTAAGACCATAAGGGAGGCAACTCATATCCACCATCAGCTAAATATCCAATATTCAGTTTTAAACATTATTTGGATCTCCAAAGCAGATTGAAACAAAGTATTATGCTGTGTAAGCTGCAACATGTTCAACCAATGTTGTCTTGCTCGTTGACCAAACATTGAACGAAACACAAATTTAAACAATGGTCAAAAGTAAGAACCCAATATAAGGCATTATATTATTATACTATTGGTCAAAATTTTTATTTAAAATATATGAACATGTATTTATTCTAACTCTTATTTCTATAATTAATAAGTAACACTTGATCAAAGGATTTTTTTTTATTAGGGTACCTTTCTTTCCTTACTTTGATTGATAGTAATGATTCTTAGAGATTTTTATGATTTTTTGTAGGTGTTACAACCCTTCTACTTCGCATTTTTTGTCAAGAGGAACTTCATAAGTTGATTTTGTTATCCAGATATGGAAGAATCCAATGTGGTGAAAGTTGGAGATATCACCAATCCTAATGCCAAACAAATATGTGTGGTTCATATATCTGATACACACTTTCTACAAGATACATATCTGCCGCATATACCAGATGGAGATATTTTAATACATTCAGGAGATTTTGGAAAGTTTGGGTTTAGGAAATTTTTTACTGGTGTAAATCACCAACATCTACTTGACAAATTAGACCAATTTTTTCAAAGTTTACCACATCGTCACAAAATATTTGTTGCTGGGAATCATGAAACTTCTTTTAACAATAAAAGCAGAGAAGAGATCCAATCAGCTTTACAACATGTTCATTATCTACAGGATTCAAGCATCACTTGTGAAGGACTCAATATTTATGGATCTCCTTGGAACTCCCAAAGGTGGACTTCATATGCCAGAGGATTTACTAAACCATGGGGGAAATTTGAGAAAAACTGGGACAAAATTCCAGAAGACACAGATATATTAGTGACACACATGCCTCCTCAAGGTATAAGAGACCTTGCTCACATTAAATTTCCATTTTTAACTAGTCAGCCAGACATTTGTGATGTTTGTAGATCAAGTCATAGAAACATGAGTCACTGGGGATGTCCACGACTAAAGAATGTTATCTTTGAGAAAATTAAGTGAGTATAATTTCCATTCCAATATTTTTGTTTTAAAATTCTAACCGATTTAATCTGTAATAAGATAAACTTAAGCCTTATTATAACATGCTATCGATAAGTTTGCCAGTTTGTCATTTTGCTTACGGCCACCCTAATTTGAAGTTCAGAAAGCTAATATCCTATAAGCTTCCCTGAATATATCTCCAACCCCCCTCCCCCCCCCCCCCAGCACCAAATTTTGACCGAATAAAATGGAAAATGGTGGTTTTACTGTATTTTAGGGTTGAAAAGTCACTTATCTGACAAAATCAAATTTTCTTCTTTGGCACAGTAAACTTTTTCAGCTATTGAATTTATGGATGCAACCTTGCAGAAAGCTGAATTGTTTATGTCTAAAAATCATACAGAATTATGTACTGTCATTTGTAATATATAGATTGATAAGCTCTCATGCATGCACATCCGAGTTGAAAATTCTGTTTGTACTTTAATGGGATACATTGGTGTATTATTGTCTTTTTTTATGGGTGACCCCCGGTCGCCAAGTGATCTAAAGTGGGCTATTACTGATCACAGTGCCTCTCACTGCCTAGGTTATAATTTCAAGTGGATAGTTCCTTGTGTGAAAAAGTTTGTCGGTTTACTTGTTGATGGTTGGTGGTTTTCAACAAGCACTCAGGTTTCCTCCACCATCTCAGAAATGAATACCTTAATCTAAGTGAAAGAATCTTGACTGGGGCATAAAATGTCATTAATCCAATCCAAGGGAGATAACCTTCTTATGCTGAACAAAGTACAAAGAGCAATTGTTATGCCCCAAGAATCTCCGTCAGTGTCCAGAGTTAAGGTTTATTGGCCATCAGTCATATAAACAGGATGTATCTTTACAGGCTATGGCTATTATTGTTACTAGATGTTTAATAATACTGATAGTATTGTTTCTTGTGTTAATATATAATAGTATTGTTTCTTGTGTTAATATATACATTGTTATACATTTATGTGTGATCATACAACTTTATATTTGTTGTAACATCCTATGAGTGTATGCTTAATGGGATAAACCAAATTTCTTCAATCTTGATGTAAAAATACAAATATATCAACAATGACTTTTTTTTTTAAATATTAATTTCTTTTTTCAATTATTTTTTATTATTGTTTCAGACCATTGCTAAATCTATATGGCCATGTCCATGAAAGTTCTGGAGTAGCAGTAATTAATGGTGTGACATTTTCAAATGCAGCATTACCGTTTTATCGTAAAGCCAATGTGTTTGATGTCTTTCTATCAAAAGACTCCTAAGCTACCATAAACAACATGTATATGGTAATCAAATTTTGACATTAGTATTATTCTCAAATCTCAGGTTATTATTTCATGATGTTTTGTAACAATTTTGGCCTTGTGAAATTTATATTTATTTCGCAGGATTTTTTGAGACTGTTATATTGGATGACTTTATTTAGGGATGAAACAATTTTGACCTTGTGAACATGTACTAATTAAGGGGAGATAAACAGGATCTTTTGAGACTGTTATATTGGGTGACTTTACTTAGGGATGAAACAATTTTTACCTTGTGTACATGTACTAATTAAGGGGAGATAAACAGGATCTTTTAAGACTGTTTTATTGGATTACTTTATTTAGGGATGAAACAATTTTTACCTTGTGAACATGTACTAATTAAGGGGAGATAAACAGGATCTTTTGAGACTGTTATATTGGATGACTTTACTTAGGGATGAAACAATTTTTACCTTGTGTACATGTACTAATTAAGGGGAGATAAACAGGATCTTTTAAGACTGTTATATTGGGTGACTTTACTTAGGGATGAAACAATTTTTACCTTGTGTACATGTACTAATTAAGGGGAGATAAACAGGATCTTTTAAGACTGTTTTATTGGATGACTTTACTTAGTGATGAAACAATTTTTACCTTGTGTACATGTACTAATTAAGGGGAGATAAACAGGATCTTTTGAGACTGTTATATTGGATGACTTTACTTAGGGATGAAACAATTTTTACCTTGTGTACATGTACTAATTAAGGGGAGATAAACAGGATCTTTTAAGACTGTTTTATTGGGTGACTTTACTTAGTGATGAAACAATTTTTACCTTGTGTACATGTACTAATTAAGGGGAGATAAACAGGATCTTTTGAGACTGTTATATTGGATGACTTTACTTAGGGATGAAACAATTTTTACCTTGTGTACATGTACTAATTAAGGGGAGATAAACAGGATCTTTTGAGACTGTTATATTGGATGACTTTACTTAGGGATGAAACAATTTTTACCTTGTGTACATGTACTAATTAAGGGGAGATAAACAGGATCTTTTAAGACTGTTTTATTGGGTGACTTTACTTAGGGATGAAACAATTTTTACCTTGTGTACATGTACTAATTAAGGGGAGATAAACAGGATCTTTTGAGACTGTTATATTGGGTGACTTTACTTAGGGATGAAACAATTTTTACCTTGTGTACATGTACTAATTAAGGGGAGATAAACAGGATCTTTTGAGACTGTTATATTGGATGACTTTACTTAGGGTTGAAACAATTTTAACATTGTGATACCAGTTAAGAGACAACAGATGGGACCTTTTGAGACTCTTATAGTGGATAATTATAATTAGGGGTGAAATGATTCATTGTGATACAGTTTGATGTGATTTATTTCCTAATGATATGATTCATATTACAATATCTGAAAAAAAAAAAAAAAAAACAATGTACATAATAGTGTTTTTTTTTAAATACATGTAAGGTCTTGTTTTGACGCAGTAAGATTTTCTAACAATTACCCTGTCATCTTTTCCATGTAACATTTAAGTGCGTATGTTATTGATATTCTTAAAATATGTATTTATATGAGTTGTAAATATATTTACCATTGATTGCATGACATGCTTTTTTAAAATTTTTTGCTGACACACACACATGTATGATGTTACATATCAGATTTGACATGCATTTTATAAATGATAATTTTTCAAAATTTCATAAAGGATTAAAACAAAAAAAAATTAAATTTTTCTAAACAATTTTAATTCTTAATATAATCATTGAATTCTCAAGAAATGGTATTTAGAGTGCTATAACTTGCTTTGCCATGCCAAGCTAATCATGATATCCTAGCATGTGTTTTTCAGTTTGCTTTGGCATAGAGTTATAGCACTATAAATGCCATTTCTAGTCATTGAAGTGCATGTATTTGTTTACATTTTGACATAATTACATGTATAAGTTTTAAATTTAATGTTATTTTTATCATTATTAAAATTTCTATTTTTTTATATTTTTGAATAATTTGTATTTTATATAGATTTTTCAGTATGCAATCAATAATTCGTATAGGGTACTTTATATCTTATATTTTTTGTATACATGTGTATATATATATATATATATATATATATATATATATATTGAACACCATAATCACTTTTGTTCCTATTTGTACATTTATTGGTCATTAATGTACTTAAACAACATAAAAGTGACTCCTTCACATGTTAACAAAAAAGGAATTGACAGAATTTCTACAGAACAATTGTTTAAGAGCATTATCAGTGATTTTTACACTTTAATGAGTAAAAGTGACTAGCGAACAAAACAAGACAAAAAATAATAATAATAATGAAAAAAATAAAAATAAGATAAAATAAAAAAAAAAATAAAAAATGAAAAAAAAAAATTCAAAAAATTCATAAAAAATAATAAATACATAAATAAATAAATTAAAAAACAAAATAAAAAAATAAAACAGGAATTTTGCAAAATGATTTGTATAGTGCATTCATGCCAATAATGCATATAAATGAATAAAAGGGATTATGACATTCTGTATGTATATGATTAAAAGATCTGGTTTTGTATACATGAAATACAGGTCAATTTTTTTTTACAACTTTAAGCTGCAGTACTCTGCCCATACTAATGAAAGATATTCATTGTATAAATCATTATCTCACTTTTTAAGCATTACAAGTGCAATATTGACAAAAGCCAAAAGCTCTACTTATTATTTATTTTTATATATAATGTTTGTATCTTACTCAGGATATGGTAATTAACTGTAATTTAAATAAAAATCATGGTAATTAACCATAATTTAAATGAAAATAATATTTTCTTAATGTTGGACTGGTTTTTTTTATGACGTTTTCAATGAAATTCATTTTCTTGGATGTGATAAATGCAGACTCAATATATACTTTGTTAATAAAATTTCATCATATACATGTATAACATCTGCGCCAGTTCTGTTTGGATGAGCAAATTTGGTTTTAGCTGAAGCGTTTGTCAAGTTCTTGTCTTGGGACAGACCTGTTTTTGATAATTTTAAATACAAATAGTATTTTCTTCATTAATTTTTTGTCTTTAAATAAAATTGCACTTTTGCATGTCATAGACTTGATAAATGAATACTTGTACTAAATATATACATACTTTAAGTTCATAAATTCTCACCTTATAAAACATGCAAGGTTTGTCGGATGATGAAGTCCTAATAAAATTAACAGGATTTATTGATTCAATGGGGTTTTACATCTCAGTCAAGAATATTCCATTATATCAAGATGTTACCAGCTATAGATGAAATGGCAGAAAAATGGCAGTGCAGTGCACTCAGGACAATGTTCAGGCAGGGTTCTTTAAAATGCCACGCCTGCTGTGACACAGGGCATCAGTTTTTAAGGTCTCCTCCCAAGGACCCTGTGACTTTCATAAATTCATTAAATGCCGAGTACTTGGTGAAAGAACAGTAGCTACCTATTTTTAAGTCTTCGTTTAAACCTCCCACATATGAAGCAAGCACTCTACCAGCTGAGCTACCATACTGGTAATAGTAATAAGATCAAACCACCTGATTTCATTTTGTTATTATGTCTAGTGATTGTCCCAATACACTTACTGTAAACGTGGTTATTTTTTGCAAGTGGAAATTTTCGTGAAATCGAATACTTGACATTTCGCGTGGGGGTAATTTCCGCTTTCTTGTCGTTTCTGATCTTGTATGGCCGCTATATGGATAACATGGTTGTTTTGTTGAAATTTTCACAAGGGGGTAATTTTCGCGATTTTTTTCAATTCACGAAAAAATAGCGAAAATTTCCACATTGCAAAAATAACCACATTTACAGTATCTTTTGCATGTTCATATGTTTTACTTGTGTTATCACTTTGGTCTTTGCTACAACCCTGATTATGTTTTTACAGAAATTTTAGGGTTTCAATTGAATTTATGGCAAGTTGTGTGTTTTATGACAAAAATTTTCTAAAATGGTAAATTTTCCTTCAAGTTAGTTTTTTTTTTTTTTTGGTTTTGTTTTAGTAAATTTCCATTTTTTAGTGTCACAAACATGATAAATACATACCAAACCTATTAAATGTGAGGCAAAGGTGACCTTGAATAAAGCAAAAAGGCACACACTTTACATACTTGGTACAGTTTGAAGCAGACATGAAGGTTTAAACTTCTAGGTCTTTCCATTCTTGAAAGGATAATGCTTAAATATTTTATAAGGTCACTAAGCTTCGCAAACTTGTTAGATGCTTTATATAAAGATATTAGGCCTTTGCAGTCATGAAACAATGTTCAAACATGTTACTATGTAAAGCCATTGTCACTTGGAAGACATTCAAAGCTTTTATATTGTAAAGTAACACTTTTTGAGGTCATTTGTAAATAAAGGTTAGGGTCAATCAGCTTTTCAAACTTTGTATAGCTCTAAGCACTATCTTCTAGGTATCTTGGTTCATGACAAGATATTAAAATGTTTCTTCTTTTTAGACTTGGTAGATTTCCAGTCAGGGAGTGAAGTAATGGTGTATCTGGGATACTGGGGGAAACCCAAGTGCCGAGAGAAAAACAAACTTCAACTTAGGGCAAAGTTTTGTTTAGTGCTAGCTCACCAGAGTCAGTAAACAACCACACCGTTCCTCCAGTCACATTATCTCGACACTTGGTGAACAAGCCCACACTCTGTCCTTCTAATGACAGGTTCCAAGTAAAGCATCAGTATCTCATGTGTTTTATTTACTTCAAAGGTTCAAACCCCTGATCTCTCACACACAAGGCCAGGGGCTAACTACTTGGAGACAAATCTTCACTTAAATAAATAAAAACTACTCAATTCAGATTATTTGCATTTAATACAGAAAAAAAAAACAAATGTAAAAAGGAACATAATATATAAGAAAAGAAATCTATAATATTAATTTATGTATAAAAAACAGTTGCCCACAACCAACGTCAGTGTTAACAACTAAATCAACTTATTTTTAATAATAATAATTATAATAATAATAATAATACATTATTATTAACAACAAAAAAGAACAAAAAATATTGGAATTCTTTATATATATATATAGTAAAGCTGTTTTTCACAATTTCTGTCCATTTATTCATGTGTCTATTTCAAATTAAAATTAGCTGATCTGGAAACAGGATTTTTTACTGTAAAAATGTTTCAAAATTTTATATATTATTTTATGGCTGTAGTATGTTTCAAAATTTCATATATTGTAATTGCTATCTGGAATGGAATCCTTTACTGTAAAGTCTGTTTCAAAATACATTGTAAATTTTTTTATTTTAAAATATAATATTGATATCTTGAATGTAATACGTGTAATGTAAAGTCTGTTTCAGAATAGTCTGTACTATAATTTTTTCTGTAAAGTCTGTTTCAAAATACATATATTACAGACATTTGGGAATGCAATTTACTAAAGATTATTTTATTTCAAATCTGTATGACAATTGTATATATGCATGTAACACATGCCTGATAGAAAAAGCAGATTACAACTTATGTGTAAATGGTGGCAATTACCTTAGCAAATATTCTTTACAGAAAAAACAGACTTGCCAACTTTTTAAAGTAGCATATTTTTAACATAAATTTAATTCATGTAACCTGTGGAAAATAAATAAATGAAAACTTTCTTTCATGCTTTCTTTTAAAATATTTTTTGTCTGAAATGAAATCAATACATAAGAAATGGTGTTTTAATGTGTGTGTGTGTGTGTGTGTGTGTGTGTGTGTGTGTGTGTGGAAATGTTAAATACCTTGTACATAACAAGTATAACACACTCACTTTCAACCATACCCTGATACATTATAGCTGCTTAAAATAAAGTACATACATATGGATTTCAATATTGTTGTTTTAATTTCAAGAAAATTTTTAAAAATCAAATTTCTTGAAATAATTGATTTTAAAATGGATTTCAGATAACAATGAGCCAGAGATTTAAAATGGATTTCAGATAAAAGTGAGTCGGAGATATAAGTACATTTATATGTTACTTCATAGACACACAAAAGGTATGTACTGGCATTTCTCTAAATTTTCCATACTGCAGGCCAATCTATTTAATTAACATATAATCATTTCAGCTTCTTTGAAAATATCTGTATTATTTTATGTTTTATTTTCTTGCCAAAGACAAGTTATTAGCAAAGATTCTGATTAATATACATTTTATCATTTCCAATGATTAGAACGACATTTTTGTAAGTCATATGGTTATCTTTTTACAGGATAATTGCTCTTTTTTGATAACTGTTGGACTTCAAAGAAATATTTTCAAATTCTTCCCGATATAATGGCCACTTCTATGTATGGTTATGCGCTTATAAAGATCCGCTCCTACTGTTCATCAAATGCACAACCATGTTGATATTTCCTTCAGTACCTTTTACATACAAGATTAATTGGAAAAAAATCAAAAACCTCAATCTCTTTATAAATTACACGGGGATTTCTTGCAATTATACCCTTAATTTCACTCCTTATTGTTAAATAATACACTTCTCAACTGGATTTCAATCTCCAAAAAATTAAAAATTTCAAAAACATATCAAAATAATAAATACATGTACATTTTATATAGAGAATTGCACTAAAAATATTGCATGTATGTACCAAATTAAATCGTAAATTTCACATCTAAACTAATGGAAGCATTTCTTTAAATAATTCCAAACAACCTTTAAAATTGTTTTATCAATATTTTACAGATTAAATAATAAAAAGCTCATTTGGGGGATTATACACTTTGTCCCTTTTTCTTATTATATATTAATATCCTTAAAGATATTTTATAAATGTCATGGAATTCTAGTTGCAAACATATGGTGTAATTTTCTATCAGGATTGCTTCTACTGATGAACTGTTGAACTGCCTTGACATCACTTTAAGCTGCATTAAGTTTTTCAGTTTTGGACTTTTTTCCCCCTAAATATATATTATTATTATTATATATTTTTTTAAAAAAGCTAACTTCTAATCAAGATCCAGCATTAAGTTTTTCAGTTTTGGACTTTTTTCCCCCTAAATATATACAGTATAACCTGCTGTAGAGTCCACCTCTATATAAAGTCCACCTGTCTATAGCAACCGGTCTGAAGTATCCCCAATGGATTTCACTATATAATGAACCTCTATATAAAGTCCACCTGTCTAATGTGAATAAAGTCCACCCTTTTCAGTCCCAAATGACTCCAGAACCTGTCTATAAAGTCCACTTCTTTAATATAATTTTTTATTAAATTTTAATATTTCCTAAATTTTTTCAGTAAATATCAGCCACATTTCTTTGATACTGTGATGTATGAAGATTGGCAATAAATAATTTCAATATAAATTATTGATCACACTAAATACAATGATGTAACTTACATAGTTTAAAAATCTACTGTAGTAAAGACTACAGTATCGACTGATATTACGTAAAATTTTGAAGAAAAATATATGAAGTCATACTTATCATGTCAACAACTGAAGCCATCAGATATAAAGGTAGAAATACCAATTGTTATCTGTTATGTTTTATATATAATTGTTTAATTTGTAACACCTTTGCTGCTACTTATAACAACAAAGACACAATTAGTCAAGTGTATATAATAGGTAGAGTTTAACCAAATAATCTTTTCTGATGTATAGTTTATCAAATTTAAATAGTTTGGTTTTTTTAAATAGTTATTTCTGAATAATCTGTTTTTAAAAATAAAATGAAAATAACTTCATTAATATATATATATTAATAAGTTTTTAATAGATGCTGCATATTTTCACTTTTTTAACTATTTTAAACACTGTATGTTTACTCGTACATATAGGGGACCCTCTATATAAAGACCACTTGTCTATTAAGTCCACTTTTGCTCAGTCCCCTAGGTGGACTTTATACACAGGTTATACTGTATATATTTTTTTAAAAAAGCTAACTTCTAATCAAGATCCAGCATTAAGTTTTTCAGTTTTGGACTTTTTTTCCCTAAAAATATATATTTATGAAAATAGCTAACTTTTAATCATGATCTATAAGATTCAGTTTCTGAAATTTCATTCATATTAGCTGTAAATAAACCTAATCCTCTAATGTGTGGGATAATTATTGTTATGTGCACTGATTTACAAAGACTTAAATGAATCGAAGAGGAAACCCGACATAAATTGTATTAATTGTCTGTCATTAATATCCAAATGTATTCTCATGATGTTATTTTGTCATTTACAAAGTCACAAATAACGAATTCAATGAAATTTAGTGTTTAATTGAATGTATCGGTATATCACAATTTGGTAAGTTGTGTTTACATGACCAGGTTTTTTATGACATACTGGTAACTATGTTCTAAAATTATATCCCACTGGTCTACATCTCACTGGGAAATTACAGCTATTTCAATATTTATTCCATGCTTTTATCATTGAACCAAATGTAACATTGTTCATTAGAAACATCATTAAGTAAATCAGCACTGTTTTAATTATTTCCTAGGAAAACTAAATGCAGTTTTATGTATCCTTGTATACATATTTCTTCTGTTGATGTAAATGAGGCATCTAATGACACCATTTGTTTGAACAAATGTAAGCACTATAACAGCTGAAAGTTTTGTAGAAAAAGCAGCTCTGATACAAAATCAAGCCAAATATTTATTATCTGTTAACTTGATATGAACACTACCATATATCAAACAAGAAAAACTGAATTAGCACAACTTTTACTGTTTCAGATATCCAATACAAATCTAATTGTTCACAACTTACCAATTTCAACAACAAATTGGCAACCTCACTTTCTTGTTTATACATTTTATTTTGTGTAATATGGTAAATTTTAAAACTTGAAATCTGTACTAAACTTTTAAATTTTATGGAGAGACTGGAATGGAGTAGAAACATTTTTAATCTAAGTCAAGATTTCTTTAATATAATGAGGCAATAATTTCCTTACCACAATGAGGCAGTCAGTTTTTGGGTGGTGACAAAAACTAGAAAACCATTGTCTTTTGACAACAGAAAAGTCAGTTTTTGGGTGGTGACGAAAACTAGAAAACCATTGTCTTTTGACAACAGAAAAGTCAGTTTTTGGGTGGTGACGAAAACTAGAAAACCATTGTCTTTTGACAACAGAAAAGTCAGTTTTTGGGTGGTGACGAAAACTAGAAAACCATTGTCTTTTGACAACAGAAAAGTCAGTTTTTGGGTGGTGACAAAAACTAGAAAACCATTGTCTTTTGACAACAGAAAAGTCAGTTTTTGGGTGGTTACGAAAACTAGAAAACCATTGTCTTTTGACAACAGAAAAGTCAGTTTTTGGGCGGTGACAAAAACTAGAAAACCATTGTCTTTTGACAACAGAAAAGACAAACTTAATCACTATAGGTTGTACTTGATTTTGTAACCCAGGTGGCTACAGTGCTCAGATCTTTAAGATGGTGCTTGAGTCCTGAGTCTACTCGAAATCAAAGGTTCCAGATTTCAAGGACATCTTTAAAAAGCCAACGTTGCGCCAAACCAGTTTATAATTAACCTGATCACATCATATCACCCATTTATATGTTTTATTCTCACATTATCTAGTGAAACAGGGAAAAAAATAAAAAAAATAAAAATAAATAATAATAATATAACTTATAAGTTGTATGTATATAAACATGGTAAATAATAAAGACTTATTATTATTGTGATGATATTATCATTATTATAACTATATTAAACTTTTTGTCAGTCTATGGCATGGCAGCATAGGATCAGCTACATACATATTAAATATTACTTATACATTTGTATTATCATACTTAGCGTATGTTAATATTGAGAAATAATAAAAAAAAAACTGCATCCAAAATATCCATCACCAAATAAATAAATTCTATTATTGTATAAAATATTAAATGTTGAAAATAATGTTATTATATTACCAAAAAAAAAAAAAAAAAAAAAAAAAAAAAATAAATATTAAATGTTGAAAATAATGTTATTATATTACCAAAAAAAAAAAAAAAAAAAAAAAAAAAAAAAAAAAAAAAAAAAAAAAAAAAAAAAAAAAAAATTATGTCACAAGGAAAAAAAAAAGGTTTCCCTATGAATTATTATCACCAATGTCATTTACAAAGATCAGTATAAAAATGACCAATAATAACAGTACATAAATGTAGTAATAATAACTGTACAAAAAATGTACAGAGTTTATAACAAAATGTACAGGCTTATTATATATATATATATATATATATATATATGTCTACTCTACATTAAAATATCTATTATACAAATAGGAAACTTAACATTCTTATAAACATAAAAACGCAATTACGTACTCCAAAAAGCCTTTGATCAACCTTTACTATCTTTCCATCTTGGGATGCATTCAATATTCATTGGCTTTCTATAGCCATGTATGAAGCAAAAATAATTTAATTACATATTTTTGAATTCCCAAAAAAATCACACCACACAGCATACAGAGGCCCGTTCATGATAGTGTATGTACGCTTCAAGTCGTTCAGGAATGTATATTCGCGCGAGCGCAAGCGTGCGACCGCAATCAATATTTTAAGGTTGTTCGCCTTAGATTCAATATGGCGTCCCTTGGACAAAGTTTGTAAGAAATGGCTTAAATAAATTCTGAAAGCAACATGAATTTCAATTTATATTTTAATCCAAGGGTATGGTTTCTTTCTAGACGGGATTTGAAACTTTAGTTAAAACTTATGTACAGTTGTCCAATTTAATTTATATTTTGACATTTTCTCTCCAGTCGAGTGTCGGTGTCCAAATCTAAGGGAGGTTATTTTTAAAACATCTAGATGATTATGATGACTTACTTTCAACGCGAGTACTCGCATCTGTTCAATAGACATAAATATTGTATTCGCGAGTGCAGTGGAAAGCAACCAGAAACTTGAACACGCCTCTGGAAATCTTTAATGACTTTGAAATACATTTCCATGTATATATATGTAAATGACCTGGGATTTTAGTCAAGGAATTTTCTGCATTTTGGGTGAATACTTCACTATCTTTAACTTCATAAATTGCAACAAATATTTTTTTAAATCTTGAGATTATAATATAGCTGCATATTAGTTAAAAACAAGATCACAGAATCTATTTGATGATAATCGGGAACTCAAGAATTCCAAAATCAAAAGTCATTATCAATCATGTATATAGTACTAACAATGAAAGTAATATACTTGTAAAACAAATTTCGACGAGCCACTAAGTTAACATACCTGATATAAGATGATATACAGTGATATTATTGGGTGATAAATAATTTTTGACCAGCACAATATTTAAATATTTCCGAAGACAAAAAAAATACCAAGGACCTATCCAGTAACTATTATGCGACGTGTATATGTCAATTATATTTTATAGATTGTAAATTTCGCCACAGGTCTTTACACTAAAACATCTTTAGTCCCTTGGTAACAAAGCCATATTGCTTATTGCCACATTAATTTGTGTTCCGAAAGACTACTTCTTGTAAGCTTCCCTAGATAAATCACCTAAACCCTATATATCACTAAAACTGGACTGAACAAATGCAAGCAATGTAATGAGATTTTACTGGATGTTCATCAGGCAATGTTCATTGCAAGTTTCTGTAGCATATGAAGTGAATTGCACTATAAGGATTCTCCCTGACTAAGACAATAGTTCGTTATAAAGTTATCCCCAAGCATTTCTAATGTCACTCATATATGCATCAGCTGGATGGAATGTTACAATAGGAATTAAATGTCTTGCTCAATATCATATTGCACAGCCAAGCATGGAGTTACAAGTCTAAGATTTTAAATATGAACTTAGCAAATCAAGTAATTACTTCCTAAAAAGATAAACAACCAGGAAGTAAAAAAATTACTTATATGGAATTACTTAAGGAACTTAAATTTTCAAAACTGCTTCCTACCAATATGTCTATTACTGTTATGAAGGCAATACTATCATGTATATTATACAGCCAATAATAGCTATGGCATTAAATTTGTCAACAGCGATAATTAGAATTATTCTTCATCTGGTACACAAGTTCATCATTTATCACATTAAATGAAAATGAAACTGATGCCAATATACACATATTTTGCATATATTTTTGGTATTTAATTATATATCATTTAGCATGATGCCGTGTATATTCCTGTACTTAACAAAGCTAATATACCAGCTGTTAAAATGATTTTTCATTGTGATTCATTAAATTATGGATAATGTATATTTAAAGTTGCTATGCACCATGAAATGATCATACTAAATTCCCTAAGCTGGGAAATGAGCTAATGCTCAGCAACAGGTAAAATGGCCAAATTTGTTCCTTCTTTGTTGAAATAACACTTGAAAAAAAATATACATGAAAAAAAATTATCTGGGGCAAGCCATTCATTTACTTTTTCAATAAAAATAACTTTCTGATCAAACAATATTGAAGAAAACTAATGTTCACTTTACATCCAAAAATCTATTGCTATCAAAAATAACCAAAGACATGACTGTAAAATAGTACAGTAATTCCAATAAGATGACAAATATCTATTATAAAAAACAATATCTGAGATCATGGCTGCTTTACTCTTTGTTTTCTTCTCATCCGACATTGGGCTTTTCACTGCAACACTTCCCCCCTCTCAAAAAAAGAACACCCTCCAACAAGAATTATTTAACACAAGTTATTATTAAACATTGAGCATTTTGGAATGAGATAGATTTTATAACACTTCAATATCACTTTCAGGAAACATCATCAGGATGCCTGCATTCTGATTTCAACTTAACAAATTCTTTTGCCACTTCATCATTAGTCCGCTGTGATAAAATTCTTAGAATTGTCCAGCCAGTCTCGTCCAAATGTACCCTTCTTCCTAGGGAACACCAACAAGCACAACTACCTTTTTCAACCATGTCTCTTAATTGCATAACAGCTACACCTATAAGTCTATCTTCTCTAGCGAAGCAATAATCTTTAACACAAATGTGAAGTTCATATGCATCTGGTTCATCTTCATTGCCAAGAATACTGGAAAAAAAAAATACAAAATTACTAAAAACTTGATATTAAAAGATATGTTTGACTAAATACATTTAAGACTAAATTACTAAAAATAAGCATGAGAGAGAGAGAGAGAGAGAGAGAGAGAGAGAGAGAGAGAGAGAGAGAGAGAGAGAGAGAGAGAGAGAAGATTTTATGTTATTTGGCTTACGGTACTTACAAATGAAATGTTTCATTAAACTTTGGTGACCAATTATTACTTTTTGATTTTGTGGAATGTTTTCGTCTTTTATCACTCATATGTGGTCCAATCAGATTGACTTCTACAAATGGCCGGAACATACTTGATGTCTGCCACTTCAGGTAATTGGCAGCAACAACTGTGAAAATAAAATATGAAAATTTAAAATCTTTAATGTTATTACTGTTTGTAATTCTTTACTTTTTTCATATCTATCACACATTTGTCTTGTTTTGCGTCCTAGTTGTAATTAAATGAGTTCTTTTTTTTTTTTTTTTTTTCAAAAATTAAGTCCATTGGGGAACTTGGTAATTAAAAATTTCATTCGCATTTTGTGGTTTTTCACTTACCCATGAAAATAATGAAATTTAACCCCTCCTTGCCCCTAAACATAAACATATGATGTAATTTTACAGTAAGTTGATATACATTACTACACCCTCTCCCCCAAGCGCCAAAGTAATGATCTTTCACCTATACTGAGGCAGTCACTTCTGAGATGGTTAAGAAAACATCAAAACCTGCAGAAAACCACTAACTTTTTTTGACACTTTGCACAAACTATATGGTCAAACCCCATCATGTTCCTGTATCACTTTACTAATGTTGTAGTCAAGGCTGAATTACCTTTAACTGTAACTTTGTGTTCACCAGTTCCAGGGTGTGTAAACAGATCCACCTGTATGGACACTTCACCAACGTTACTGTTAGATGTGGGCTGATCTTGTGATGTTTGGGTACTAACAAATGTTTTGATAAGTGTATCAGTAGTTTGTGTATACAACGAAAGTGCATATCTAAGTGACTGTAATTCCTGGCTTTTGTCGAGGAACGCTTTCTTTAGACCCTGGCCACTGGCATGGAAGTACTGCTTAATGGTATCCAAAGCCATGTCCAACACAGCACATTGCTTTGGACTTAAATTCTTCTCTGCTTCTTTAGACATATCCTGTTGTTTGAAAAAAATTATAAAATTTATTTTTTTAGGTCCCTCATCAAATTTTTCTTGCAAAGACAGTTACTTCAATTTAAAATAAGTACTGGTACTTTTTTCTATACTTCAATAAAATTTATTTCCTATCACAATGAGCTTTATATTTCATTAACAATACCTTCATAATACTCACATTTATATAATGAACATAAGATATAAAAAGAGAATAGTTAGCAATACTTAGTTGTTTTTATTTTCAAAAGAGAAACTAAACACTTCAAAGGGAGATAATCAGATCAATAATGAAAAATATGGTATGTCTGATTAAGTTTTGGAAAAAGCTTTTCAGACAAAACCTCACTGTTAACATAAACTCAAATCAATAGACTCATCACTCTGAGTTCAAGTGAAAATTTGAATGAAGGGGCCGAGAAAACAAGATTTCTCTTTAAATGAGACGCCAATTCATAATATAGATAATATCAAGCATTTCCGGCAGTATACTTTAACTTAGTAGGTGTGTGTCTTGCACAAGGGCATGCCATGGAATGCAGCTGGTACCCAAACCCACAACCTCTGAATGACAAGTCAGCTATCAGACCACACTACTTAATTATGTTACCACATGTACTATATATATTAGCTGTTTTACTTTGTTACTATCATAAAAAAAAAAAAAAAAAAAAAAAAAAAAAAAACCCAAGTCCATGTATGCTTTTCAAATTTACTATCTCTCCAAAGAATTATTTTTATTATTATTGTTATTATCTCTATTGATTGATTTATTTATTATTATTATTGCCATTATTATTATTTAGAATTATATCTAATATCTATCTTAAATATCTAATTATCTCCCTTTGAAAATTGACTTGATATAGACATTATATATATATAAAATAAAAACATTTGACATTTAAATAATATGGCTTTTAAATTATTATTTTGTGCTTAAATGTTTATATTATAAATCATGTTAAAATGTGAGAATAAAAATTCAAATAATTCAGAAATTCTACAATAAAAAATGTGAAAATACCTAATTTTTTTTGAAAATACATGTATTGAATGCAAAATATTTCATGCAATTTCTATAGTATTAATAGTTAGTCAAGGTGAAAAAACAGCTTCTCCCATCACACTACACTATTTTGATAAATAAAATAAAAATAAATATTTCCACTTAATTATTTAAAACAGCTTCTCCTTAGCAAATTAACCAAATTAAACTTAATTACCAATCACATTTAGACTTTTGGTATACCGATATCAAGTAATTAACCTGATATAGCTTATATGAACTTAAAGTGATGTAATATATTTAGCTTCAAATAAAATGGTGTGCATCATTGAAATTTTAACAGGCCATGGATAGAATTTGAACTTGCATTTTACTTGCTATACCGTTATACTGACCAACATTTTTTTCATTGGTATTAAAACTGACCTCATAAATTTCTAATGTATAAGAAATCTCTATATGCAGTAATTTTTATTTGTGGCGCATCAGCAAAAAATTGTTAACTCTCCAAAACGTTAGATTAACAAATTTGCTGTTTTTATACAAATGTAATCCATTTAGCTCATACACACACCATGCACCATTTGCAATCATCAATATGTAAAAAAAAAAGTTTTAAAACAGATTCTGATAAATGATTTTTTAACAAAATCTATAATTTTTTTTTCTAAATATCTAAACTTTTTTCCCCCTCAAATAAAGTGTAGTGAAATGAGAGAGATAGAAGAATAAATGATGGTATGAATAAAAGCAACATACAAAGAACCAACGAAACATTACATAATCCTGCAAGGAAAAAAATAAAACAAAGAAAAATTTACAACAAATATCCATAATTATGTAACAGGAAATCCAAAACAACAAAAAAGTAACAGAACAAAACCTAATAATAACAATAAAACAGGTGATGTGTTGATTTTACGACTACTACTAGTGCTAATTTTCTATGCGACATCAATTTCACCTGAATCATAGGCACATTCATAGGCATTTGGCTGACATGGTTGAGAAATAAACGGGAGACATCTTCAATCTTAGCTTGTGCCGTACCGGGTAAGGGAATCAGCTGAAATCAGGACCAATCAGGTAAAGTAACACAAGAAAATGTTAACATCAAAATGACTGGCTGCAGTAGTAATAACAATGTTAAGCTGATCTGTCATTACATGGTACAGAAACAGTACAGTTTTGCCCAAATTATTATTTTTTCATTAATCTTTAATTTACAGAAACTATAATCAATATTTTTTTCTCTCCATAATTTTCATAAACAAAGTTTTAACAACTTTAAAATCACAATCTTTATCTAAATTTTAAATCAAAAATGTACAGTACAGAAAAACGCCATAACTTGGCAAGACATCTATATTTAGATTTAATAACTTTAATAATTTGACCAACAACTTCTAAAGTGGAATGAAGTGGGGTGGTGTCATATTTTGATGACAAAGCAAGCTAAAATAAGTTGAGGTGAAATTGAATTTACCTTAAAATTTTAAGTGTAATTTAATTTTTTAGATAGAACATTGTCTATTTTTTGAGGGGCCTCAGTGGCCGAGTCAGGTCTAAAGTACAGGCTTACGGATCACAATGCCTCTCACCACCTGGGTTCGAATCCCACTTGGGACAGATCCTAGTGTGAGAAAGTTTGTCAGTTCGCTTGCCGAAGGTCGGTGGGATTTCTCTGAGCATCTGGTTTCCTCCACCATCCAAGAACTGACCGCCTCGAAATAAGTGAAAGATTCTTGACTGGGGCGTAAAATACCAATACTCCACTCCACTCCACTCTCTATTTTTTTTAGAATTTAAAAAAAAATAATTCAAAATCATTATTGCTGTTTTTTTTTTCTCTTCCCAACTGAAATATGTAATGGACAGGGCAGCTTAACAATACTTAATTACTATAATCTTAGATATAATCAAATTTCTGTACAATCATCACCATGGTAATAAATAAAACATTAATTAACAATATCACAAAAAGGGGGATAATTACAAATAATATGTGCTTGATACAATGATGTATTATGAAGATGATATTTTTATAAGAAATATCTTCAAATGCAGTGACAATAGAAGTACAGAAAGAAATTATATCAGCTATGGTTAATATAAGATACTAGTACATTACAAGGTTAGACAAAGGAAATACTGTTCTACACATTATATTATAACTGCCTAACTAGGTTGTCATGGAGAACAACAATATAAATACATTGGATATGTTGCTATGGTTTCTGAAAAAGTTTCAGCCTGGAGAAGCAACATGTCATATAAACTACTTTGATAGAAGAATCGTCATTCCATAAATAAAATATTAGACAGATAATTGACCTCAAGTGTCCAACTCAAAACTACTTGTTTGGTTAAATATTTTTAGGAAAATGAAGAACCAGGTTTCTTAATTTTGATGATCTCCAAAAACAAAAATTTGGAAAGGCTGCCTGATAATATTTTACAATATTTGAGAATTTTTTTTTCTAAGACAAGTAGATGAAATCAGTAAAACTAGCACTCAAACATACTTTCTCACATTCAACAATATTTTATTCTTCTAAGTAAGAAAGGGATTATGACAGGATTATTTTCAAGTTTAATCATGCTAGGCATAATAGACAGTTGTTCTTATACCTTGTCAAAATAAATGTCACAAAGTTGTTTTTTTTTTTTTTATTAATTGTTTTTTTCTATTTTTTAATTTTTTTTTTATAGATTTCACCAAAGGGCAAACATTTTATGTCAACAAAAAATAGCACAAGCCTTAAAAAAATAATCTCGTCATCTTCGAAAGACAAATTTTATATTTTGCTGCATTTAAAGCTATTCAAACTTGTTTCAATAATTATCTAACAGCTGAACACTTGAGTCTGAGGAAGGACAATGACATAGATATAATACCATACAATATATGATAAAACTTGAATGATTAAGTACAAAAAAGCTTGGTTAGTTTGTGTATGTATATAGCAGAGAAATACAAGCAGGCTTAGCAGCACGTATGGATCGAGATAAAAACTATGGAATTAAAACAACATTCCTAGACAGATAACATCTCCACGTAAAGACGAGGATCTGATCAAGCATCTAACTTACAGTCCCAAAGAAAAAGAATCTGGGTTTTTCTTCTAGGAGGGAGCTTTTTTTACCAGGGAGGGACAGAAACTGCAAAAATAAATCTGTACCGTGAGCTACTGCAACCATAATTACTACTTCACATAGTCCTTTTTTAGATGAAGAACAACTTAGCTTATTTGCTATCTAGTCAATTGATAAATGATTCCATTCCCAAAACAATTATCATTTGTTCATTAAAAAAATCATAATAAAAAAGCTTCAATTTTGAGGTCTGCTCAACATCTGTGCTATGCCAGGGAAAGCACACAAGTGTTTCTGTGGTAAGTACAAATGTACAGCTAAAAATGAGATTTTCTTTATGCTGACAGTAAAACAATTCTGTTTTTATTTTTTCACTCTGTCAGATGATTGAGAAAAGTGGAACACCGAGATGGAACTACCAATGTTTGGCAAATGAACTGACAAACTTTATTACACTAAGGATCTCTCTGGGTTGGATTTGAATCAAGACAGTGTGAGTTGCTGTGATCCTTACGTGTATGCTTTAGACCATTCAACCAATGAGGCCTCAACTGTTTAAAGAGAAAATTCATAGACATCCTGGGTGCCTAACAGTTGGTGTCTGTGTAATTGAGAGTTTAAATTATGATAATTCTGAAACAATTTTAAATACAGAAGCACATATAAAATCAGAAACAAATAGAAAATGGCCTATAAGTTTGTTGTATTAATCATTTTAATGTTCATCTTTTATAATGTTTATTATATTCATGGAATATAATGTACATGAATTGCTACAAAATGTGCTGCAAGGTCTTTTTACGGACTTCACCAACACCTTAACCCGAAAAAAAAAAATCAAAAAAAAAAAATCAACCAATGCTAGAACTAGTCAAGACAAATTGTAGATATTAAATACAGTAAACAAGAGTGCATACAACCCAAGTTATGATGTTAAAACGGAACCCTTTACCATGTTCAAATTTGTAGAAAAATCAACTGATATCTCCCAAACAATATTCTATTAAAAACAAACTTATTTATTGCATTTATTAATTTTCAATCATTTATTTATTTAGTATTTCACTATGTTTGATTTAGATGTGTTTATGATCAAAGACCATTACCAACAGGTAAAGTAAAGGTACATTTCATTACTAATATTACATACAATATGGCATCTTTATCTTTTTTTTTTTTTTTTTTTTTTAAATCTCTGGAGTCTGAACTTCTGAACTTTTAATATATATATATATATATCAGGGGTCCAGAAACGGTCATATTTGCCGGACATGTCCGACAAAAAATATTTTTGTCCGATGTGAAATGTAGCTTGTCATACATTTTTAGTTTAAAATAGAATTCAGTTAATCAGACACGTAAATAAATATGTTTATCGGTCATTATTTTACTTGAGTATTCTTTGCTATCACCTGTCAATCATTTTCAATAAATACTACAGATCTAATAATTAGGCTTTTGTTTATTAATCAGTTAAAATCCATGGTCTCAATCTGTTCCTTTTGTTACATCGTCCGAATCATCATTACTTTTGTTGATAAGTTGTTTATTAAGTAATCACATCGTTTGACAGACGGAAGCCATAAACACCTGTTAACTGAAGGTCATGGTCGTCGGACTATTTCAAAGAGGTTCCACGCGGGATGTTAAATAATATTAATAATACAACGCGCATAGTACGGTCTTGGCAAACTGTTTAGTTATAAACAAATAATTTTTAAAAAGTCTAAATAAAATCAAAAAGGTCTTAAAATGAGGTTCAGTAAAGTTCGTGTAACTTCGGGAAAACGGAAATGCACGATTGTCAATAAACAAAGATGGCCGTCAAACCATGTGTCGTCAACGCCGACAGTTCCAAATCAACACATAAGTCTGACCATATATATTTAAATAACGTGGTAGTTAAACCCTTTTTAAAATCTACTATATTGTTATTAAAAATCTTCTTAAAATATTAAAATAAACAGTCAGTAATAACGGTTTTTTTTTTTTTTGCTTGTCTCACTGCATCGGTGGTGCAGTTGCTTTGAAAAAATGTCCGACACCTCAGTCAAAGTTTTCCTGAGCCCTGATATATATATATATATATATATATATATATATATATATATATATATATATATATATATATATATTTGTAATTGATACTTTACATTCCAGTTTCTAATTATTGAAGAATTATGTTGTTGCCAGTAACAGTCCCTGTCCTTGGGTTCACCACATTATTGCTGTATTTTACAGGTAGTAAAATTACAAATACAACAAGTAATGAACCAGTATTTTTTTTTCTACAAATTTGACCATAGTCATCCATCACCCAGCTTAGTAAGTTATAACCACAATGATAATGTATTATCAATAAGAACTAGCCCTCCATAATTCAGCATGAACCAGTATTGTAATATACAAAAGCTTCGTTAGATATAATAATTATGATTATGGTGTCTGTAAAAACAAATCTTATAAGTACCATTACCGCTTGGCTTTTAGAATCCTCCTTCTTCAAAATTAAAACATATTCAAAATAAACATAACTTTCACAAACAAGCTTAAATTAATTAAAAGGCCTAAACGAGAAAATAGTTTTTTATAAACAGGCTTTTTTTCCCCGTCTTCAGACAGATAGATGGTCTGTAATATGTATAAAAAGTGCTGATGAAGCATTTCTTTAAGTTCAAATGTTTGGCAAGCCAGTACCAAACAAATAATTATTGAGTACAGAAACACTTTCTATTTCTAGTTTGGTTGGAGATGTTCATCTAGTCAGTCAATGAGAAATCATCTAAAATTTAATTCCAAATGATGAAAATAAAAAAATTTTGGCGACATAAATAGAATTTTTATAACTACTTATTTTTAATATAGTGAACCTAACCCTTCATTTATATAAAGTATTCCATCCGAATCATTTATAAGTGTACTCAACATTCTAAAATGCTTTAAATGCACCATACTTTGTGTTAACTAGGTCACTTTTGTTTTATAGAGTCACACTTTTTCTGAAGAAAGTGTGGTCACAAAAGACACATAGTCTTATATATTGATAAAAAGATATATCTATATACATTGTATATCTATAAAAGTATATATAAGTTATTACCTGTCTAGGATCAGATAATGGTGGAAGCACTACTGTTTTCTCCATGGTATACATAACTATCTTCCATAGTTCCTAAAAACATAACACAGATTTATTTATTAAAAACTTATGTCACAATATTTATAGTGTCATTTAAAACCAATAGATGTGAGAATATAAGAATAGTGAAAGAAAAATTAAGACCAAGACCAAAGGTAGCATTAATGTTTTTTGTTTTCAGAGGTTGTGATATATTGATCTTATTCTCACAAAAAGTTCTTACAGCTATTTTTTTTTAATTATTATTTTTTGTAATAAATTTCTCCATGTACAGTATGATTGAAGCCAAATTTAATTAAATTTAAGGACATTTATGAAGCGATTTGTTGCGGAAAATGACCAAAATGGTGGCAGTACCCTTTAACCACATGACAAGAAAGATGACATGTTATAATAATAATAATAATAATAATAATAATAATAATAATAATAATAATAATAATAATAATAATGACATAAGCTACCCAAATTTAGTGATAAGTATACCATAAATATATACAAAAAAAGTTCAAACATTTTAGAAATTTGCAAATATTAAATTCAGACAGACAATGAAAATTACCAGTAACGTAAGTCATCATCATCATCATCTACACTTGAATTAAGTTAACGAGCATTGAAACCTAGTTTAATGATATTTTTTTACAAACATTCAGAGACAAATGCATTATATATCAATTTTAGTTAGAACGTGCAGGTGTTAATATTACCATACCTTTAGTAATCTCTTTAAAACTGTCTTTTCACAAACTTGAGCAAACATTGACAAGCTGCATTAAAAAGGCAAACCATGTTAGTAACATGAGTATGTTATAGACAATATCAAAACCAATCCTCCATCAAAACATCCAACAACAAAATGTAAGATCAAACTTTATGTTACGATTCATATTTCAATATATTTTTTTTTTATTCAGGGAACGGTATGCTATATGATTACATATATATTTCATAATGTTTAAAATACAGTCAAGTATCAATTTAGGATATTGGTAGCTACATGTATATGTTATAACGAAATGGCTTATACAGTGGCAGTCATGTCTAGTTTCAAATCTAAATTCCATATGAAATAAAGGCAATTCAAGTTTTAAAGCTAGTAAAATATTAGTTCATGCTCATATGATTTCATTCTTTGCAAGCAAGAATCAAAACACAAAATTAATACAAAAACTACAAAGCTAGTCACCACAGCAATATGCCCACACAATTGCCTAGGCATCCTTCACCCCCAATTCCCAACACACACACACACACACACACACACACACACACACACACACACACACACACACACCTTGTTAATTTTTATTAAGACCTTACCTGCCATCAAGAAGGTCCATTAGAGGACGTAGCACCATATCAGATTCTTGCTGTATATTATTCCTTTGACTGGGTTGAGACAAGGAGACTTGTCCAGCCCCTTTCACTTTTGATAATAAAGTTCCTAATTCTTGCATACTTTGTTGAATTTGAGATTCTAAACTTTTGGCAAAAACATTACTGAGTTCATCAAGCACAGTGTTTAATTTCTGTTGTAATTCATTCAGAATATCTGCTGCATTTGCATCAAGCTAGGAAAAAAAAAAAAAAATATTCATATTTTGAATATTCATACATATAAACATATATATATTTCTGAAAAAGTCATCCACACAATTAAACATTAAGTAAGTATATTCCCATGGTTGCTTGTGAAAAGAAATAAAAATAGGAAAACAGAAATTTGAAAAATTATAATTAATTACTATTTAATCAAATGCTACTTTTGTAAACAAATACACAATAATTACTAAACATTAATACTTGTACAATGTAAAATTATAAAATGCAAATTAATATGAACTGCTGGAATTTAAGGTTTATGCACACATTCAGTCTATCAAACACTTTAGCCAAAACTTTAACATTTAACCTAACCTTACTCTGTCCATATTTTCCAAAAAAAAACAGACTGAATGTTGACACTGATATCAAGGTATCTGGTTCTTCACTTTATCCAAATGAGAACAGATTTGCATGGACTAATGGTGTTTTTATTCCCAATTCAAGATTTTTTTTCACTTATTTTTAGGCTGACAGTTTGGGAATCATTACGGAAACTGGAGTGTTCGAGAGAAAACCACTTACTTTAAGCAAGAAAATTGACAAACTTTCTAAAATTAGGATTTTCCCTATGAATGGGATTCATAGAAAGATGGCACCAGGAACACTGATCTGTGAGCTGACTCTTTAAACCACTTGAACTCATTTACACAGGTGAACAAAAAAACCATATAATATCCTTACCTTTTCACCACCCATTGATGTGAAAAGTTTCTCTAGTTCTACTCGCAGCTGCTGTATATTATTCATAAGTATACATGCCTACAAGATATAAACAACATATACATGTATTATATATGTACAGATTATTTTACAACAATCAACAAATACACAATTCTAATCCAGAATATATTTTTCTTATTGAAAACTGTTTTACTGTAAACTAAAATTTATAAAGATAACCTCTGGAGGTGGCAGATGCAGATTTTTCGCCTAGGAGTTGAGGTTGTGTAATAATGGTAAATGCCAATTACAATGCAGGGGTTTCAGGAGATAGGGGATGCAGATTTTTAGCCTAGGGGTTTAGGTTGTGTAATAATGGTAAATGCCAATTGCAATGCAGGGCTTTTTGAAGCTCAATTGGTAAACTGGGCAGGTCAGAAAATTTTTGAAAAAGATATATTAATGCATAGAAAATTATATAATCAATAAATGACATGTTACCATTAATTTTTCTTACATTTTAAAAGTGACTAAAATATTAAAATAACAACAACAATTGTCATTTTAATAACTGTATACAGGTATTAATCTTAATATTGGTGAAATGTTTTAAGCTGTAGAAGTTATTGAGCCAAATACAAATCAAGAGAGATAACTGGTCCTCAGAATATTGACCCTCTCTACAAACATCACCTGTCAACAAAGGCCACTTTTAGTCAGTTCCTAAAGTGGTCTTTGTAGACGGGTCTTTACTGCATTGCATTAATTAAACAACAAACTAAAATTTTTATCAAGAAAATAGCTGCCGATTGTCTCATTAGGCATTTCATGATTCGATCATTACTGGGAAAACAAACAATGTTATACTTACAACTTTTTGTCTGCCTGTATACTTTTCAAAATCTTCTCTTACAATTTTTGCATACTCTAGAAGGACTTTATTTACAGTCTGTAAGAAATATAACAACATGTACAGTGAAAAATGAGGATTTTTGTTAAGCTCCAGGGAGATTTTTTTGCTAAACTTATTATTTGTAGATGTCAAACTCATTTCTTGCTAACAAAAAGCCTGATTATACTTTGAAAATAATATCTTACACTTCAAATATTCTCTTTTTTTTAACTCAAGAGACATTCTGAAAAATTCTTATAATCTATGTCATGGTAAATTCGACACAAAAACAGCAGCTGAACATTATCATACATGTTTTTGCATCAGTGTGAATTTCTTTTGCTTTTCCTAAAGTATAGTTTGTGATACTTCACTTTGAAGTAACCTAAACTGTGATGAAAAGCTATTTATGATGATTTTTTCATGATGTACAGCCAATTTTAAATTAAAGACAATTATTTCTTTAAATTTTTATCTGACTAAGAGATAATTTCAAATTTCATTGCAAAAATCTTTTATGCACCAATTTAAATAACCATTCAAAATTTTATGAATAAGTCCTTATCAACAATGTTGTGAAAATTAAGTGCAAAGGAAAAGGTAACACTCAGGCTCTCTACAGTGCAGATACATAACTACAAAATTCTATAGCCAGTGGTGTCTTGGTATAAATGTACTGAACCAATATTGACAATGGAGACCAACCCCTATCAATCCATCAATCTTTCTCTTTAAACCAACATGTTAACTTACATTGGCAAATCTTTCCATATACTTTTTAACAAGGTTAGGATCTGGACATTCTAGTTTCTTTATTACACTTAAACACTGATTTAACTGTGTGAACACATCTACGACGGAGGTAGAAAATCTTGCATGTTCTGAGCTTTTTTGAAACTGAAACAGAAAACACAAAATCATAAAAACCAAATATAGAAAAACTTTCATTATGCATTATTCTTTGTTCAGTTGAAATTTTGGGATTTGGCAATTAACTTGACAAAAACTTACACAGAAAAACATAGAAGCTGTGATTATTTGAACTTCTAAATACTGGGACAAAGTTATTGAGAGATGCACATTATTACAAGGTTTATTGAAGTTTATAAGATTATTAGAATATAAATAAAAAAAAACATGACCTATATTTTTCTCCCTACAAAACAAAGACCACAGACTTATCCAAACTATCAAAGATTTCATCAAAACTCTTTTAATTTCTATATTTGCTGCTTTTTCAGGTTCCCTAAAAGAATTATATTTTCAGACATTTGAATTTTCAAAATTTTATGCAGCATTTTTGAGACTTTTTTTAAAGTTGTTAAAGCTACTAATTTTCAGTTGTTATATAAGAGTAGACATACCCCATCTTTTCTGTCTCGTTCGAAGGCACCATATAAATATTCCCTAGAAACTGTGTCATTTTCATCTAACCATGCTATAACAAATTTCTCAAACCATCTACAAAACCAAGCACAATAAAAAGAAATAAATTTTACTCAAACACATGATGCCGTTATGAAAAAAAAAAAAAAATGCAATAGAAATTTGGAGCATACAGAAAAACAAATAAAATGTCAAGGAGCAATCAATCAGACTTTTATTACGTTAGCAAACTGTCCCACATTGTCACAGATTTAAAATTGCAAACTACTCAATACCAAGCCAACCAAGAGAAAAAACCAGCTGGTTGGAGATGAGCTTAGGAATGCAAGTGTTTGCTGAGGTTTGAACTCTATTGTTTGAGTCACTGTGTTTCTGACAGTTAGTTATGTCAAATCTTTCATAGAAAATCCAATAAACTTGAACTAAGTTTGTTTTTTTTTTCTTTTCATTTTCATGAGTCTAGTTGTAATTATAAAATTGCTATGTGCATCAAAAACATCTGTAGAAAGAAAACTATATTACTGCTTATACAGGGATGTTACACGTTGGAAAACAAGTCAAATGGTAGTTCTTTTGAACATATGCTGTAAAGCATCACCAAAAACATACCTTTCAAAAACAACACATTTTACTTACAATGGATATTCAGGAACATTGTTTTTATAAGGAGGAACATCACTGATATATTTTGTGTACAACCATTTGACTTTAAAATGTAAATTCATATAATCTGAACTTTTGCAGTTTGGATTTGCAGCATGTTCTGAAAATACAAGAACAACTATATAATACATAGAGTCTTAAGGGGAAAAAAAACAAGTGAGTCTATGGGAATGGTTGAAGGAGTGTTTGTGGGACTATTTCACTAATAAATATAACAATGCCACAGGCTAAAACTGAAGTCAAATTTATACCTTGAAAAAAATTTTTTTTTAATGCTTTAGGATGACATGAGGATCACTTTTATAGACTTTTATCAAAGGACAAAAATGTGGTGAGGAAATGAAAAACTCCCAATAAAATGATTAAGCCACAATGGAAGTTTGGACTTACAACTCTTGATAATCAGTGACATTCACCAATAGGCAATGTATACTTATAAAGCCTTCATCAATATGAAAAAAAAATATGTCAATTACCAGTTTACATACATAATTATATAACAATAAGTAATTTACAATGATTTGATTTTATTTGAATGTTCATTCAAAGTAGGGAAGGTTATCAGCTTGCATTTTCCAAACTTTTGAATGTTGAATAAATGTTCAAATAATTAGTTAAAGTTACAGTGAGAGATACACAAACTTTCAGGTAAAATATGCCAGCAGTAATGTCATGTGACATTTCAAATCAGCAACACAATTGAAACTTTACAACACAGAAAAGAATGTTATGAATCAGGAATTTTTACATGATTAATTTCGCAGTTTTTTTTTGTGGAATAATAAGCCTATATATTTCTGTGTTTACAGCTTTGTTTAATCTACTTACCTTGTAAAATGTATTTACAATCTTGAGAAAACAAAGCCCAGGTATTTGAGGCACTAACTTGACCAACACTAAGTTCTTGGGGAAATCTGAAACAGAATTTTTTTAAAAATAAAATTAATAGTTGTTTATTACGATATAACATCTGGTTCATTTCCTTCAGAGTGGAGAAGGACAACAGTGTTTCAAATTCAAGTCACTTAAACCTGCATTAAGTTTACCCATTCTTAAAAAGAAAATGTTCTAAAAATATTTTTTATCAATATAAATTGTTTTTATTACAATCTCTGTGATCCATTTTCTCAAGTTCATTCTTATTAGCCCATAATATATTAGCCCATAATATATGGAAATCATAATTTTTAAGCTAAAGCTAACTTGATAATACATGTGTGTTATTTATCAACACAGAAGTCTTACATGTAAGTAAACAATGGCATTGACAGAAAGAAAACATGTCCCTACGAGAATGATATTGCTGAATTGTGTCCATCACAAATAACTAGATTTATTTATGATAATGTTATTTATCCCTTCACACAGTCATACGATATATATTTAATCAATCTGTGTGTTTATTTATCGTATCTCTCAAAATGGAATCAGACATCATGCTTTTTTGCTTTGTTGACGATGCCTCGTTTTCGATAAAGAATCATGTGATTAATGTTCAAAAATAAGTTCATCAGTGGATCAAACGAGCAGAGGTTTCCTCATAAATTTCAATTTAAGTAAAGCTTTTATCATGGAACCAAGTACTACATTTTTTCAAAAGCAGGCATAGTTAAGACCAAAATGCACTGTTTTATATAATGCATACTAGAAAGCTTAATGCAGCTTTCAATTGAGGTGGTCAGTCCAGAGAGGGTGTAGGAAGCAACAGTACCCAGAGAAAAGCACCAACCTTTGTCAAGAGAACTGACTCTTTGCAATATGATCTGCCCCAAGTGGGATTTAAACCATATCAGTAAACATGCACTTAAGACCACTTGGCCACTGATGCCCCTCTAATAGATGTTGAGAGACACTGGGATATGTAGGCCAGTGCTTTAGTCCAATGGGCCACATAAACTCAGGTCACATGATACTTACTGATTTAATACTGGTGCATAACTATTTCTATCTTCTTCAATCACAGACACAATTAAAGCTATCAATTTATGCCAGAAATCCAAACGTATTGAAGCAGGTCCTTCGTCGTCGGGATTTATCATGGCCTCTGACGGATCCGTTTGAAATTCTCGCTGATACAGTTCATAACAATTGTCAAACAAAAACTGATACGTCGATTTCATACAAGCGATAACACAATCTTTAACTACTGTACTTGCTCTAGGAGGACTGGGTAATTCTTGTACCTGAAAATACAAACAAAAATATGCTACAATAATTATCAGTTATCTCTCTTTGTAGGAAATTTAAAACCAGTTGAAAATTATAATCAGTTATCTCCCTTGCTAAGAACTTTTCAATGGATGAAAATGGCTATATAGTTCTGCATATAGCAAATCTCTCTCTCCCCCAACTCCCCCTCTCTATCTCTCCTCATTTATGTTGTATAGTATGGCCTTGATACTCAAGTGCTTGGTGTTTGAGCATATGACAAGGACATTATATACACAAGATTATACATATTTGTTCATCTGAAAACCTACCTATAACCAAAGTCCAATACACCACAAAATAAAACATAAGAAACCCATTCCTTTGAAAAAATAAGAGATCAAAAAATGAAGAAACCATCAGAGGAATAAACTGTACAGTGCTGACAAGGTTATAATAATTGTTGTCAACAGGTATAAATTGATAGTTTCAGATTAAAACGAACCAAAACTTATCATACTGTCAAAATTTACCATGTGCAAAACAGACCAGGAAATGTCATATATCAATCCAAAAATATCATAAAAATACAGACCAGAAAATGTCAGAAATTAATAGAAGAATATCATAAATGTAGCATAGAGTATTATCTGAATCGTAAGTCACTTTTAATACTGTAAAACCACAAATGTTCATGAGGGATTAAATTTCCCTATTTTTCGTGAGTTAGTTAAAAGCACAAAATTTAATGTCAATGAAAAACTTTGAATTAATACCAGAGCACTCAATGGGATGTTTTCACTCAATTCTACAGAATTTCCTCAACAATTTTTTTTTAAATTCCAAAACCACAAAATTTTACTCTAAAAAATATTGGTGATTTTTATATTATGCCAATAAAATGTGTATAAAATCTTCATTCTTTTGACAGTAACAAACTGTTTTTAGGAGTCTTATTAGGTTTCATTTAAAAAAAAAAAAATGTAATTTCTAAGTATAAATTGCCCTATTTGTTACTAGATGTATCTAAATTTGAATGAAAAACTTAAATTCCCACAAAAGTGGAAAAGAAAATACTATATGTTTTATTGAAATAAAGATTTCCCATGGTGTTCTGATTTTAGAACTTCTCTGTTCTAATCACTGAAACAAATATGACATTCGCATAACTATCAGTTTTCATTTTTGAGAGAGAGAGAGAGAGAGAGAGAGAGAGAGAGAGAGAGAGAGAGAGAGAGAGATAATAGTATTATTATTTCTAATACACATGTGTGTATGCCAGTCAAATGAAATGAAATGGAAAACAGTTAACTGTTAATCCTAAAAATTATTTATTATGTATATCTTGTGAAAGGATATTTGAAAGTTTATAAAATTGTTATTTGAATAATTGTCAATGCATGTTTTTTGAAAATTTAAATCACTCTTGTTAATATTAAAAGGAATATTCATCAATTTGCAAACTGCATGCATTTCTTTTTCTTTTATCTTGGTAATATTGAATAACAAAATGAATAATACTGCAAATTGTGAAATTTTCAACGTCAGTTTACGTCACAAGAATCATCATTCTTAAGATATTTGCAAACTTTTTAATGTCACTGAATAATGCACAATGCACATATCAGTAAATTATATCAAATAAAATTTACAAAAGTTTTATTAATATGTTGTGTAACTTTTCAGGCAAAATAAAACAAACACGAAAATTTTCAGATTTACAGCAAGAAAAAAAGTATAATCATATGAAGCTATTATTATGTAAATAACTTTGCATTTATGGTCCATTGGCAGCTTTATGCATTACCTAAAAACATATACACATTTTACAATTTTAATTTTATTATCATAAGATAAATGCATGTACTAAGATTGATTTAGTTTTTTGGCTAATAAAAACATGAATGAAAGAGATGTAAAAAAATAAAAGATTATAGGCAAGATTATCATAATTATTTTATTCATACATGTATTAAGACATTTAATTAAATTTATAGACACTAAAGATTATAATTAGCAGCATAGTTAATATGTATGTTACAAAGATATCAAAATCACATGATTCTCAGTAAACGCTTAGATTAATTACATTTTTAAGCTTAAGACTATGAATAAAAGAGTTGAGTGACAAAAAAATAATGCAAGATTAGGCAAAATTATCATGATTATTCCAAATATATTAATTAAATTTAAAAACACTTAAGATGAAATTAGGAACACATTCCATATATATGGTACGAAGAAATCAGAATCACATAATATTACGCTAAGGCGTTAAATATCCACAGAAAAAAGTATTTATTGTAACAACAGAATATTGTACCCCAAATTACAATCATCTCGGTCCAAATTGGGCCAGAAAACAGACCAAATGGACCCTGATATATACATAGTATAGCAAATGGCACAACTAGACCTATTCCTTGTTGTACCTATTAAGTTTCAAAAAGTCCAAAAAGCAATCTTTGGGTAATAGGACAAAGATTGAAAAGAAAAAAAAAAGAATAAAAGAATGCAGCAATGTGTTGCCCTCATCATTTTACAAGAAATTAGAGTATTTACCTGAGGAAATAAAAGGTATTATTTTTATTAGTGGAGAGATGAATGTGAAAAATAATGAGTGAAAAAAATTGTATGTGAAGTTTAAAAACAGTTAAGTAGACTATAAATGAAGTAAATTACACCTAAACTACCATTCAAAATTGTCATTAACTTTAAAAAATGCAAAACTGAATTTCTTTTACCAACTTTTAAACCTCCCCCCCCCCCCCCCAAAAAAAAAAAAAAAAAAAAAAAATGCTGTGCTATTCCATAAGCACACATGACCTTTGGTCAGGTGAGCTAAAAACATTTACAAATTTCAAAAGAGGCTAAAGTAGGTTTTCTAAGTTCAACTTTTTGCTACCAAATATTCCAAAAAAAAGGAATTTCAATGCACCCAAATGGGAAGTTACTTAGTCATACAAAACAAAGCAAATTTCTGGAGAATAATTTTGAATGGTATATTTGAGATATTAATTTACAGAATAATTTCTAGATTATGGTATTAAAGGTTTTCCTTTATAATAAAATCATATCTAGTTACAAGAACTTTATTTTACCTTCTTCTCTTCTGTAGCAATCTATACAAATAAGATAGTATTACATATATCTATATATATACCCCACTGAATTATGTATACAGTGCTGTGCCAAAAGTCTTTCACATTACAAAAATTTCACATATGATTTTCTATGACTTAAATGAAAAATTTTTTTGACCTTATCTATGATGTTTTCATTATATCTGTTTTCTTCAATCTATTTCAACGAATTCAAGTCAATTCGCCCCCGTCAAATTCGCCCCCACTTTTAACAACTTCTCCCCCATGTCAAAATCGCCCCCGTCAAATTCGCCCCCTTTTTTTTTCTAAACTTCATTTTGAAGTATTGACATATGAGTTGATTTATGACGACGTGCTCAAGTAAATTCCCCTGGTACCTGTGCTCTCCATCAGCGACAAAGGTAATAGGTCTTAATGCAATATTTCACTAGCTATCATCTAGTACCTTCTAATAGTTCCATATATTTGTCCAAGTTGAAACTGTGGATAGTTGGTGGTTAGAGGTAAATAGCAATACTCGTAAAAAAGGACTTTTGATAATCACCATTTCAATATAAATTATTACAGTAATCACAACACACCTGGGCTGTCTTATGTGTGAATTCAGTCAATGCATTATGAATACTCGACATAAATTGCAACACACAATGCATATATTTAAAAATAATATGTTAACAGTGTTAATTTGGCATATTTGAGGTAAAATAAAATTAATTATTATTAATAATAATAAAAAAAAGTTTTAAAAAAGGTAAAATCTCAATAAAAGTCGGGGGCGAATTTGTTGGGGGCAAATTTTCAAGAAGTGGGGGCGAATTTGAAGGGGGCGATTTTGACATGGGGGTGAATTTGCAAGAAGTGGGGGCGAATTTACCGTGGGGCGAATTGACCTGATACCGGCTAACCATTTCAACAATTTTGTCCAATATGTTTTCTTTTTTTTAAACCAAAGGTTGAACATAGTTCAAAAGTTTTATGATCAATTTTCAACATAATTTGCCTTTATTAACATTGTCCTATAAACATTTTCAATCTCAAAATTTTCTAAAATTATAAAATCGAGAAAAGTGTTAAAACTTTAAGGAAATCCGAAAATATATTTTCTCCTTAAAATAGAATCATCATAAACCAAGCCCAGAAAGTATATCAGGAACTTTTAATTAAACAATAAAAACAATGGAATAATTCAATACTGTGACAGACTGTTGGCATGATACTGTATCTTTTAAGAGTGTTCTCTTGACAAAAATATCAGACAGAGCAGTCATATGGTTGTCAATCCAGTTTTCAATTTTCAGGTTATAATTTTTTCAAACTTTTTTTTAAAAGTTGTAGGGAAAATTAAACTTCAGAAAAATATTTATCATCATCATCATCAAAATCATCATCATCATCATCATCATCATCAATCATCCTGTTTAGATTATCCAGGCCTTTGATTTTTCCTTTTATGAGGTTGGGGCCTGGCTGTCCAGTCAAGAACAAAGTCCCCCCCTCCATGTTTGGTAATCCAGTGGGTTTGTATCACCAAATTTTAGAGATTTATGGTTCTGTTTTACTAGGTCATCCCAAAATGAAACAAAGAACAGAAATTACTAAAACAATGGAGCAAACCATGACAACAACAGCTTAATGTAAAACTGCAAGGCCTTGCACTTTAGTAAGAGAGAAAATAAACATAAGAAAACAATTTTGTTCGAGTCAATCTGAAAGAAAAGGGATAAATGTGAAAATGTGAACTTTTTATCACAAGTAAAACAGACAAAAACAGTATATGAAAATTATATACACATATCCCATAAATCAGTATTTACAGCATATATATATATATATATATATCATATAATAATTATATTTATTATATAGCAATATATGTTTCACATAAAAAAATAAAATGATGAATTCCAAGGTGTTAGCATGCAATATATATCAAACTTTGCACACAAACTTTGTTGTGTCCTGAATCCATTTATTATATTGCACACTTTGTCACATGACACTGTTGTCTGAATCATGGCTGAAGAGGACATTTTTTCCCAAAATGATATTGCACTTGTTCTTACATCAATATATACTAAGAACTAGTGCAATATTTGTGTATTTTGAGACAAAAATGGAACATGTATTTTTAGATGAAATACACAGGAAAAGCAAATGAAATATATTTTGCTATATAATAAAAGGGTTATTGAACTGGTATTGTGAAATATTGTCCCGAGTTGACTCAACTAATATTAATGAAGAACTTAATACAAAAAAATTATCCAAACAACAGCTGATCAGTTTTATATAACAACATATATTTTATATAACTATACAAACCTTCATTCTGAAGAACGTAATACTGGTTAACAGGTCAACTGTAGACTTTAAATCTTGTAATCTGGCTCTCTCTGAAGCTGGGAAATTATTCTGTAAAAATCAATAAAATAAATAAGGTATCAAGAAGTTTTAATACCATGATTTTAGTCCAGTAGTTATTGAATTCAATGCCCAAAAACAAAGTACAGTTTAAGTTTGGCCAAACAGTTGAGTGCCTGCTAAGAGATACAACTCTTATTGCATACATTAAATTCCCACTCAGGACAAACCCCAGTGCATATTTGAATTCTGAACACAATTGTAACTTTCTATGGTGCAAATTTGCACAGACATTTTGAAAAATCTTTGTTAAAGAATGATTGTGAAACTTGGGCCTCTCAGATCTAATAATTACCTATACCTACCCTGGATTTAATGATCAAACATACCCTGGATCTAATAATTTTACATACTCTGGATCTAATATTTTACATACCCTGAATGTAATAATTTTACATACCCTGGATCTAATAATTTTACATACCCTGGATCTAATGATTTTACATACCCTGGATCTCATAATTTTTACGTACCCTATACATAGATAAATCTATTCTTAATGAGTTATGTAGCTGGTCTAATAATTTAACAAACTTTTCTTTCTACAAAATAAAACAAATGATAAAAGTTAATACATATAACAATCAAAGCACCAGAGGTGCCGTATGAACAGAGAGCATGGAAACGCAAGAGGCTTTGAAAGTGAGTGTAGGTAGTATTACAATCTGCCTTATCCCATTCCATTCCTATGCAAGCAAGGTTGTAAAACAAAATATGGAAGGGGAGTAAGAATTCATGACTGGAAAAGTGTCCATTATATTTTTTGTATTAGTGTTGGCAAATTACCACATTCAGAAGAGTCTGTGCTGAAGCAAGGTCCTTTCACATTCCAAGCATTTCTCCAAGTTACAAAAACGTTCATACATAACATTTTTAATTAATTACACAAACAGAAAGATGTTTTTATGGTGTCATCAATCGTTATATTTCTCAATAACGACAAAACGGTTCCGGGACATTTCGGCCCATAAAAAAACCGACCATGACAATATCGGCCTATAGCCAAATCGGCCAATAACAAAATCGGCCCATGAAATAAATGCCTTTATCAAAGATTGCTACTCATTTCGTTTATTTGCATTGTTGTGCATAAACATGTGTTAGTATTATTATGCTTTGAAACATGTAAATTTCAGTAAGTTTATTCAAAGCAATACAAGAATTTATTCAAATTATCATTTCTAATCAAGTCTACCACTAATCTATTAAAACTCAAATAATGGATTATATATATGTCTCTTTTTTTTTTTAATGAATAATTTAAAGACAGGAAGGTGTACCTATACTTTGTTTTAATCTTAAAAATTTTTAAAAAATAGATAATCTTAATTATAATCTTAATTTAATATTTGTATTATTATGATGCTTTAATTACATGTAGTGTGTAAAGAAAAATAACCATCAGGATGAATTGAAAAGAAAGATCCTTTTCTTGTAAATATAATTTGTCTTTAAAAATCCTGATACTTTTGTATTTTTACATAATTGTAGATTCATACAAGTTACAATCAAACTGTCTTTCTTCTACGCTATCTGCACGAACTAGTTTAGATCGATCAGAATCGACGAGTCTTACAGTCATGAGTAACTCTGACTAAAACATTTGTGAACGGAGTGTGTGCATCATTTATAGGTTGATCTAATATGAAATAAAAAATAATAATTTCTTTTAAAAATAAAATTAAAACCAAGGCACAAGTCATGACAAAGTTGTCCAAATTTAGGTGTATTAAATATTTTGAATATATTTTATTATGGACCGATATTGTCATAGGCCGATATTGTTATAGGCCGAAATGTCCCGTAGCGCGACAAAACAACTACAAATGATGGTTGCAAAAAACTGTTTATGCCGCGAATCAAGGACCATCGCGAATTTAGGACCGACGACGATATACAAAATACACGCCACCTACCGAGGATTTACCCTAAAGCTTTCCATGTAAACTTCTAGAGTACATCTTGCACAATCGACAGGAACTCGTGAAATCTCTCAGCAATAGCTTTTTTTCCGGTCGATTTCACAATGCTGCTCTCAAAATCGTGTATATCATTTTTACGCTACTTCGACAAAATTAAAATGTAAACATGTCTACATCAGATATAGGTCAAATTTGTTGGGGCTTCGAGGAGGGGATGGGAAGGGAAACGAATGAAAACAAATAATTCCTATAAACATGACATTTGCTATCGTGCATGTAAGACATGATTTCTTTACAGCACTTTCCGCAACCTATAATTTTACTTACACGCTCAAACTTCGGGTAATGTTAAAAAAATATTGCTTTATTTACTGTGGTTCACTCTTCTCGCCAAAACGCATGCTACCAAGAAATGTCACGTCATATAATTCATCCAATCAAAAGAGACCTTTTAAATTATGGGATATCCGCGAAAATGTTGCGAAAATAGGTCTTTGTTTACATAAACTGTTCATGTATTCTTCCGCTGCGCTGCATTGTATCCTTTCCACCAAAAGTTTCTCCACAGAATCCATGTATAAATTTTATTTTCAATACCACATACATTTATCATTGTGCAGTTACCCTCAGCACGTACTTATCACCCGCAAACTACCGTACTATATTCCACATATATTGCCCAAGGATTTGACATAGCGGTAACATAGCCCGTCCGATTTAAAAAAAAATTGAATTTCTTCACTGACATTAGGAAAAATGTTTCGTTTAACATTTTCCTGTTTTGGGTTTACTTGCCCCAATCTATGAACATCTCTGTCACCCTGTATCCCTATCCCATTTTAAAGATATCTACGATTTCCTTGCCAAATGCTTGCGACGTATGTGACAATACATCACAGAGATTCCTCTCTGTTCGTAAAAATACAGTTCAAAAAATTTCAAGAAGCAAGAATATCATTTTTTAACATTTACTTTATAAACTGGTTACAGCCTGACCAATGCCACAAGAGACCGATCGATGCTACAACAGACTGGCTGATGCTACAACAGACTGGCTGATGCTACAACAGACTGGCCAATGCAACAAGAGGCTGACCAATGCTACCAAGTGGCTCACCAATGCTACCAGACAGATTCCCTGTACATTAGAGGCTGGTCCAAAAATGACATTGAATGCAGACTCTTAGGTTCCTGCAGATGAGGTTACAAATATTAAGTTGTTTTAAGAAGTGATTGTCTTTGAACATTTAAAGATAGACTATTCTCTAGTGAAAACTGTAAGTAATAGCTGCAACAGGTAAACAGCTATTTAAAGTCTAAGCAAAGATTATTTTGAATATTCAGACATCACCAGCTGTCACTTATGTTCAAAGGAAATTTCAGACTTACTTTTCCATCAAATTTAAATAACCACAGACAGGCTAGGGTTTTAACCCCTATGGCTTTGAAATCCAATGAAAATATTGCTTGGCCATATCCACCAATAAAACATTAAAGGAAAAGAACTAATCTGAACTTTTTGTAAATTTAAGGATACCAACCTTCAAGATTAATTCAAAATTCCTGCTGTAATTGCTCTCCATACCAGGTATTAGAAATTTAAACTGGTCCCAAAATCACAAAAGGACCTGTAAAACTTACCCCAAAATTAGATGCAGCAAATCTGTCACTGGCTGATACAGCAGTGGAGGCTGTTGTATGTGCATAGAAGGCATTAATGTTTGCTAATAAAGTACTCATAACTGCAGGTACACCAGGACACATGTACTTAGTAGACAGGCAAGAAAAATGTCTGTAATAATAAAATCAAGTTTTTAATATCCAACATGCTTACGGTCAATAACATCCAAATTGCTAAAAATCCAGACATATAGAAAACTAGAACTGTCTCTGAAGGAGACTAATACCCCCACTTCTAAATGTTGGTGGAGAAATCTGATCCTGGTTGATGGGTTCTTATAATGCTTGTCATCTATGTCATCATTTGATGCTTGTAATCTATGTATAAATTCCTAATATCTGTGCATATACTTTCAGAAAAATTATATCATACATATTTAATAAACCACCAGACAAATTTTAATGTACGACCAGATTGTATGTGTGAAAAATTCCAAGTCTGGAAATGGCAATAAATTCACAAAACTCATCCAATCAAACTTATAAATTGCAGGTGCATGGGTTGTTATGATGCCTTACATTTTTGCATAGTTTCAGAAAAATTTGGATCATAGGACACTGAATCAAACTCCAAACAAATTGTGTCTACAGACAGGAGGACAGAGAGACAAGGTGATTCCATTATACCTTCCCCTAACTTCATTGTGGGAGGGGGGGTGTTGATTTTAACATTGGTACCTCATCTAATATCAATACCTTCAGATGAGTGGAGTAAACCAAAGTCAATAGTTTTACACTAACACTTACACTGAGGTAGTCCATTCTGCAATGGTGGAAGATACTAGAATGCAAGAAGAAAACTCCCATCTTTCTCCATGCAAACAGATGGATTTTCACGACCTAGGTTTTTTCCAAGTGGGATTAAAGCCAAGTCATTGAGATAAGAGGTGATCTATCTCATGCACTTAAGATCAATCTATCACCAAGGCCCCTTATTATTGCCTTGAATGTCAAAAACAACTAAAGCTTAAATTTTGAAATTTTTGTTATTCACCTTAACATTTTTTATGACATCATTTGAAAAACAAAACATCAAAATGTTTATGTATTTGTTAGTTATATTTAAATATCTATTCTTATATGGACTATTAACTTACGTCATAGCTTGATAAATAGATTCTATTCCATATCTCATTGCAAATTCATCTACTATTTCTTGAGCTGGTTCATCAAAATAAACTTTCCAAGCTTCATCCTGATTACACAAGACATAGACAGAAATAGGTTAAAATAGAACAAAAGAAATTTGCAACTAAAGAAAAAGAAACAATATGTACTTGGCAACAGCAAGCATAACCAAGATCACAACACAGTAAAAGTCAGTGATAGAACTGCCAAGCAAGGTGGGATAAGAAAAATCAATTGAAACCACTGATTATGAAATTCCCAACTCTTTGGCAGGGTAATGGAGTAAATCACTGTATGATCTTTCCAAATGGATAAAACAAATAAAAATTATTTAAGTGTCAAAAAATAACAATAATTAAAAAATCCTCTATTTTAACGAGGTAATGTAATTGGGTACTAGGCTTATCTAAATTGTAGTCCTGTATGACAGGCTAAATCAAAAAGTTAAATCAAAGCACTGATGGTGCTGATCAATCAGGGAAAAATCAATTAAAATTACCCAAAAGATTGTAGGTTGTCAGGATGCAACACAGTTCAATTATTAACTAGCAAATTGCAAGAACAACATAACATATAGGGAGTTTTTCCCTTTGCTCCAATTTAAAAAGTAATTAATTGATAGCAAAAAGATTATATTTAGTTTAAGATATTTATTTATGTTTTAGATAAATTATAATAAATATGAAGAAAACTTACTCCTTTCGCATCTGGTAGTTTTACTGCTCCAGCTGCTAACTCACATAGATAATGAAATAAATTCTAAGAAAAAAAAAAAAATATTAAAATAAAAAATAACAATGATGGTATATTCATTCAGAACAATTCTGAATGACATTAAATACAAACAAGTCTTGAAGAAAAAATTTCAAAAATTAAGTTAAAAAGTACCAACTTGAAGATAACTGCTCTGATTAGCTAACACAACTCATGAGGCAAGTGTAATGTGCATGATAAAGGGATTTGAACTTCACTTAGCAGGGAATGTGCAATGTGCCCAATACATGTATATGGCATGATGGTATATTTATGTATCCATCATGGTATGTAGTCATGAAGGCACCAATGTACTGTACATGGTAAAGAGCTCAACTTGATTAAAAAAAGACATGCATATACTTTACATAATATGGAACCAAACTTATTTTGTTTGGATATGGATTTTATTTACAGTAGAGCTAAGTTGTCTCATATGTCATTTGTAATGTACTCAAATGGTGCAGCTGGTGCAGGTCACATAAAATAACTCATGAAGGAATGTATATTGTACATGATATGGACCTAATTTACCTCATGGTAATGTGTACTGTACAGTGTGAAGGTTTTAATTTTTTCAAGAAGGCATGTGTACTGTACATAGTGTCAGACCTTACTTACCTCATGATGACTATGTATTGTAGATGGTACAGGGTCCTAGCTTACCTCATGATGACATGTGTACTGTTCATAGTGCAGGGCCTTACTTACCAAATGATGACTATGTATTGTAGATGGTACAGGGTCCTAGCTTACCTCATGATGACATGTGTACTGTTCATAGTGCAGGGCCTTACTTACCAAATGATGATACCTACTGTACATAAAGTAGGTTCTTAGTTACCTGGAAAAGCATGTGTATTGTACATGGTGTAGGGCCTTACTTACCACATGATGATGTGCATAATGCATAATACAGGGCAAATTTATTGCATAGAGTCATGTGTGTACTGTATATGGTCCAGGTCTTCAGGGTACATGATTAAGATCCTAACTTACCTCATAAAGGCATTTGTATTGTATATGGTGCAGGTCCTCAGGGTACATGATTAAGATCCTAACTTACCTCATAAAGGCATGTGTACTGTACAAGGTTCAGGTCCTCACTTACCTCATGATGACATGTGTATTGTGCATGGTGCAGGTCCTACATGACCAAACTTACCTCATGAAGGCATGTGTACTGTACATGGTATGGGGCTACTTTCTCTTCACCTTTAATTTCCACACTTATATGTAGTCGTATAGCACCAGACACTGCTGATTTATCTGTTCTCTTTTCTGTAATTCAATTGTTTGTTACACAAAATAGATTTAACTCAAATTCAAACAAAACATATTTATGGCCATACAACTGTTAGATGTAAAATACTACGAGCCTGTAACATGTGTAATATGATTGAAGTTTATTACCGAACAACATCTCCTGGTTATCTGATAACGTTATCATTTTCCATTTGAAACATATACAGCTAGAGGTATAACATGTATTAACATCAAGTCCTTCAAGCTCATCAAAGAAAAGAAAAAAAAATTATACTGGATAGTATACTAATGCTGTCCCCATTTTTGCACTTGACAAGTTCTTTAAGGTAAGTTCAACATAACAGAGTCACCTGCTGGAACATTCAGCTTGCTTGTTACAGCGATACAATCTAGTGTAATTAGATAGCATATAAGGGAATAATAGTGATCTGAAAAAGTTTTTTAATCAGAATATAGATTTGCTAGTTGACTATTTATTTTGTAGCAAGCTTCAATGACCGATATTTAGTTACTATTAGCCGTTTCTTAATTGTTCTAGCACCATTCCTTTTCCTTTAAGCATTAAGTAAAAACTCTTAATAAAATTTTTAAAAATACACTTCTCTCAAAATGGCCTTGAAAGAGAAGATAAAGTGGACATAAATTAAATATAAACATGGGATTGTCAAATATAAACTGGCTCATGTTCCAGTAATTTTATTATAAACACATAAATAAATGAAATAATATAATATATTTTAGGACACAAAGCTGAAAACCAACTCTTCTCAATGATGTCAACTTTGTAACCACAATCATTTATGCTATAATCTCAAAGCAAGAGAGTTCAAACAAAGGGAGATAATTACAAGATAAACCTCTCTACAAATTGGCCCAACAATAAGTTGACTACTGTAAGACATTTGTGGCATAATCAGACAATGTGCAGGATGCTTTTATATTTATCAATCATGCCATGATCTTTGTCCAACAAATAAAGAAATAAATGAACTTAATTAGGAAATAAAAATAAACAAAATTAATTGTTTAACTAAAAAAGTTATTTATAACTAAAAATAAACAAATTTGTAAAATATTAATTTTTAAACACTTTTTGAACTAAAAATTATGCTATCCAATAAGAAACAAACAAAATTTAAAAAAAATAATAATAATAATAGAAATAATAAATAAATGAAATGAAAAAAACTACAATTTAAGGGAAAAAACATCTATTAGTAAAGTCATGAAGGTTTATAGAATTCTACTCTAAATATTTAACAACAAAAAATAATAATGCATTCAACTACTACAATAAATTGATAAAACCAAACAGAGCTACAAAAAGACTAAAATCTACAAATAGTGGACACATGAAATCATGAAATGACTGTGATATCACTGGTGAGGAAACACAAGTTACACTGCAAAAACTAGCGTTAATCTTCAAAATAAATCCTTATCACAGCAAAATTATCAATGAATTTCAAAATGACATTTTTATAAATATTTTTCTGAAAAAAAAAAAAATTATCACACCATGCTGCAAGATAATTGATGCCATTTACAATGATTAATTTTTTTTTTTCAAATGTAATAGGTTTTGTATGCCTTATCTAAATATTTTACATGTCCCATGACAGAACACAAATGCAAAACATGTATTTTATTTGTTACTTGACAATTTTGAATGCATTTTTCAGTCTTTTTATTAATTTGACAGTCATGTGACATTGAACAGAGCATAAATGCAATATTTTATTTGTTACTTGACAATTTTGAATGTATTTTTTAGTATTGTTATTTCAGTAATGTGACAGTCATATGACATCCAACAGAACATAAATGCAATATTTTATTTTTTACCTGACAATTTTGGATGCATTTTTCAGTATTGTTATTTCAGTAATGTGACAATCACATGACACCAAACAGTACAAAAATGCAATGTTTTATTTTTTACTTGACAATTTTGGATCCATTTTTCAATTTTCAAATTTCAGTAATGTGACAGTCACATGACATCCAACAGAGCAATAATGCAATTTCTTTATTGTTCCTAGACAATTTTGGATGCATTTTTCAGTCTTGTTATTTAGGTAACATGATAGTCATATGACATATAACTGAACACATAATTAAAATATTTAATATTTAAAACTTTTTACAGATCCTATGTTATTGTAATCACAATTAATACAAAATGGAAATTACAAAGAAAAAGATCTACTGATCCCATAAAGAATCACATCAAGACACTTGGATTTCTGGGGTTTTTTTTTTTTTTTTTTTTATATATATATATTTTTGACTTTTTTTTATTGTCATGTGAATAACTAGAGTTGCAGTGTAACACATGTCTTCATCAAGAACCAGTATTTCCAGAGTTGTTAGAACAATTATTATTTGTTAATCCATATATAGAAGATGAATATGGGTCCTCTTTATTTTGCATATTACAATGAAATAATGTACTTAGCTTTTACAACTTGCATACAGAATCTGATTAGTTAGTGATGTAACCAACCTGAACCCTTACAATGAAAAAAAAAAAAAAAAAAAACATTTCCATGGTGATAAATGAGTTACTATTTATTTATAATGAGTAAAACAATGTCAGTAATGGGTCTAAGTTTAAAATAAAGACTTTGGTACGACAAATAATACTTTTGGCTCTTAGAGTACGTAACTATAAACTGAAAACTTTCTGATTTCAATTGTGGTAAAATAAACTTGAATATAAATCGCTAAAATCTAAAATTTAGTGATATACCATTTGGCAGGATTTAATGTAACAAAAAAAATCACTATTATTATTTTTTTTAAAATCCTAGCTTTTGAACTTAGAATAACTTTGACAAAAGGTTAAAAAAAAAAAAAAAAAAAGCATATTTAAAGGATGGTGTTGTATAACTGATAAAAAAAATTATCAAATAATTAAAATTTTTGACTTCATTCACATTCTTGTTGAACTTAAAAAATGTAACTCAAGAAAATTATCTAACATTTTGCAAGGGACACGTACATTCAAAGTGACATAAAAATGGTAACAAAAGTCGATTATAATACAAATGAACATTCTTCATGCATTAATTAAAGGTACAGAAATAATGTTATATATATATATACATATATAGATAGATATATCAACATTTAGAGTTTGTCTACAATGCATGTCCATGCTGACAGAAGGGGGCTTGCAAGAACAGCGATCTCAATGATTGCATGTTTACGATGACAAATCCATGCAGACTTAAGGGGCAGAAACGGGACTTAAAAGTATTTTGATGACATACAGTATTAATGATGTGTTTAACATGCTTAAGATTAGTGTATTAGTATACATAGTAATCTTACTGACCATAGTGAAATATACAGACGGAAAAAATATGCTGTAAACAGGATCCATGTAATGAAAAAAATCCTTACTTGACCTTTCCAGGAAATTTATATGAATTAAATGGTGCCTAAATGCACAAAGCTAAATAAAACTGCATAATTTGATTTTCAAATTGTTGATTTTTTTTTTCACATATATTAAAATGTTTTTAGGTATGATACACATGTTCATTAAATTTCAATATTAGATCTAAATAGCGTAGTCTGTGCGAGGAGCATGGCTAGTCATAGAATCTGCACAATTTAGAAAAATTATACCGGTATTTTTTACTAACATGTTCAAAAATGAGATTTAATCCAATTATGTAATGGATTACCGTGTATGATAAATCTAAAATGAATTCTCTTTTTTACCACCCATCAGTCTATCAAACTACTTACTAAATGACAATTAATTTTTTAGTCAAAGTATTTTCATTCATTTACGGATTTAATTTTGAATATCTATCAATGCTTGTAAACAAAAACAAATTGCAGTTTCAAAGAAATGTTTCAAAATTTTCATTGTAATAAACTTTATCAACAAAATTTTTTTAAAATATGGCAAATATTTTTTTTTTATTCTTTTACCCTGAACCTAGGAAAGATGATCATTACTATCAAAATTCAAGGACACCATGTGACGTTTTTTCACTATAGTCAGTAAAGAAGACTGCCTAAAAGAGATGACCCATATTCACCATATATACATGTGATTACAATTATTTTGTACCTGTGCTACATTTAATACCTGCACATAATATCTGATAACTGACCTAAATTATACCACACGTCCATTTCTCCGCTAAGAGTGGTCACGTCAATGACAGTCTGACCCAAAAAATCATCAGATTCTGGCGTAAATTTTTTTCTCAGCTTGGACTTGATATCGTCGTCCTCATCCCTGTAAAGATATGTATAAGCAAGGAAGGATGTTAAACTGCTAAAAAGCAAAATCAAATGACCAGCATTACCATCAAAGCAACATGGACGATGCCCATGTCTTTACTTACCAAGATTATACCAAACATCCATTTCACCACTCAAAGTACGCACTTCAATAATTGTTTGTCCGAGAAAGTCATCGGATTCTCGTGTTAATTTCTGCATTAACTTGGATTTCAAATCGTTGTCTTCATCCCTAAAAATTTGAGCATTAGTACTTGAAAAAGAATTATTTATAAAAAAAAACAGTGTTTAGTTCTTTCATGGCTTATATAGATATAGCTGGTCAAAGCTCAACAAAAATTAACAAGAGCTTTATAAAGTGGTGTATTATACCCTAGTGACATAGTGGTCCATATAATGATTTTATTATCTATTAAATCAACATAATACTGGTTTACTTCAATTTGTGCATACAAATATCCACTGTGCCATTCTGTTTGTGAATTACTATGGCCCTGATGTCTTCCAGCATACACATCAAAGCATGGCAAGTTTCATTAAAATCCCTCATACTGTTTGAAAGGGATGAAGCACACACATGAGTTGTGATGTTGACTTTTGACCTAGACTTTTAGGTACCATACTCTGCATCCAATTCTTTTTATTTTTTCTTGCAAATAAAATGAAAAAGATTCAAATTTCTTCGAGCTCTCCTATCATGAAAACTTACCACACTCGAACCTTAATCCTATCTGATGAATTATGGCACTCGCTACAAAGTAAAAAACAGGTGTAGATATTAATAAAATGATAATTAACACTCTTTTTATCATCTTTAAAAACTTAATAATAATTAATGAAGTAATAAGTAAATCAATTGTATTTTAAGCCTTGCCATCTTTATTTTTATTTTATTTGCTCTTGGCCACAACCAGCTAGCTACATAATAATGTGCCCAGGATTTTTTGATTATCTGAATTTATCATATTTTCAGTTGATCTATGTAGGAAATCAAATGAATGACTGGAAATCTTACGTCTTGTTAAAACTAAGGTACATTATTAAATCAGCTTTGCAGGTTAATAGATCCAAAAGTTCTGATTCATAACCAGATGACCTCCCCACCACCCCCCCCCCCCCAAAAAAAAAAAATAAAAAAATAAAAATAAATAAATGTATAAATAAATAAATTAATGAATAAATAGATAAAAATAAATAAAATAAAAATAAATAAATAAATAAATAAATAAGTAAAAATACCCCCCCCCCCAAAAAAAAAAAATAAAAAAATAAAAATAAATAAATAAATAAATAAATAAATAAATAAATGTATAAATAAATTAATTAATGAATAAATAGATAAAAATAAATAAAATAAAAATAAATAAATAAATAAGTAAAAATAAATAAAATCAATAGATAAATAAAAATAAATAAATACAGTCAAACTTCGATTATTCGTAGTTTAAGCGTCTTCATTTTAGGTTCGAATAATCAGGGGGTTCGAATAATCGAATATTAAGTTAATTTGAAACTTCAAACCTCGATCCACCATACGTTATCTTAAGATACAACAGTATTCTATTGCACATTGAAAGTGTTTTATCGGTGTCAGTCTATAATGAATAATGTCATGACCTATCATGATTAATTTAATTAAAACAGAAATATTAATTTTATTTCTATAAAAACAAAAAATTAATACCATCTGGTACAAAATCAAACACGCTTGGTAATACATACGACACAGTAAGAACAGCCATCCAGAGAAAGTACACCATGCTTTTTATGCACGCAATACACGTTTTTATGATTTTACAGAATTTTAAACAAAACGGAACAGGTCTATAAAATTTCTAGAATTGAAATTTGAATAAGGCGGAAAACTGTCTCTGTCAACTTTATAACAAAATAATGATTTTTTTTAAAAATTCCCCAACTAGGCTATACAAAATATAAAGTTAATATTCAGATGCCATTTTTTCAAAAAAAAATTTATGGTGGTAACCGTGGTCAACAGAATTCTTTTTTAATCGTTTACTTGAGTATTGCCGGTATTCGAATTACAAAGTTCGAATAAGCGAAGTTTTTTAATAAGAAGTTATAGTGCAGGGCGGTCGGGACCTATGGAGAACTTGGAATAACCTAAGGTATTCGAATAATAGAAGATTGAATAACCGAAGTTTGACTGTAAATAAATAAATAAATATTAATGGTAATTCTTAAATATCTGCCAAAATACTCTATGAATACAAAGGATCAATGCACAGTTAAATACTTACAAATAAAATTTTTCATTCCAGACAGGATTAAGATCTTGAGGCACTGTTTTGGTTCGTTTCTTCACTTTTCCCACCTGTACAGTTACGTAAGGATCACTTGTGCCCGTTTTATCTTTGCCTATTAAGCCTTGGGCACATATCACTGTAAAATTGAATTAACAAAATGAGTCATTGGTCTTAAAATTTGATTTTTATTAAAAATCCGATAAAAAGGAATCATGAAAACTTTTGTCAAAGCACTCATATTTTCATAATTTTTTTTTTTTTTTTTTTTTTTTGGTGGGGGGGTGTTTACTTTAAATTTGAAATATTACGAAGAATAAGATGATGTATTTTTGGATAGCAACAAAAAGGTTATCAGTACAGGGTATTTGTGAACTATATGTATTTGAAAAGTACTTATGAACAAGAGCAAGTCCAAGTCTATAGTTTATTTTCAAAGATGCCAAAGTTTTGTCAACAACAGTTTATTTAATTACTGTAACAATAAGTTCTCATTGACCTTAATGTTACAATCTGTTTAATTTTTGTGTTGTAAAGAGGCATGGTTATTACAAAATCAAGAATGAAACCTACCAGCATACCACATAATCAATACATCTTAATGTTTGTGTGGAATGAAATGGATAACTTTCAAGTCAAAAATTCTACTTTGAGAGACATGAAATGACACATCTTGTCTCCATGTTCTTGCAGTTTAAGGATTTAAGTCTTAAAACATGGTCTTACTGTTGTGGGTTCAACTCCAATGGAACTCGGCATCATTCTATGTGATCACTACCTTTTAACATGTGCAGAATGAAATGGATAATGTTTACGTCAAATATTTCAGAAAAATGTTGTCAGTATGGGAAAACGTTACTTTATGCTTCTTCTAATATTTGAAATTTCTTTCATGATTGTTCTACTGTTTTCCTCAACTTTATTCAGACATGTTTTTTTATGTATTGCTCTTTGGAAGTGACAACTATTTTTCAACAGTTATAGCATTAATAGAAAATCGTAAATCCCTCAGGAAACTGACAAGTCCCGGTTTGAACCCACAACTTTTAACTCAGAATAATGAAGGAATAAGTAAACTATGTCAAGTTTATTCATCCTGATACTCATATGTGTGACTATCTTAAGCTATAAAACAAAAAAAATATGGTGCTGAAATTACCATAACCTTGTGCAAAACTAATTACATTCAGTAAAGTGAAATTCGACAATTCATAGTTTAACAAACTGCCACTCTGACCATATGTTATCATTAGTACATCGCTGACTTAAAAAGCCACTCTGACCATATGTTATCATTAGTACATCACTGACTTAAAAAGCCACTCTGACCATATGTTATCATTAGTACATCGCTGACTTAAAAAGCCACTCTGACCATATGTTATCATTAGTACATCACTGACTTAAAAAGCCACTCTGACCATATGTTATCATTAGTACATCACTGACTTAAAAAGCCACTCTGACCATATGTTATCATTAGTACATCACTGACTTAAAAAGCCACTCTGACCATATGTTATCATTAGTACATCACTGACATAAAACTACCAAAAAAAAACTTTTCAATTTAAATTCCCAATGTATTAAATAGCTTCACATAAATAATATTTCTGATATTTCCCCATCAAAATGTTTCCTGTTGTAACAATAATTTTTTAATACCAATATCAGTTCATTTGTGACTTAAGCCACTTTTTTATAACATTTCTACCAAACTAATCTGCTAAATAAATATAAACAAAAATATAAAAAGCCAAAGTTCCCAGATACGACATGTGCAGAGACAGTTTTGAACATTTATAATGAAGAAACAAAAGAAAAAAATAAGAAGGAAAAAAAGAGGGGGGTTGGCTGGCTAGTAATATGCCTAATCCTTCAAGACAATGAAGTTCTCAACAAGAGTTTAAAGAACTTTCATTTGTGCCATCTACACTATGTAAAATATGGAATTCTATACTTTTGAACATTTTTGTAACATATCATTTTTTCAATTTTTTACATGAAATTTATTGGATGGAGAAAACAAAATGAAGTCTTACCCCCCAATAAGCCAATAACTTTAACACAGGATCCAGGTAACTTGGTCAGCTCAAACAATTAATCAGGTTAATTATCTATTGTAAATGCTAATAACTCTTTAAGTTGACTTATTATTTATTTCATTTGAGTAGAAAGCACTCTATATCACTACACATGGAACTAATCATTATGTTAATTGATCAAAATGACCTCAAGTATTACCAGTAAAAAATATCATACAATTCAAAAAAAAAAAAACAAAAAAAAAAAAAAAAAAAAAAAAAAAAAAAAAAAAAAAAACTTATGATTTAAATGACCTAATTGTTAAACAAATAATTGATTTTCGAAGTAAACATTGCAATTCTAAATTACATAATTATCTTCCTATTATAGAGATAATAAAATTGATTACCACAGATCTCTGTTAAATTTTAATTATGTTGCAGCTGTTAAAGTCAGCAAAAGGAAAGTGTGTTTTCACTTAGCCAAAATTTTAAATTTTCTTCCCGACTGTCGATTTGCCATGGAATTAAACTTTAACAAAAGGTTGACTGTTTCATTTATGTTAGTTACATGATAGAAGTAAGTTCATAAAACTCACATGACACTCTCCATACTTCAGAAGACAGCTAAATAATACCCAAATGGCACTTTCAATGGTTTGCTTATCATTTCATTAGATTCCATTTTCTCAAAAAAATATTTGTTTAAAGCTTTCCTTTGTATAATATCAAGTGAGTTTGCAGCAAAATATATTAGGATTTTATGTCCTTCTTAGTCTTGTATAGTCTAAAGCTGAAATGCCTAAAAATGCTGCTCATACTAGGCAGCCATCTTTTTTTCTTGTTGTTGTCTAGCAATACCTTCTATTGTATGAACAGAACACTTAAATTGCTGACCTTGACACTTGAGTAAAATGCCATGGATATCCATGGAATTTCCATGTAGAGAGTGTGTTCACAATGCTGAGACTAAAACTTTGAATACTTTGTAATACTGTCATTGACAGACACAAATTTACCACAAAAATCCATGTACATATCCACAGAAATTCCATGGAAATTATGTACATGTCCATGGTCAAAAGTATAGCAAAAATGGACATGTACACACATTCCATGGGTTTTTGTGGCATTTCAGTGGAAATCCATGGAATGGACATGGACATATGTCCATGGAATTTCTACAGCTTGGTTATTCCCACTTAGCCATCATTGTTTAATAAACATTTAAGACCCCACCTGGAAAGTTTTTGCTATAGTCTTTTTCAGGATACCTTTATGATAATATGGTAAATCAATTTAAATTATGTAATAATAATTATAAATTTTAATTTTGTGGTTAAAATGGGAAAAAGAAGAATTAAAATGAGAAATGGTGTTTAACGTCCCAATGAAGAATATTTCACTTATTTTGAGATGTCACCAGCTATAGGCCAAAGGGCAGAAGTTTTGCCTGTGTTTGTTGCCCTGATGGCATTATACAGCCAGGTTCTTTATCATGCCAAACCTACTGTGACATAGGATCTGGTTTATTTCAAGTTCCCATCCAAAAGAACCATGACTTTCATTTCCTAATGCTCAGTGCTTGGTGAAAGAACGGTCACTACCAGCTTTCAAGTCTTGGGTCAGACATGTAAGGGTTCAAACCTACGACCTCCCACTTACGGAGTGAGCAATCTACTTACTGAGCTAGGACAGTGGTAGGCAAAAAAAAAAAAAAGACAGAGAGACAAAGCATTTTTTGTTCTATTTGAGATTTAATTATCTGTTTTGTAAAATTTTACTCCACATACAATGCTATATGCCACTTAGAAAAAAAATCACCCGTTTTGGACTTCAATTAAACCTTTTGTAATTTCAAAATGTTGGCAAGTGGGAATGAACAATGCTTAATGTCTACAACAGACAAGAATTTCCGATTAGCCAACATTTAAAACCTTACCTATAGGTCAAAAATTTCAAAATGTTGGCTAAGTGGGTATATAAACCAAAGGAACATCAGTGATAAAAATTTACTTAAATGAAATGCTGTTAATAAAACTGAAAATGTTCATGGGGATTATATTGCACTCATTCATGGGTTAGTAAAAACCAAGAAATTTAATGTCAATTAACAATTTTAATTAGCAAGGCCCCAAATGGAATTTATTTTCATAAAACGCAATACTATTAAATTTTCTCCCCCCCCCCCAAAAAAAACAAAACAAGAGGCCCATGGGCCTTAACGCTCACCTGAGGAAATATCCAAAAACTTACAAAGAACTTAAATACAAAAAGTTCACAAAATTCCTCAAGTTTGGAAAATCCTGCAATAATTAATCAGAAATGTCTAGTCACATTTCAATTATAATAGCTCATATGCACCATTTAACTATAGTATAATAGATAATTTCCAAATCATTAACCATATGGTTATGCAGCCATGATTTTGACCTTTGAACATGTGAACTTGAACCTTATATCAAAATGGTCTTAATATCAATACGTACAATATTCTAATAAACATGCTTGTACAAAATGTTTATAGTTTTCAAGATAATTAGCAATTCAACTCTTCTTTTGCAGCTGTGACCTTGACCTTTCAACATATGACCTTTTACCACATATCAAAATGATCATTGTCGCAATACCTACAATATTCTAATATACATGCCTATACAAAAAATTAATAGTTTTCAAGATAATTAGCAATTTAAGTCTTCTTTTGCAGCTGTGACCTTGACCTTTCAACATATGACCTTGTACCATATATTAAAATGATCATTGTTGCAATACCTACAATATTCTAATATACATGCCTATACAAAAAGTTAATAGTTTTCAAGATAATTAGCAATTTAAGTCTTCTTTTGCAGCTGTGACCTTGACCTTTCACATATGACCTTGTACCATATATCAAAATGATCGTCATGTCAATACCTACAATATTCTAATATACATGCCTATACAAAAGTTAACAGTTTTCAAGATAATTCACAATTTCTGTACATGAATGCAGCTATGACCTTGACCTTTCAACATATGTCCTTGAACCATATATCTAAATGATTTTCATATCAATACCTACAATATTCTAATATACATGCCTATACAAAAAGCTTAAAGTTTTCAAGCTATTGCACAATTTTAGTATTCATAATTTCAGGGGCAACAACTCATACATGGATTATCATATAGTTACGAAATTTGGTACCTTTTTCAATTTTGTCATGGGGAACATTTTAACATATTTAATATATCTCTTAAAATTTGCAAGAAAATTGCCTAAAACTGCATAAATCACAAATTAGGTCATGACCTTGATTTGTGACCTTGACCCTATTTTAAAGGTCATTTCAAGAAAAAGTCAAAACTGAAAACCCCATGTCAATATCTGTTTAAATACTCAAGTTATAATAATTTTAAGCCATTTTACGAAATTTTTAAAATTAAACGCAAAAATGCGTAACCCATTTATCGACCAAATTTCATGAAATGAACAAACTATAGGCTTAAGGCCCTAGAGAAGCCAAATATCACATCAGATTTTTTCTCTCATCATTGGTTTTAGAGAAGAAGAATTTTTAAGAATTTTGGACCCCTAGGTCACCTTGACCTAGTTTTGGTAGCCATGGCAATGCCATGAACAAATCTGAATTGCACCGGCCCATATATGCTTCTGACCAAGTATCATTGAAATCTGTCCAGCAGTTTTGGAAATCTGTCCAGCAGTTTTGGAGGAGAAGTCGAAAATAGGTGTTAACGACGCACGCACACACGCACGCACGTACACACTCATGCATGCACATACATACGCTGCGCCATGCCATAAGCTCACATGACTTTTCAGTCAGGTGAGCTAAAAATTAATTGCAAACCTTTGAAATTTAACCCAATAAAAATTAATGATTCTACAATTATATATTTCTAGTGTACCAATTTTCTTCATTTTCGTGGACACTGTGACCTTACATTTACTTGCTAATGAAATAGTATACATTGTATATTACAGAATTACCTTAAACAGTGGCATCAAATCACAAATTTACCACCCTATGAAATAGTAGTATTTTTCAAAGAATCATGAAAATTTGAAACCAAGAAAAAAAAAATGTAATCACAGTGTCAGGGTAAATGAAACAGCTAAGGCAACAAAAGAAAGAAAAAATAAAATAAGTTTTAGTTCTGAAAAGTTAGCATTTTTTCAAGTGGTACAGTAGTTTAAACAAATTAAACAAAGAGAAAGTACACCAAAGTTTTTAGAACAAGACAGGTTAGTTTTATTTTTAGATAGAGATGAATTAAAACTATTAAATCAGAGATTTCATCAAATAAAAATATCAATTATTTTTTGGTTAGGTGCAAAGCACTTTACAATTTAATACACATTCATTAAGGGGACTACAGTGTATCATGACACTGGTTACAGATAATATATTTAGATAAAATGATTAATGGCTATTAATGCTGATGCATTCCTTGTCTGATTTAACAGTAATTTTCTAGTATACACTATAAAAGGTTGTATGACTAAAGCTTGTAGGTAAAAGGTTCAACTTAAACCAAATTAAAAGCCAAAAGCCACAAGTTGCTATGAAAAAGCAGACAAAACTACCTGTTATCTTAAGTTTTGCCCACCACTTAGAGGTTCCTTCAAGTATGCTTTGTTTTACGGCCTTTATGTGGCCAGAATGGGTAGTGGCATCTACCTTAAATAACTGCCTGAAATATAAGCATATTATATGGAACTCATATGAAAACTACAACATCTATAACTGGGAACTTTTCATGCAGGGAAGTAAGCTTTGATGACTATCCTCAAAAATAATTTTTTTTTTTTAAAAACGAGTTACCTCCCCTTTGATTTCTTCAACTAAAGGAAGATAACTTAGACAAAAAGTTTTAATGAATTCTGTATTTCATCTGTTTATGACAGTCATCAAAAATTACAATGTTCCTCATACATACATGCAACAGATAACTTTACCCTGTCAATGTATGAAAACAATGAAACTTATGTTGTTAAATCTGTTTGCTATAGCAAATAAATAAAATAAATTTGGATGAATAAAATTATGATTTACTACATCATATAGGGAGCAATAAACATCAAATGGTTTGCTGAATTGCAATTTCATCGTAAGAATTTGCTGAAGAAGGGGTAAATCAGTTTACATTGCCAACAATAATAAATGGGTGATGGCAGATATGCTGGGGGTTACCCTTGTGTTAAATAGTTTGAAATCTGACCTACCTTGGCTATAAGACTTTAGTAATGCCTACATTTTTTACATCTAGCCTGTCTCAAAGCCAAATTTAACCAGGAAGAGAACTTATTAATATCTTCATTAATTCATAAGCCCCCATTTAGGTACTTTCATTGATTTCCACAACATTGACAGGATATCATGATATACAAATATCATACTAAAATAAATATACAAAGGTGTACACACACAAACTATCTGAAATATGACTGACACAGCACTAACAGTTCCCAGACACTGTCCAGTGTCCATACACTAAACTCACCAGTTATAGCTATCTTAGCTGACCACTTTGAAGTTCCGTCTAAAACACTTTGTTTGACTGCCTTCATGTGACCAGTGTGTGACTTTTTATCTACTCCGAAAACTTGCCTGGGTAAACAGCACATGTTTAATTAGTCAAATATGCATAATTTATTTCAAATATTATAATTTGGTCATTATAACTTAATATACCAAGCAAATTTTTTTTAAATAAGAGAAGGCTAAATACAATTCCCAATTAACAGACCCATACATTCAGTACATCTAGTGAATTGATCAGCATATGACCCTGACCTTTACTTCATTTATCAAACATTGCACCTTTATAACTTTTTTAATTTGTGTTAAGTCTTACGACATAAAATATAATGACAAATTTTATTTTATTGCGAAAGTAAGGTGTTCAGTTGCAAATAACCTTAATTTATTATTTTATATTTTCATGACTTAACAAAAGCTATGAGTGGAGGGGAGTAATGTTTTTTTTTTTATTCATTCCAACCTTCCCACCTCCATACTTAAGATTCTTTCACTTATATAGAGGCAGTCAATTCTTGGATGGTAGAAGAAATCTAGAGTACCCAGAGAAAACCACTGACATGTGGCAAGCAAACTGACAAACTTTCTCACATTCGGATCTGACAGACTGAACAAGGTTCAAACCTTGGCAGTGACAAGCACTGTGATGCATTTAGTCTTTTATCTTCTTTTATTTTCATTCTCTTGGGTAAATAACTTGTGAACAATATTATGCCAGTTTTCTTTTTCTTTACCTTATAAGTTCAAATATTTCTGGTTTATTTCTTTCCCTTATTTTCATCCTATCTCTCATAGCTTGTATTATATTATGTGTTTTATCTTCAGCACCATGTTTTGAACTTTTCTCTGCAGCTCCTTCACAAAAATAAATAGTACAAACATCAAACATTTTGTGCTGTCAAATGGTAAAATGCCATCAATTTACTACATTTTTTTTAATCATTGGCTAATTCAAATTTTAAGTTTAAATTTAAAATTGTTCCTTTTAAAATGCTTTGCTGGAATTTTACCCCTTTTTGACAGAATGGGAAAAACCAGGTTATAATTTTAAGCTTTTTAAAGAAATGGAAAAATTCTGAAAAACAGAAATATATACACGTGTAAATTTACAAAGAAAAAAAAAATATGAATTTCTTCTTGTGATGCAATTAAATAAAATGTTTGTTTTTCAGTTCAATGGGATATGTTTTGTTTCAGGCATGTGACAAAATGTATTTCTGGCAGCAAGAAGGTTTAACACAAAAAGTAACTTGATTTAGCAAAGTTAATTTAGGGTTCAAGTTTAATTTTTTTTTTCAAACATGAATTACACTTTAAGCAACACTAAAAGTCCTTTGAATAAGCAAACATATAATTATCCATACAAGAATTCCATAGAACTAGATGTCTCATCTGGCTTTAATGTTTAGTCACTAGCAATGACATAATCATTTCACTGCTTCAGTGCTAATACCAAAACTTTATGACCCCAAGTCTGGTCTTATAATGGTCAATAGAAAAAAAACAAAAAAAAAACCAAAAAACAAAACAAAACCCATGGAACTTTGGTAGGGTAATTCATCAATCACTTAAATTATGACTCAACATGATAACTTACTCTGTAGACAGTCAGCATTAAGTAAATCTTTACACTTTTCATGACACTTGACTCCACATTCAGTACACCTGACACCTTGTCTTACCATACCCCATAATAGTCCCTCACACTCGAAACAGTAGGTAGGAGAAGTTGCCGTCCATACTACAAAGTTATGGGGTGTGGTACTGGATATCGGGTAAATCAAGGCTTGTAAAGTTTTCTTGTACACATGCATTTTCTGTAAAAATTAAAACAATGTTTATATAAGAAGCTTTTTTTTTTTTTTTTTTTACTATACATGTAGTTAATATTAAACCACTTCCAGTTAGTGAACTGGGGCTTTGATCTCTTTTAAATATTAATTCACCAATACTGAGACATCAGATTATTTCTTTGTACTAAGATACCACAAGTTAATAAATACAGCTCTAGAAATTGATGCTTTTGTACAGTTTTTATCATTTGGCAATACAGCAAAGATTATCACGCTTCACACAATCTCATCTGAAGAAATGAAAGTAAAACTGAACCAAGAGTAGAGTGAAGTTGTAACGTTTTACACCTAATTCAAGATTTTTTTTACATATGTATTAAAAAATCAGTTCCAGGATGGGGGAGGAAACCAGAGGTCAGAGAAACCCCCCCCCCCCCACCATAGTTTGTGTAGAATTTGAACCTAGTAGATGAGAGGCACAGTGATCCCCATGCTTGTGCTTGGAAGATCACTCGACAACCAAGGCTTCTTACACTAAAACAGGTGTTAATTACATACATGTATAAGAAAGTATATATATAAAATACATCAATGATATAATTTCAGATAATGTAAATTTTGCTTTAATTATACAACTTACAAGTTCTTCATCTTTTAACGATTGTCTGGCTACCATGGCCGATGGAACTCCAGCATTGCGTTTTGTTGCCTGCATTGTCTGAAAATTGACATCGAAATTTGTAAAATATAACATGTCTTTTATCTCTGTCAGTAATTAAAAACTGTTAGAATCTGTATTCAAACAATCTTACTTCAGTGAGAAGATGAAATTATTTCACATTTAATAAAGTCACTGGTACTGGAATTTTACCCTTTTTTAACAAAATGGGAAAATAATGTCCACATAAGTTTAAAAATTTATCAGAAATGGAAAAATTCTGAAAACAGAAATGTATACATGTGTAAATTCTATTTTTTGGGGGGGCCTGACAATTAGGAAAATTAGAAAACTTAAAAGCATTGATTAGGTTTACTGAATAAATACACCAACGCAATATGCTCTCCTGCCATTAGTGAATACATTCTTTGTCTCATTAAAATCAACATTTAAAGGGAATATCAATAAATGCATTCATGTTCTGCCTTGGAACAACAAACTATGATAATTAATGATGTGCAAAAAATTGACTTTTTCTTAATCGAACTAAGCATTCATTATAATTATCAAACAATACATTGATGTCTAACTCAACAAATTAATTAAATATTATCATGTCTTTTTTTTTTTTTTTTATTTCTCTACATTTATCAATAAACTGTAATCCATGCATGTATACATACTGCTACAAACCGGTGCTAATTATCTAATTATTAAAATCATCCATAAAAAGATGAAAGTAATCAATCTAAAGTAAGAGTTTCAAAATATAGTTGAAAACTGAGTTTTCTCTCTGAACTTTTGAGATCAATATAAAAATGGTTATTTATATTTCACTATGAATAACGGAAAAAAAAAAAAATTCCAAATACAACAATAAAAAAATGCAATCTAAGATTACATGTGCTAAAATCTTAATACAATCTCTATGAAGGTGGTTGAAAAGTGGAACAATTATATATGTATTTCTATTAAAAATAATTATTATTTCTAAATAAACAGTGGCCATTGGCATCTAATATGACATTAAATATGGCTAAAATAAGATGACCTACAAAATTACGGTTAAAAAACTAACAGTTAAAAAGAACAAAATGCGATTATCTGGGACACATTCAATATTGTAACAAGCAGAAAAGTTGATCTTATCTTTGTAATCGTGTGGATTAATTATCTCTACCTATGGAAGAATAGTTCAACTTGTTACTATAAACCTTTTGTAATAGATTTTAGATTGTTAAAATAATTCTTGAATATTAAGGATAATTTTACTTCAATCTAAAATAGGTTGCTAAGCAACTATCTGAGCCATTAAGTTTGTAACGGTCAAAGATGCAACTTTTTTTGGAATAGAAAATCCAATAAACTTAACATTTAATATTGGCCAATCACATGAGCCTAGTGATGGCAGCAACATTCTATACTTTGTCAGACAATTTTGTGATATGTAGATGTGTTCCACCTCTTGTTGTTTGGATAAGACTCAAGTTAGTGAAAAACATCAAACTCTATTCATGCTAAAAAAAAATTTGCATTCACTGTCACAAACTCATACAATGGCTTTGACAGTGATGGAAATTTTTTTCCAATGTGTTTCTCGGAATATAACCACAGGCAAGTAAAACTGGTCAAATAATGTGGTCTTTCATCACTGACAATTAACACTTAGTAATTGCAAAAAGTTTAACCATAAAAGTACAAGAGTAAATACTTATCAGGCCTAACTTACTCATTATTGAAGCTGCTAACTCTGTGTCTAGCATATTTGAGATGAAGACTGTGTCACTTGGAAATATCTGAGATGACAATTGCATCACTTGGCATATTTGAGATGACAATTGCGTCACTTGGCATATTTGAGATGACGATTGCTTCACTTAACTTAGCAATATTGAACATGTCCCTGATGTTGTGTTACGTCTATTCTTTCTATTAGATAAGTTATCGAGCTATAACATGTTTTACATTTCATTGTTAGAATTTAGTAATTTTATAATTTTATATTTTTTTTGATTCCATACAGTTATGTATTGTACAAGAATATGAGAAATGTTTTAAGTGAGGCAGTGTACCTATTCATGTTCACATGTTCATGTGCAAAAGAACAAGTTTTGGAATTAAATCAAAATTTGATAAAATATTAAGAGCATTTTTATGATATTTTTTGGAATTAAATCAAAAGTTGAAAAAATATTAAGAGCATTTTTATAATATATTTTGGAATTAAATCAAAAGTTGAAAAAAATATTAAGAGCTTTTTTATAAATATTATTTTTAAGAAAAAGAAATTTTAATATATTTTTTTAAATTTAAAATACAGGGAATATCAAAATCTGTAAAAAGAGATAAGAGCTATAATATGTATGAAGTCTTACTGACAAACATACACACACAGACTCCACAAATGTATATAAAATATACAAGTCTATATATGTATACTTATATAAAACATGCCCTAATTAAGTTCATATTTATAGGGTATATTTAACAGAAAAAAAAAAACTATTCTATTAATAACATCTACTAGATTTTACAAGAATTTAATAAATTGTCATTATATAAAAATTCAAACAATGTATGAACTTTTCTTTGTTAACAATGATTCATGGTAACCAAGTTTCACATCACCAATACAACAAAGTCAAGCCAAGCTTTCAGTGCTTTCAGTACTTTGATTACAGTTTTGTTTTATCAGTGTGATATGAATGTTCTAAAGTCACCTAAAGAGAATAACTTTCACCATGTGTGAATGATCAAATTGATAGAAATACAGTGTTTACTAAAAAAAAAATAATAATAATAAAATAAATAAAGAACAATAAAAAACATAAATTTTGTAAGTATTATAAAAATCTTTCACCATTTCATTCATTCAAAGAGACAAATTCAAGTACAAATATGAAATTGTACAAACATTCAAAAAGAAAAAAAAAGAAAACACAAAAACAATATCTTAAAAATGCATAAAAATCTTTAAAAATAATTTTCTAAACAAATACAGATCTACAACTTCTAAAATCAAAATATTAAATCAATTTCCTACAAATTCAAAATTATCAACATTTTTTTTTTTTTTTTTTTTTTTTTTTTTTTTGGAAAACTTATTCAAATTCAAATTCCTCATTCACTCTTGAATGTATATTTTAAAAAATCTTAAGAGAAATAATAAGAGATGTCATTTATAGAAATATATAGAAATAATTGTATGTCAAATGAGAAAAAAAAAGCCCATTAAAATATGATGCTACAATGTGAAAAAAGAGATCAAAATCTTCTAATGAAAACAAAAATATGATCTTCCCTGTATTTTGAAGAAATATAATTCAATAAAAGTGTAAGCCTATTGAAATTTTTTTTTTTATGAAAAAAAAAGTTTTTTTTTAAAAAAAGAAAAAAAAAAGGAAATTGAAAAAAAAATTAAAGAGTGCAAAAAATTTGAAAAGAAAAGCTGCACAGATTCCCTAAATGTCCATTAGAATTAAACCATTCAATTTATAAATAAAATTGAATTTCTAATATTGAACTAGAGATATGTACACAAACAACAATAAACTATATATTGACAATGTGATAAGTATAGATAAATACTAATTCTGATACCTTCATCACCTGTTGTAGTAGATAAAATGATAATTAAATATACTTGTATTAATTAGGTATATAGTTCCCCAAAAATAAAATCTTTCATTAGTACATACTAATAATACTTACTTTATTACTAAATGAAAAGATGTCAATGATATGATCATTTTAACAGTGCCCATATTAAGGACATACTTCCTGTTTTCTTATAGGAGTTAACTCCCCTTATTAATGGAGAAACCCTATAATGCTATATGCGTGAGGCACTAAAACTATTTAAATGCCTGTAAGTCAGAGCAACAAACACAGCACTGATTCAAAGCATAAAATCTTTTTTTTCTTTTTGCTTGATGCTCTGGGTAAGTTATGGTGTATTTAAAACCTTGCACATGGGGAGGTCAAAGGTCAAGGAGTCAAGGAAAAATACATGACATGGTCATTCACTTCCATGGCTCCTTATTTGTATTTAAAAGTTTTGTTTTTATCAAGTTACAAAGTAACAATATGGCTTTAAGCAATTCCAGTGATTACTATTTGTAAAATGCCATCAAAAGAAGTGAATGAGATTTAATTCATACCTTACCTAAAATAACCAATGAAATAATAATCAAATTTCTTGGTAAGAATTTTTATTTTTTCCAAAAATATTTAACTTCATGGAAGAATAAATGAAATAAAATTTAAATCAATACTTTTCCAAATATATTTGGCATTGAACCACATCCAATGATGTCCATATGAATTATTTTTATGGCAGGAATCCAATTTGTAGCACTGTCAAATGTAGATACAGAATGCTTGAAAATGTCATCCATTTTGTATAAATATATCCCATAATGCACAATTTAAAAGAGAGAAAATTTAAAAGCAGATTTCAAATAAATTTCAAAAAAAGGCCAATCCAACTAATTTTGTGGTGATAGAAGCTAAATTGTAATGTATTTAAAGTAGCATGTGGAGGCTATATTGTTTTTATACACATCAGCAATTTTTCTATCATTTTTTCAAAAAATCAATTTTTATTAAATCAAATGAAATTTATACAAGTTTATGGAAGGTAATACACAAGTTTCAGACATAAAACTTTGGTAAATTTTTTTCTCTCAACCAAAGCAGTTTTAAAAACCATTTTTCTATATATGATTTTTATGACCATAAACAAAGGTTCATTCAACTTATCATTTATGCATTGAGGATTTAAATTGATTATTCACAAGCTTCAAGACTTGATGATTCATGCCAATAAAACTTTAAAGAGGTTTGCAATTGATGGCCATTGTGATCTTGAATAAAGGTCAAAATGAACAAACTTAGTAGCTTTTTATACACTGGCCCCAGTTTCCAATTTTTAACTAAAATTTTTCTTAATTTAAATACAGGAAATTTGATATCTTATTACTTTTATAAATTGTTAAGATATACAGTTGTTTAAGTTGTCATTTTGAAGATCAGTTCATGCTTACAACATCTGTATTTAATTTCAATACACAAATTTCCAAAAAAAAAAAAAAAAGATTGCAAAAAATTTGCTAAATTTAAGTTCAGGAAAATCGTGGATAAAATATGACTGTGAAACTGGGACCTGATAGTTTATAGAAAGTTTCAAGCTTCTAGTCCCTTATATTAATGATTTTGTGTAAACGAACAAGACCCTGCAATGGCAGATGCAGCCTGAACAAATACATACATCTCATGGGAAATGTTCCCAATTCTTATTTCGGAAAGTCTGTCACATGTCTGATAAATGAACAATCACAAGACTTTTTAAAATGTTGGATAATGACCCAAAAGAGACAAACCACCTCGCACCTTAAACTTACTGAATCATCATTTTACAGATCTGAAGTACTTCCGACACAATAATGTAACACGTAGATGGATACAGATCTAAATTACACTATAATCTAATATGGACAGGTCTAAATGTATCTTTTATTTAAAAAAAAAAAAGCAATAGAGAACGTTAAATTTAAGTTCTTGATCAATTTTAAAAAATGAAATTGTCATCGTCATAAGATGAAATGAATCATGTTAATGTGATATTTAGGCCATAAGATATAATAATTGTGTTTCTTGTTCTTGTTTCATCTCTAAAAAAGATGAATCATCTCTACACAAGCTTTGTCTGCTGAATAGTATAATACACATATGCATGCTGTCTATTAAAAAGGTAAATATTAACAACACATTACTGGATGAATAAATAATACACATTCTGACTAAAGTTTTGGAGAGGAAAGAAGCATAAGTTTTTTTTTTATTGGTACAATGACCAGAAAATAATGTGGGCCTAAAGGGGTCTGTTTAGTTTTTTAATCTTACTCTTTTACAGGAGCAGTTTTTTTCCTACTTTAATAGTGATTATATTTTTTTAAAAAAAGCAATACATGCAAAACCTTTTGGCTAAATAAAAATGCAATCTCAAGGTATGGTGACCCAAAGAATAACACCATTTTATTTTGGCCTCAATAGACAAATATAATTTTTATTTTTATTTTTTTTTAAATTTTTTTTTATTTTTTTTATTTATTTATTTTTTTTTTTGAAGTACATGTAGCTGTTTTAATAACCAACACACTTCCAACCTGTTACAATGAATAGTTAATTAAATATGTTTTAAAATGATTTACTTATCTTTAACAATCACATAAATAGGCAAAAATGGATTTTAAAATTTCAAAATCATTAAAATGTGTCACTCATAAAATGATAATAAAACTATAAAAATCTTATTTACCTTTTTTTTTTTTAAATTTAAACATGAACTGACCCGAAACAAAATTTGAATGAAATCATTCATGTTTTACAAGCTGTATCAACACAAGTGAAGTAAGTATTAATTAACATCTTATTTTAATTAGTAATTAAATGAACAAATAATTATTTTAACAGATCAACTGACTAGGTTTTATTATAAGTCAGCATATTGTAGGCTAATTTTGACATTTTTTTCTTCATTTTGTGATTTGATTGTCGACTTTTTTGCCAAGGTTGAAGGATTTCTGAAAGCGTAATATTGTATTTCCTTCTATTTGCTATCAATATTTTTAAAATTGTTAATATGAATAATACTGTGTGGGGTTGCATTACCAGCAATTATTCTAAGGCACATTACATGTTTCTTATCTGAATTTTATACAAGGCAAAGTAACTTGTCCCTGGTTAATTTTACATATTTCCAAGATTCTTAAGCACAAAAAATATATTAGTACATGTATACAAGTTATTTTATGTTGCCAAGCAACCTAATTTGACTTTTGTTCAAGAAAACTTTGTAGTTATGAAAAAAGTTTGGAAAATATTTTGTCACATCTAAACAAAAATTTAACTGTCAGCAGAATATAACCATATAAACTTCCAAGGTATTTATGCAAAAATATCCCCATTAAAGCCAAAGTAAACAATGTGGTTTTTTTTTTTTTTTTTTTTTTTTTTTTTTTTTTTTTTTTTTTTTATTCTTTTTTTATTATTTTTTTTTTTTTAAATTACTGTTTTCAGAAACTGATCTAAATGAAAAAATGCTTCACCTTTTTTCATGTTTGATCTTTGGTAATAGTTTATGACCTTTGACCCAGATTTTTGCCTTTACATACAACATAGAAGAAAATATGAATTGGTAACAGGATGACTTAAATTTGACTATATCAATCCAAATATTGGACATGAATATCGTCTTAACAACAACTTACCAGATCACTAACAAGTCCGACAGATTTCTTCCTGGGTGGCTTTATTTCTGGCATACTGTCTATATTTGTGTAAAATTCTGGTCTGTAAACAAAACCAAGATTTAAACAAATCTGATACAAGATTGTAATCCACTGCAATTATGCAGTGCTCCTTAATTACGAATAAATTTCAATTTAGATTTTAACAAATTTGAAAGTACAATTTTCACATTTTGATATGCCATCACCATCAATACCCAAAAATTCCAATGCAGGTTCCAGGAAAACAAGTACACAAGCTTGACATACAACAATTTTTGTAACACATTTCATTGTTTGACAGCTTGACATGATATACATTTTTTAACATTTTCTCACTTTTCATTAAAAAAAAGTTGATATGTTACCACCAACATAACCAAAAATTTTCACTATTGTCAAAAAGAAAAAAAAAAACTAATAAAGTGAAATAAATCATCATAAACTTTAGCACTCAGTTAACATTAAAGACGTGTCAAAATTAACAACACTTTTTTCAATTTTCATGATTGTTGCAAAGAGAATTTTAACGTTTTCTGTACTGTCAAGAAAAGTTCTAATGCTTGGATGCCATACTCAGCTCTTCCAAAACACCAAAATTCCCTGAAAACTCAATTGCTTGTGAATCCCTTTGTTTGTTCTTTCAAATGGAAAATAAAGTTTATCAGAAAAGCCTACTTTTTACAATCTAAATGATCAAAACTCAAACTTGCATGGCGAGTTTAGACTTTACCATGATTTTTTTTGGCACCGAAACTAATTGAGATACTAAAGATTTCAAAATGTTATTCGCTACCTAAAAATATTCACTTACCAAGGGAAACAGTATTCATTTCCCATCAGACATCTGGTTCATTTTCCAAACGGTTACAGAACCCCGAAAAAACTGTTTTTTTGGGCTTAAAAATGATTTATTTCAAGTTTGTTGTGAATTTTTTTCAACTTATAAGGAAATTTCAACAAAGGTGTTAAAACGTCAAGAAAAAACTTGTAATTACGATCAATAACAAGAGGCCCAATAAGGCCTGTGATGCTCAACTGGCTGCATGTGTAAGACAATGTTTGTTTTTGTTTGTAATGGTGTTTAACATTCAACTCGAGAATATTTCACTTATACAGAGACTGTCAGTTTTGGAAATGGTGGAGGACAATGGAGTATTGGAGAAAACCACGACCAAGCAGCAAGTTAACTGACAAACTTTCGCCGTGCCATAAACTCAGCTGGGTTTAGCTAGTTGAGCTTAAAATAGATCAACCACTTTTTATATCTAGTAACAACGGGCATCTTGGACTGGTACAAACTTTTTTCAGGCTGATGTAGGAACCTTCCACACGAAATTTGGTTCCAATTCGCCCAGTGGTTTTAGAGGAGAAGATTTTTACTAAATATTACACCTAATTTGCATATTTCTTGAAACTTGGGTCAATAAAAATTTTCTCAGAAAAAACCCGTTATATATTTTGAATCCCACACAGTACAGCTTCTATTTTTAAAATTTGAGCTCAATCTATGGAAAAAAGGATCCCAATGGCCATTTTTATTTTTTTCTATTTTTAGTTATGGTGGCCATCTTGGATGTCAGGCGGGTTGCCTGGTAAAAACTTAAGTCAGGCCACGTAGGGACCTTCCACACAAAATTTCATTCCAATTGGCCCAGTGGTTTCAGAAGAGAAGATTTTTACTTCATTTCACAAAATATTGCACCCAATTTGCATAATTATTGAAAATAGGGTCAACGAAAAAAGACTTGGAAAAACCTGTTACATATGTTCAAATCCCCACAATATACTTTCTACATTTCAAATTTGAGCTTAATTCGTGGAAAAATGAATCCACAATGGCCATTTTTGTGTATTTTCTATTTATATTAACAGCGGCCATCTTGGATGTCAGGCGGGGTTGCCAGGTACAAACTTTAGTCAGGTCGATGTATGGACCTTCCACATAAAATTTCATTCCAATTGGCCCAGTGGTTTCAGAGAAGATTATCAAAGATTTCACAGAATATTGCACCTAATTTGCATAATTAGTGAAAATTGGGTCAATGATAATCCCCCATGATATACTTTCTACATTTCAAATTTGAGCTTAATTGGTGGAAAAATGGATCTAGAATGGCTATTTTTGTGTTTTTTCTATTTATAGTAATGGCGGCCATCTTGGATGTCAGGCGGGGTTGTCTGGTACAAACTTTAGTCAGGCCACGTAGGGATTAACCACACCAAATTTTGTTCCAATTGGCCCAATGGTTTCAAAGAAGATTTTCAAAGATTTCGCTAAATATTACACCTAATTTGCATAATTCTTGAAAATTGGGTCAACAAAAAATTTCTCACAAAAACCCGTTACATATGTTAAATCCCTCACGATTAACTTTCTACATTTCAAATTTGAGCTTAATTCGTGGAAAAATGGATCCACAATGGCCATTTTTTGTGTTCTTTCTATTTATAGTAACGGCGGCCACCTTGGATGTTGGGCAGGGTTGTCTGGTACAAATTTTAGTCAGGCCCAGGTAAGGATCAACCACACCAAATTTCGTTCCAATTGGCCCAGTGGTTTCAGAGGAGAAGATTTTCAAAGATTTAGCTAAATACTGCACCTAATTTGCATAATTCGTAAAAATTGGGTCAATAAAAAATTTCTCACAAAAACCCGTTACATATGTTGAATCCCCCACTATATACTTTCTTCATTTCAAATTTGGTGGAAAAATGAATCCACAATGGCCGTTTTTGTGTTATTTCTATTTATAGTTATGGCAGCCATCTTGGATGTCGGGCGGGGTTGTCTGGTAAAAACTTTAGTCAGGCCGAGGTAGGGACCTTCCACACCAAATTTGGTTCAAATTGGCCAAGTGGTTTCAGAGGAGAAGACCAAAGTTTACGCACGCATGCACGCACACACGCTTTGCCATGCCATAAGCTCAGCTGGCTTTAGCCAGTTGAGCTAAAAATGAGTAAGTGAAAATATAATCAAATAGAGTATGTACATTCGAGTCATAATCAAGATCAAGATTCCAGTCAAGATTGATTAACTTATGTTGAGAGAAAAAATAAATACATACATAAATAAAAATGAATAAATAAATAAATAAATAAATAATAAATAATTATAATAATAATAAGCAGATATCTCAACAATATGCACAATGGCTAATGCAATGAAGAAAAGAAAGGAAAGCGTGTGTCTTTTGCTAGGAATTATTCTCTTTCCTCACCCTTACAGGGTCAATATCTGCACTCTGATCTAGTGCAGTGATTTTTAATTATCAGGATAACAGTGTCCCTATACAACATTAATACTCAGTAATGTTTCCTATAATCACTGTTAATCCAGTTTGACATAGCATATATCAAGTCAAGGATTTCCCGAGATATTTCCGAATAGAACCTGCAGTGATTTTCTCTCAACAGAAAAAGCTATAAAATAAATGGATTATTTCTATCTATATTGAAACATTGATTTGTGAAGTCATGTATGTTTCATTTGACAAACTAAGTGTTGTTACAAATAATTAAGACACACTGTGTTCATATTGTAGTCCTGCAATGTTTTAAGCATCAAACAGTGACCCTTTTAATTAAATAATTTATCTTTCAATCAAGGATAAATGGATGTAGCTAACTTCCAAGCTATGGCCTGCAACATTTCGACTTAGTCAAGTACCAGTAATGTGTATGAGTAAAAACTCACTAAATTACGACTTACCCAGTCAATTAACCATTTGTTTCCTTATACCAGACTGTTTACTATAGCCATGGTTTTTTTTTTTTTTTTTTTTTTTTTTTCTTCGAATAATATGTTGGGAAAAAAACTCTCATTAAACACCTGTACAAACCATACCAAATCTGCTTTACCAATGTTACATGTAGGAATGAACCACTGCGGTAGCTCAGTTGGTAGAGTGCTCGCTCCGTAAGTGGGAGGTCGTGGGTTCTAACCCTGACCGGGTCTGACCCAAGACTTGAAAGTGAGTAGTGACAGTTCTTTCGCCAAGCACTTGTCATTACGAAATGAAAGTCACGGTTCTTTTGGATGGGAACTTAAAAAATAAACGAGGTCCCATGTCACAGTAGGCTTGGCTCAATAAAGAACCCTGTTGTATAATGCCATCAGTGCAATGCACAGGCAATTTCTGCACTTTCACATATAGCTGGTGACGTCTCGATATAAGTGAAATATTCTTGACTGGGACGTTATACACTATTACTCAACTCACCATGCAGGAATGGCTGATCTCAGCAATTTAATTTTACATTCCCGTCAAAATTCTTTGGCTTTAATCAAAGTAGCCAGTTTTAATAGATGGTGTAGAAAACCAAAGTGCCTGAAGAATACCAAGAACCCAAGATAGAGAATTTACACACTCTCTCACACTAAGACCTGCCCCCCTGTGGGGTATGAATCAAAGCCATTGCAGGAGCTATGAGCATGCACTTAAGACAACTTTGTCACTGTGCCTCTTACAAAAAAGTGTACTTTTTTATATAAATTTCTTGACTGTGTGTACTGTATTTTATGTTATGAATCTGTAATTATTTTTGATTTTTTAAAAATTCTTTGTAGTTCAATGACTTAAAACATTTTTGAGAACATGAAGCCAGAATTGAAGTTTATTGTAGCAAATCAAAAACAGGTTTTTAAGTAAACTGTAACACTGTATTCATTAATAAACCATACCCTCCATTAGCATGTGACCATGTCCGCACTCTTCCATACATGTCTTCGGGATGACCATGCATCAATTCTCCATCCATCATTGACCCACTCTACAATAAATAAAATAAATGAATAATAAATAAATCATATTGTTTCAATAATTACAATTTCATTCTCTTTGTATATTTGTTTTTATACATGATTTTTGCAAAGAACAATGCATCCTGAGGCAACATTTATATATTAAAACCTGCACTGTAATGGTAAAGTGAGCAAACTTTATGCACTTATGTTGTATTTAGTGTAACCATTACAGATGGGTTGGACTGTATCTATAATGCACTTATGTTGTTGTATTTAGGGCAACAATACAGATAGATTGGACTGTATTTATAATGCACTTATGTTGTTGTATTTAGGGCAACCATTACAGATATATTGCTCTGTATTTATAATGCACTTATGTTGTATTTAGGGCAATCATTACAGATAGGTTGGACTGTTTTTATAATGCACTTATGTTGTATTTAGGGCAACCATTACAGATAGGTTGGACTGTATTAATAATGCACTTATGTTGTATTTAAGGCAACCATTACAGATAAATTGCTCTGTATTTATAATGCACTTATGTCGTATTTAGGGCAACCATTACAGATAGGCTGGACTGTATTAATAATGCCTTTATGTTGTATTTATAGCAACCATTACAGATAGGTTGGACTGTATTAATAATGCACTTATGTTGTATTTAGGGCAACCATTACAGATATATTGCTCTGTATTTATAATGCACTTATGTTGTTGTATTTAGGGCAACAATTACAGATAGGTTGGGCTGTATTTATAATGCACTTATCTTGTATTTAGGGCAACCATTACAGATATATTGCTCTGTATTTATAATGCACTTATGTTGTATTTAGGGCAACCATTACAGATAGATTGCTCCGTATTTATAATGCACTTATGTCATATTTAGGGCAACCATTACAGATAGGTTGGACTGTATTAATAATGCACTTATGTTGTATTTAAGGCAACCATTACAGATAAATTGCTCCGTATTTATAATGCACTTATGTCGTTTTTAGGGCAAGTATTACAGATAGGCTGGACTGTATTAATAATGCCTTTATGTTGTATTTATAGCAACCATTACAGATAGGTTGGACTGTATTAATAATGCACTTCTGTTGTATTTAGGGCAACCATTACAGATAGATTGGTCTGTATTCATAATGCAGTTGTGTGGTATTTAGGGCAACCATTACAGATAGATTGCTCTGTATTAATAATGCACTTCTGTTGGATTTAGGGCAACCATTACAAATAGATTGGTCTGTATTCACAATGCACTTCTGTGGTATTTAGGGCAACCATTACAGATAGGTTGGACTGTATTTATAATGTACTTCTGTGGTATTTAGGGCAACCATTACAAATAGATTGGTCTGTATTTATAATGCACATACGTTGTATTTAGGGCAATCATTACATTACCTTTTATACATAAAGATCATTATTATTTGACTTAGGTTCTTATTTAATAAGATTATAATCTGTAAGACGACGGCAAAGTGTAAAATGTGGACTGGATTGGACTCTTGGATTGGATTGGACTCTTGGACTGGACTCATGACTTGGACTCTTGGACTGGATTGGACTCTTGGATTGGACTCATGGATTGGACTCATGGACTAGACTTAAAAAATGGACTTATGAATTTTTTCATAATTTTGAAATGAAAACTTATAATATCAAACACTACAAATCTTTAACATATATCTGAACTGATGATTCCCCTATAAAAACAGGAAAAAAATACTGCTATGGTAATTCTTTATTGCTTGTTTTATCTGGAAAATATCACACGTCAAAGTTCGCATATTTAAAGCTGTCGTATTTGTTTTACAAGCTCTTAAATGCTTCAAATGAAACGATGACAGATTGTTGGTCTCATCTGCAGAAACTTTAGAATTACAGTATCTGATACTAAGTAAGATAAAAGTACTATGTTGATTTAAGAATAACATTAACTAGGATATATATAATGATGCAGTATCAATTTAAAGTGTATTGTGACAAAATAGATATTACAATTATTTAGTTACTTTAAACACAATTAAAATAAATGAAACACACACACACACACACACACACATGCACACCATTTAAAATCAATTCAAATATATGATCGATGTACTATATAAAACAATACTTTTATAATATGAAATGAAGTAGTAATGATCATACATGCAAACAGTTATCATCCTATTATTGTAATGGAGAGAAGAAGTGAAGAATTTAAACACAATTAATGACAGAAAAAACATATTATTTTGGGCCGGTATTTCTTTTATATTTGATTCTTATAACCTAGACTGTTACTTCATAAACTAAGAGATCCACACAAAACTTAAAAAGATTTTTTTTAATAATAAAATTTTTTCCTTAAGATGAAAATTGGCATAGTTCAATGATAAATGTATTTATACGTTTAATCAGTAAATTTGTCCCGTTTAGGAAGTAAAGTGTCACCTATTTGATTCATTGTATATACATTATCATGTAAAAATTCAAAAAAAAATCTTATAGACCTAAAAGACAAAATTTGAATGTCAATTTTAATTACCAGATCAGATAAGTTTATTAGAAAAATACTTTTCTACAACTGTTGTTTACAGTTATTCCTGATATAATCTGATATAATCTTCATAGTCTAAAGTGAAAAATGCCACAAAGTCACGATCTATCATCACCTTCAACTTTTCAAACTAACATGTGTTAGTTGTCAAATGTCACAAACTCTCTTCAGAAAATGAAACGAAAAACATTAACTTGATAAGAGACAACTGATAACCCACTCCTTTAGAAATTAAGTAACAAATACGTTATAACAAAGATAGAGTTAAAATTCTGCAGTAATATTATAAAAATTAATAACAAACCAATCACATCTGTATTTGTGAATAAACATATATATTGAACAAAATATACAAATTAATATTGAGTTTAAAACATTACTAAAATGTCAATTCAAGAGACCAGTCCATGAGTCAAAAGTCCAAAAAACCAATCCAAGAGACTAGTCCATGAGTCCAGTCCAACAGTCCAATCCAAGAGTCCAGTCCAAGAGTCCAATCCAATCCAAGAGTCCAGTCCAATCCAATAGTCCAATCCAATCCACATTTTACACCAAGAATCCAATCCAATCCAAGAGTCCAGTCCAATCCAATAGTCCAATCCAGTCCACATTTTACACTTTGCCTAAGACCAATAGGTTTGTACGTTTCTCGACACAAATTCATCAACACGGTTTTCAGATTGTATCAATATGTCAATATGAGATTATCAACAATAATCACAAAATAAGATATTTAAAAGCAGCTGAGAATAAAAGATAAAGTGATCATAACGTTGTTGAACAAAATCTTTTGTTGTACACACTATCATCTATGTATAAAATACCCACATACATCAATAACAGAAATCAATTCTTTCCTGTCAATTAATGTACTTTCCAGGTGTTACAATTACCTGTATTTTTTAAATTTCATTTTAAAGGAATAATTAGTCACCAACATGATTTAGGCACTAAATGTATCTTAAACTTTTAGCATTTCCCAAAGTCACTGGACCTATTTTATTTAAGTTCAGAATATACATAATTCATACTCAACTTCTTACAATAGAAATATCTGTAAACCTAGTTCATTTTTTTTTTAATTTTTAAAAAATCAAACAAATTTTATTTCAAAAGAAATACCAACTGTCAGTAAGGTGTCCTTAAAAGCAATTAAAATTAAGATGCTATATCTCATAACGACTGTAATCCATTTATTAATCCAATAATTATCTACTAAGACAGAAAACCAACTGATTTAAAAGTTTACTGTAGTACACAATGTGAATGAATGTGAACTCAAGTACTTAAGAATAATGGAAGATATTGTAGTCTTGCTTCCAGACGGGCCATTTAGCCAAGTAAGAGATTTAAGCATTCTTTTAAAAAAAAAAAAATTAAAAAAAAAATTAAAAAAAAAAAAAAAAAACACAGATCTGATCTACAAATTAGACAGATTATAACACTACAATTACTGAATTAAATATTTCAATTTTGAATCAACCTGCAGCCTTAAGATAAGAAGCCGTTCCCCAACAATAATTAGGATTTATAAACAGACCAGAGGAAGTTAATTGCAGTACCCTTGAAAAAGGAAGTTAAATTTGCAATCTTGTAGGCATCTAATTAATCTTACTGATTTTAACAAATTGACTTAGCAGTATCTGTGTACTTTCATCATTTATAATTCTGTTATACAACCAACTGTAAGACCTTTCAAATTCCTTTAATGTGCAGACAAGGACACATTTTCTAACTGGGAAGATATATTGACATACCTTATACAATACATATTTTATTATCTATCTTATTGGAATCTATAAATCAAAATTTGCCAACTAACAACAACAAACTGTTGTTTTTGTGGTTAAAAATTGATATTTCATTGTTATTTAATACCCTTAGCTTTATCCTAGGCCATACAGAACTAACATAGTCTAGATATATTACAGATTGGTTATCTACAAAATAATTTTGTGTACAATCATCTTTATTTAAGTACATGCTTATTACAACTTGAAGAGGCTACATATAAACATCTGACCAAAAATGTCACAGATAAAACCATTATTAACCAACCCTACCAAGCCGATCTGGATCAACTCCAAGGTACCTTAAGTCACTAAGATAAAAACACAGGCATTAAGTATTTGTAAATGCAAAAAAGTTAATGTACCACAGACAATGTTATTATATATATTAATTGTATATGGTAAACATATTGATAATGTACATTATATTCATGTGGTGTGCCCATCACACATCTCGGATGAAAAGCATTAACAATATCCCCTTAAAAACTTCAACTGTAAATGATTTATAAAATATCTTCTTGTTGCTGGTGTTTTTTCCCCTTCACTGACAATATTTTTCTATAAAGATTATATACTTAAACATATCTAATATCTCTAAGTACTTTCTTTCCTAAGTGGCAAATTCTTCACTATCAAGAAAACACAATCAGATTATTATAATGGATTTTGTACATACAGCCTAAATACAAGTTATCCTTATATATATATATATATATATATATATATATATATATATATATATATATATATATATATATATATATATATACATCCTGCTGCTAAACATTAATAACAGAAACTAACATTATGAATTTTCAGTCAACATTGAAATGTCACCAAGAAGGATTAAATGATCTGAAAAATGATTGATATTGCCATAACCAAACACTTTATTAAGAATTCAAAAACATTCTATTGACTCTGGCCTTACTGAAGATGTCCATCTATTTCTTTACTATTAAACATTCAATATACACACAATTATTCATAGTCATACCACTATGGTAGCTCAGTTGGTAGATTGCTAGCTGGCTTCAAATATGGGTGGTCAAGTTCTAACCAAGACTTGAAAGTAGGCAGAGACCGTTCTCTCACCAAGCACTCAACATTTAGGAATGAAAGTCACAGGGTCCTTCTGAAGAGACCTTAAAAACCAATGCCCCATGTCAAAGCAGGTGTAACAGGCTAAAGAACCCCCTGCATAGGTGCACTGCAAAGGACAAAATTTCTGTCACTTCACCTATAGCTGTTGAATTCTCGAAATATTCTTGACTTGAATCCATTTCATAGTCATAATGCAACTAAACATACCCTAGCCTTTCAAAGAAGTATACGTAATAAATTGTAAAAAAATGTTTTCTTAGAAAATAACCTGACAAATAAAGATTGATCTGTACTTAAATCTTGATTGAAAATTTTAATTCTTTAAATAAATAAAAAAAACAATATAGCCTAAAATAATCATAAAGTGTAAGAAAAGAGGGGGAACACTGGAGTTTTTACAACCCATTATGATTATTTACTAATGCTTAGGGGTTCAATTCTTGAATGTTGGAAAAACTGGAGTGCTTGAGAAGAAGAAGAAGAAGAAGAAAGAAGAAAGAAGAAGAAGAAAAGGAAAGAATAAGAAGGAAAGACCTCAAGAAAGTAAATTGTCATACTTTCAAATGCTAGGATCTGTCCTGGGCCGGATGGGAACCTAGGCAATTAGACATGCTGTGATCCATAAGAATGCACTTCAGATTACTCAGAATTAACAATAGGATACAATGCTTACTACCAATTATTTGTTTTTAGTTATCTAATTCAGTTGATAATCATGCTATGTTTTTACTTTAACTTTACCTACCAATGTTCAATGTAAGTTAAATTCCAAACAACAGTATTCATATAAAATATTGGCCTGAATGAAAAGGTCCAGTAAACTTTTGTGTCCAAAGGGGAATAAACAACAAAACATCTTACTAATATGAAAATGAACTTGCAAAATATCACAGATACCGGTAGTATAAAAGTGAGGCAGAAACCATACCTAATTGCAACTGGTCCTATATGATAGTTAGTAAGTACATAGCTTGATATATGTCATAAAACCATGTATCAACAATGGGACAACCAGAGCTATCACAAAGGGTAATAATTGTCCCTGTTTAATGGTACAGAGGATATTTGGCTGCTTGCCCAAGGATTTGTACCATACAGCTTGCACAATTTGACAGTGTAACAGATTGTTAAAATATAACTCACAATTAACTGTTGAATTTTGATGACCATTTGTTCCATCAAATTTTGACATTATAAATGACTTGGTAATATCTAAAGGAAACAATTATAAAGGAGGGAGAGAGGGAGAGAGAGAGAGAGAGAGAGAGAGAATAATATTAATAATAATAATAATAATAATAATAATAATAATAATAATAATAATATTTTTTGAACTAAAAAGATGTGTCTAAAAATATGAGTGGAGTTAACCAGATTAAATATAACCTCAGTTTAGATTTTTTCATTTATTATAAATGTTGCAGGTGGTGGAGGTAACCTGAGCACTTAGAGAAAATCACCGACCTTTGGCCAGCAATTTAACAAACTTTCTCAAGATCTTTAAGTCTGTTGAGCAGGATCTAACCTAGGTTGTGAGAGGCACTGTAAATCTTAAGAGAGTGCCTTAAATCACTTCGCAATAGCGGTCCAGTGTCGGAAAAAATTAAAATGAATAAATTATAATAAGATAAAAACATATTCTTTTCTGATTAATGCTGAATTAAGTACCCTGAAACAGCAAATAAAGTGATACTGTGCAACTTGACTGGTCGCTTAGATGATGATCTATCAACTATTTTAACAAATTAAAACTTCAACATTGTTAAAATTACACTAATTACTAATTATTCTAACAAATAATTAAAACATGTTTTGTCAATTTAAAAAAAAATTAGAAAATAATTTGTCGGTTTTGTATGTAAAGTCTGATAAAATTAGCACAACAAATTGATTTCAAATGAATGAACAAAGTTAGGGCAATAAATAAAATTATCTACTGGCATATACATATTAATTCTGCATATAACGTGGTATAATATGTTGTATAATTATCATTTATGCTGTGTAATTATAATTTATGACTGCGATGTAAAGGTACTTGCTAGAAATAATTGCAGTTATTCATGCAGTATTTATTGCCTATTATCCTACTAAATATATCTAAATTACACAGATTAAACTAACAACAAGTATTGTGATATGGAAATGATTTACATTTCATCTATGAAAAATCATGAACATTCTTTTTTTCTCGGATGCATTTTTCAAAAGCCCTGCATGAACAATTCAATTCATAAAGGACTTTATATGAATTATTAGGAATAAATTGTAGCTCACCTGAACACCTAAACCTTCATAACTTGACATGATGAAAGCCAATGTAAAACAAAAGCATTGCCAAATATTCAATTAATAATGTCCTGATAAAGATAAACTCAAAACGAAAGCTTGTCCAGGCCAAAAAAACAAAAACAAAAACAACTCAAAAGCAATGTCCTGATAAAGATAAACTCAAAACGAAAGCTTGTCCAGGCCAAAAAAACAAAAACAAAAACAACTCAAAAGCAATGTCCTGATAAAGTTCAATTCAGAACGAAAGCTTGTCCAGGCCAAAAAAACAAAAACAAAAACAACTCAAAAGCAATGTCCTGATAAAGGTCAACTCAGAATGAAAGCTTGACCAGGCCAAAAAAACAATAACAACTCAAAAGCAATGTCCTGATAAAGGTCACCTCAGAATGAAAGTTTGACCAGGCCAAAAAACTCAATAAACAGTCAACTGATCAAAATGAATTCGACGAAAGCTTGACCAGACTTAAGTCAATAAAAATTGTCTTTGTGAAAGCTTGACCATTCAGACCTAAAAACTCAATAAGCAACTCAAAAGCAATGTCCTGATAAAGGTCACCTCAGAATGAAAGTTTGACCAGGCCAAAAAACTCAATAAACAGTCAACTGATCAAAATGAATTCGACGAAAGCTTGACCAGACTTAAGTCAATAAAAATTGTCTTTGTGAAAGCTTGACCATACAGACCTAAAAACTCAATAAGCAACTGCAATTTGTGTTTGACGGAAGTATACATTCAATTACATGTATAACAACAGAATCCACAGGAGTTTCTTAAGTTTCAGTTATATATTTTCATGATTTCAAAAAACACAAACAATGAGATTAGCCTTAAGCTGAAACCAATATTACAGATTTTATCAAAAGTAATGAAGTGAAATGTAAAAATTAGTCCGGAAAGTTACCTGAAATGTTGAATGCTACTCTGGATCATAGTAATTAACCTAATTGGAAAGTGCTCCATATACCCAGTTCTCTAATCTCTTAATCTGATTAAGACACGCGGAAGTGTTTGGTCAGAAAACACATAAGCCACCCATGCTTGATGATTGCACAACATAATTCTATAATTTACATGCCACTTGAGCATGTAGAGTAATGTGTTTTGCCTTTTTTTCTGGTAATAAATATGCTTTTTATTGTTGTTCTCTATTATTGGCCTTGTATAGTCTTAAGCGTACAATTAGAATAAAGTTGATTTTGCATCATTGCATGTTGATTAAAACAATTATCATGTTCTAGCTCCGTAGTCATAAAAAACATCATACGGCAGACTGCAGGTCAACACTTAAAAACACTGAAAACATTATCGAGATATCATGATGAATATGAATTTTGCATTTTTAATTGAAACATTTTATTCTTCATGACTTCTTTAAAATTTCAAATTTTCAATTTTTTTTTTTACTGTTAATAAGCATAGAAATCTAAACCTTGTACATGTATCATATTTCCATGTTAGATCGCTCGAACCCCAATGGCTAAAAATTCCCTTGGACTTTTAAGCCATAAAAGTTCTACTGTCTTATATTTCATTATTCTTTTTAATGTTTAGGTTTAATCTAACTTTTAATACTAAAAATGATTAATAATAAATTTATATATCTGAAAGAGAGGATATTGAACATAATTAACCCATTTCCTTTCAAAGTGGTTCCTGATTCACCCACTTTTAATTTCTGGTTTATATAACCTTTAACCTTAAATATTGGTTATTAATTACAGATTTTTTTAAGCTTTTGGTTCAAATTTACGTGAAATTTCTTCAATGAATACCTTTTTTTATCAAGATTCCTTTCAAAAAGAAAGAAAGAAAGTTTGCTTGGAGTGTAAATTGAGTCTTAAAAAAATCTATCTCATCATAACTGAAATTTGAACTTGTATTTTTTTAATTTTGAAATTAAAAAAAAAAAAAAAAAAAAAACAGATTAATTCTTGCCTTGCTTCTTAAAATTTCAAAGTAAAAATATAAGTTGTTACAATGAGCTGAATACCAGTATACATGCAAGTAAAGTTAAGTTTATAAGAAAAATACATATGTTCTATATATTCTGTGTCAGTTTTGAATAATGAATAAATAATCAAGGTCATGTGTTTATCTATAAAATTATCTATTATACATTAAATAAAGCCAATACATGACAATTGGTTTAAAATGCATTAATTTTTATTTTTTATCTAAGAAAAGAAGGCACTAAGAAGTACCATAATAAATTCGACATGGACAGTGGTCAGTTGTACTGAAAATTGTAAAATAAATGATTTCATGAAGATTGTTATGTCTCACAAAAAAATTACAAATTAAAAAATAAAAATAAAAAAAAAATAAATAAAAATAAATGAATTAAATTATTTATATTAAATAAATAAATAAATAAATAAATAGCCTTTTATACTGCAACTCAAAATATAATGCTGAAGATCAATAATCTGGTTTGATCTACCTAATAGAAATTTGGAGTATATATATATATATATATATATATATATATATATATATATATATATAAACCCTTCAGTTAAAAGGATTTAATTGTTAATGTCTTCAAGATTAACAAAAGGACATCTGAAAAATATGCAGTTACAAAATGAAAAGAACTTTTTAAAAAGTCTCAATTTTTTACTTGAAACTATTTCTTTATTCAATTTCACATGATTGCTATTGGATTTTGGTGACATTTGGTGAATTTGTACAGAAAATTGATTTAAACCTTGCAGTAACAATAGTTAGCATGTTATTCACAGCCTTAAAAATGTGATGTATTGATTCAAGTAATTCCAATTATTTTATCCAAGGGAATATAATATAATTTTTTTACACGGGTTTGTTGGATCAAATAAAGAAACATATAAAAAAATTTTTACGAAGATTTATATCAATTAGGTCTTAAGAAACAATAATGGTTATTGAATAACAATGGCCAAGGGGGTGGGAAAGTGGTGAATAAAAAGTAGGTAGTATGCATATGCCTGGAAGGGCAGAGTTAGAAAATGACAAAATCTGTCTAAAGAGTATAAAACATGCCTTTCAATAAAAGATATTGAATTAACTCATAGTATTAAATCAAAACAGTGTATGTAAGAAGCAAGCTTAAATAAGTATAATGAGTTCCAACTAAATCTAAGAAAAACAAATTTAATGGCCACATGAATTTTTATGACTGCAAGAAAAAAATAAAAATGTAACGCATTACTATGACAAGTTACACTTTTTCCCCACCTAAAATCAAAAAGCAAAAAAATATTTCAGATGACGTAACAATGTTACTAAGATAACCTGACCATCCCTGATTTTACATACATTTTTAGAAACAATATTTTAATCTGCAGATTCTGATGTTGAAAAGAAACAATACTCACTAACTAGTAAATGAAAAATTTTCATCAGCAATCAGAATGACGGTTTGTTTTTCCATATAAAATAATAAATTACCAGTAAAACAGCATAGAGTTGATTGGAGTGGAGTGATGGTGTTTTACATCCCAGTCAAGATTCTTTCACTTATTTCGAGGTGGTCAGTTCTGGGATGGTGGAGGAAACCAGAGTGCCCAGAGAAAACCACCGACCTTCGGCAAAAAAAAAAAAAAAAAAACAGCATAGAAGGCAAGCAAAAATAGCCAAAATTTCCTCAAGATTTAACTGTATAGCCAAGAGGAAAAAAGTTTAAATGGCACCATAAATTTTCATTACTATAAAAATATTTCAGATTGTCAGTAGAATCTAATGTTAAAAAAAAAATATTGGTTGGTGAATGAAAAATGTTCAACAGTAACTCAGAATGACTTGAAATATATACTGGTACTATCAACTATATCCAAAGCATTTAACCCACTCCACATTGGAGAATATATACCAAACAATCAATCCCCTTCTCCAGCTCATTGATAACATGCTAACAACTACTTACAATAAAATATGGTACTCGAGGCCTTAACCCTCTTACTGCATTAAATCCCATGATGTTCTAGCATTCAATCAGAGATCAAAAGACTCTTCTTTTTATTTTTATTAAGAATTTTGAACATTTAGAAAATGCCATCTTATTGGAATTTTAAGATCAAAAGAAATTCTTATTCTTTTTTCAATTTTTACAATGTTTAAACAATTTTTAAATATTACTGAAAATTTATGTAAACTTTTGTTTTCTTTTGTTTTTATTTTTGTTTCTAGAAGGATTTTCTTGCTAATTGGAGAACAAAAGCAGGATATTTTGAGTTTTTCAAAAAAAAATTGTTGATTAGTATGATTTAAATAAAAAAAAAAAAAAAAAAAACTATTTTCCCGTTCTTTACAATTCATCAGACATTATAAGTCTGAGTTACAAACTGAACATTTCTATCATTTCTATAAATATTTAAGAGCATTTATTTGTTGATATTAAACCAAATAAAACAAACAAACTCAACTCAAAATCGATCCTGAGTTACATCAGAGAATGTATAACCAAATATATAAGCAATTCACAACAACTGCAAAGTTATAAATAAAATAAATCGAAGACCAAATTTGTTTATGTCTGAGATGAGCAAGTGTGTATTATCGTCTGCCTTGTACAAATGCTCACTCAGGGAAACTTTTTGTTCAGATGCTAGCTCAATGAGGCAGTTACACTGCAGATCTGCATACAAATTCCGAAATCACATTATTCTGACACCAGGAGAACCAGATGATATTCTGTCCATTTAATGTCAGGTGCAAATTTTGATGTTTTATGTTAAACCCTCTTGGTGTATCAAACAATGACCTTCCACTCTTTAAGTTGAGTTGAGTAATGGTGTTTAACATCCCAGTCAAGAATATTTCATTTATATCGAAATGTCACCAGCTATAGGCGAAAGTGCAGAAATTGTGCCTGTGCATTGCGCTAATGGCATTATACAGCAGGGTTCTTTATTGTGCCATGCCTGCCATCACACGAGACCTTGTTATTTTAAATTCACATCCGAAAGAACAATGACTTTCATTTCATAATGCCGAGTGCCTTGAACAGTCACTACCCACTTTCAAGTCTTGGGTCAGACCCGGCCGGGATTCCAACCCACGACCTTCCACTTACGGAGCGAGCACTTTACCAACTGATCTACCGTAGTGGTCATTCCTCTCTTGAGGCTGAGGTTCTACCACTGAGCCACCAAGGCATACAACATCAACTTACATCGGAATTGTTCTACAATGTACAAGCATAGGAACTCCAATACATGCAAATGACATTCGAGTATGATACTTTTAGATCACAATGCAACTTAAGATAGCTAGGATCTTAAGCCTGACGTAATGGATAATGTTTAATTAAACACAGGATTAATGCAAGAAGTCTTATAAATTAAAATTTAATACATTACAAAGTGTAATATATTACAATGTGTAATAATCTGTTATAGATAACTGTAATAAATTTAACCGAATAAATCGTTAAAATATTTCTACTAGATCTACATGTATATAGCAACACAGTATCACCATGGAAATGAACTATGTTTAGAGTTATAATCTGCTCAAAAATACTTAGGTTTGATAAAAAAAAATCGCATAAAGAAATTCAAACTAATAATACACAAGAAAATACTAGCTATGAGAGCTTCTAATCATTACATTAAGTTTCTTATTGTAAATATACAAGTCTGAGATTCCTAATACTGCTTTTTTTGTCCTGTTTAAAGTTATAGAAATTAAAAGGAAAAAATAAGATTGACATCATTACTGTAATCTAAAACGGAAAGTAAAATAAGATGTAATTTTATATGTAATCGTAATTCTATCCATGATGAAATATACCAACATAAAGGTCTATTTCAACCGTTTAAAGCAATTTAGCTTTATAACTACTATTATTGTAGTTAATAAAAACTTGTTATTATATACATATGCATATGACATTGGTGGATAACATCTGATACTATATGCCAAATGCCCAGTGCCTGAATGTCAAAGCTTGTAATCATTGCCTGAATGTCAAAGCTTTTATCAGTGTCTGAATATCAAAGCTCATGTCAGTGCCTGAATGTCAAAGCTTGTGTCAGTGCCTAAATATCAAAGCTTGTATCAGTGCCTAAATGGCAAAGCTTGTAATAATTGCCTGAATGTCAAAGCTTTTATCAGTGTCTGAATATCAAAGCTTGTGTCAATGCCTGAATGTCAAAGCTTGTGTCAGTGCCTAAATATCAAAGCTTGTATCAGTGTCTAAATGGCAAAGCTTGTAATTATTGCCTGAATGTCAAAGCTTGTATCAGTGTTTGAATATCAAAGCTTGTGTCAGTGCCTTAATGTCAAAACTTGTATCAGTGCCTGAATGTCAAAGCTTGTATCAGTGTCTGAATATCAAAGCTTGTACCAGTGTCTAAATGTCAAAGCTTGTACCAGTGCCTAAATGTCAAAGCTTGTACCAGTGCCTAAATGTCAAAACTTGTATCAGTGCCTAAATGGCAAAGCTTGTTATCACTGCCTGAATGTCAAAGCTTGTATCAGTGTTTGAATATCAAGCTTGTGTCAGTGCCTTAATATCAAAGCTTGTACTAGTGCCTAAATGTCAAAGCTTCTATCAGTGCCTAAATGGCAAAGCTTGTAATCATTGCCTGAATGTCAAAGCTTGTATCAGTGTTTAAATATTGAAGCTTGTGTCAGTGCCTTAATGTCAAAGCTTGTACCAGTGCCTAAATATTAAAGCTCGTATCAGTGTCTACATATCAAAGCTTGTATCAGTGCCCAAATGTCAAAGCTTCTATCAGTGCCTAAAGGTCAAAGCTTATAATCATTGCCTGAATGCCAAAGCTTGTATCAGCACCTAAATGTCAAAAGCTTGTACCAGTGCCTGAATGTCAAAGCTTGTATCAGTGTCTGAATATCAAAGCTTGTTTCAGTGCCTAAATGTCAAAACTTGTATCAGTGCCTAAATATCAAAGCTCATGTCAGTGCTTTATTGTCAAAACTTGTATCAAAGCTTGTACCAGTGCCTAAATGTCAAAGCTTGTATCAGTGTCTGAATATCAAAGCTTGTATCAGTGCTTTAATGTCAAAACTTGTATCAAAGCTTGTACCAGCGCCTAAATGTCAAAGCTTGTATCAGTGTCTGAATATCAAAGCTGGTATCAGTGCTTTAATGTAAAAACTTGTATCAAAGCTTGTACCAGGGCCTAAATGTCAAAGCTTGTATCAATGTCTGAATATCAAAGCTTGTATCAGTGCTTTAATGTCAAAACTTGTATCAAAGCTTGTATCAGTGCCTAAATGTCAAAGCTTGTATCAGTGTCTGAATATCAAAGCTCGTATCAGTGCTTTAATGTCAAAGCTTGTATCAAAGCTTGTATCAGTGCCTAAATGTCAAAGCTTGTATCAGTGTCTGAATATCAAAGCTCGTATCATTGCTTTAATGTCAAAGCTTGTATCAAAACTTGTATCAGTGCCTAAATGTCAAAGCTTGTATCAGTGTCTGAATATCAAAGCTCGTATCAGTGCTTTAATGTCAAAGCTTGTATCAAAGCTTGTATCAGTGCCTAAATGTCAAAACTTGTATCAGTGTCTGAATATCAAAGCTCGTATCAGTGCTTTAATGTCAAAACTTGTATCAAAGCTTGTATCAGTGCCTAAATGTCAAAGCTTGTATCAGTGTCTGAATATCAAAGCTCGTATCAGTGCTTTAATGTCAAAGCTTGTATTAAAGCTTGTATCAGTGCCTAAATGTCAAAGCTTGTATCAGAGCCTTCTGCCCTCTTACTCTATTTTCTAATACAAGTAGTATATATGCTATTTACTTAAAGCTGTCAATGTCATTATTTTGCTGAATGCTTCAGAGCGGTTTGAACAACTGATTACTGACCCAAACAACTCTAACCACAAAATTTCAGATCCTTATCAATCAGTCTCTGTAAGACTTTTATCAGGTGGATCTTTGCATGCACCTTCTCACCTTTTCCTGCCCCACCTAATTGAAAGACTCTTGAAGGTGGGGGAGGGGGAAGGGACGAGAATGGTGGTGGTGGGATTACAAAACTTGACCTTACAAATCACAGACAAATCCTGAGGACATAGTCACTATATCTGTGGTTTTATCCTCAGTTAAATCAATAACTGACTATATAATCTGTGTAACAGGTGTAAACAGAAGAGGATTGATTAATTTATTGAATAACTATTAAATACAGTATTTACATTTCTTGTAACATCTGCCTAAAGACTGAAATCTCCAGAGTTTTAGTGTTTCATAAAGCCATAAATGTGTCTCGAAGAATTACAATCTTCAATATGGTCAGTCACTACCAAAAGCAATGCCTGATTTGAAAGTGAAAAAAAAGCAAGCTTCAATCGCTACCATGTTTGATTTAAATTACTTCGAAAGATTTGCAATTAAGAGTTTTAGTGTTTTTTATCAAGACTGAAGTTTTTAATTAAAAAAAAAAAAAAAAAAAAAAAAAAAAAAAAAAAAAAAAAAAACTGGCCAAAATGTTTTCCATTTGTTTTAATTTGATTTTCAAAGTTTTATAGGCTTTTTCCATTTTAAGTTTGTAAATTTATCTGCGTTTGAAGATCTTGATTCGGAAAAATTTATTTATATTAAGACAGCACTGTCTGAAAAAAACTCAGAACTGGTAGGAAATGACTGAAAAACGTTCTGGTACCTAAAAGGACATTTTTCTTTAATTCTAAACATTAAATGAAACTTATAATGTTTTTATATCTCTTGTGACTGTGATTTTTAATACTTTGATTAAAAACAGCATGAACTCTTAATTTCTAAAAAAAAAAAAAAATTAATAATAATAATTTTTATCAAATAATAAAAGTAAGTTTCAGAGAAATAGCATTCTTTTTAGCAATCTTTTAAATATAGAAATTTACCTTGCCATTAAGTTTAGATGTGGCTGGACTATAACTATTTGCTGGTAAAGTAGCACATCTCCTAAGACAAGAAGGAGAAGATGGGGACCAGCTTTTGACCGAATAACGACTTCGTTGTCTCCGTTTCCATGTGATACTTTCCAAGGTCACTAGATCAGAAGGCTGAAGAACAGATTTTCTTCTCATTTCAACCACATCAATATCTTCTTTTGGTTCAAGGTCAAGGTCGTCATCTTCTCTTTCCTCCTCCTCCTCAACTTCGCTACTACTGCTACTTTCAGCAACCGGCATCCTTAAATCCTGGGAGCCAAACTTTATCTGAATTTTTTCTTTTAACTTAGAAAACGGACTTAGAATTCCACTCATGTCTTAACAGTAACAACAGCACAAGATAAAGTTTTTGAACAAAATGTATCCATTAAAATAAAATAATCCATATTTTAAACAAAGATTTAAATATATGTATCCAGAAATTTTAAAAAAAAATTCACTTTCAATAAACTTTAACTTTTACTTCCCTTCATCCAAATCTAACATTATATTTTTAAACTTTTTTGTTTTGTATTCAATACAATTTTTTTTCCACTGATTATTCAAAAAAGAACAAATCCTCTTTATACAGACACAATATTGTGTGCTATCTAGCCAAAGAAATGAAACAAACGATCCAGCATTTCCATTATATATTCAATGCTATTCATTTTTCCCAACTTCATTTCATTACAATTGAAAATCCTAGAATTTACCACAAACGAAAATCCTAGAATTTACCACAAACAAAAATCCTAGAATTTACCAAAAACTTAAGTTTTTTTTTGCCTTTACAAACTACATGATTTTCTTTTAATGCCATGAAGCACAATTATCTTCTAAAACAAATCATGGCAATAACTCACCAAAAATATTCAAAAAAAAATTTTTCCAAATTTTTCTTTTATGAAATAACATCTAGTAAGAGTATATTATTTATATATATGATATATATACACAATATAATCTCAATCATAATCATATGAAATACGTTTAAGCAGCTTCTCCTACACTATTAAGCCTGCAAGCCGATAAGTTGACAAAATCTCCAATCAAGTCCACGAGTTGACGCACAAGGTCTTAATGACAATGAATGGCTATGTCACATACTACATCTTTATATTAATAATCTTACAAAGTTTGCTGTAATGAAACCTCAAACATATCTGTTTTCGTTTTATAATGACCCAGGAAAGAAGGAAATTGTCCGTTGTCATTCAAAACATCAAACATTTTTTATTGTCTGTTAGAAATTCCATTACCACAGACTCTTTAAAAACCACAAATTTGTTATTTACAATTTTTTTATATGTATATATTTTTTTTTTTGATTTCTGATAATCTCATGACATAAAGATAGCTTTTCTCTGTAATCATCAGGAGTGTTTAAATAAAAAAAAACCCTTTAACTTGTTAATGCTAAAACTTTATATAATCCATAATATAAAGATTAGCATCAGAAATTCTCATATCTGCAGGGAAAATAATAACACCAAGAGTGAATAACAACTAAATGACAAAATCTAAATCAAATGTAGACAATCAGGAAATCATTGTCATTATTATCCGTCCAATCAGAATTGTCCTTCCTAAGGCCATACAAAAATAATAATTCTGTTAAGATTCTTTTATTGCGGGAATAATATTATTTGTTTTTAAAAAGAAAATATTTTAATGCAGCCATTTAGCAAAGGTAATTTTATCGTGGGAGGAATAAACCTATTTTACAGATACCATAGAGATACTTTTAATTTTTAAAAATTTTTTTTAATATTTTGCAATAAACATGTGTCAAATCAATTTTCTGTTACTAAAATGTCTGATTTGCATGCATTATTTGTAAATAAACTTGTGTCAATCCACTTTTTTAATAAATTTTTAATGATCATTATATAAATATTACATTTCTGACAGGGTGCCAGTACATATTGTCACCTCGAGGAAGCATTGTTTGCTGAGGCGATAGCCGAGGCTGACAATGCTTTTCGAGAGGTGACAATATGTACTGGCACCCTGTCAGAAATGTAATATTTATTTTATTACACCGAATGTTTGTTTTAATTTACCAATATATATGTTGTGCATCCGATTAATATTTTACTGTAAGTTTTTATAGCATACTGAAGACATGTAAACAATATCAATAACAATAAGACGCTTGCGTAGTTACAGTTAAAACATGGTTCATTCAAAGCGCTGACGTGATCCAGTGAAGGGAGGCGACTCGAACAAAAATACTGTCACATAGTCACGCGCATCGCTATGTGACATTATAAATTTTATGTGACAGTACAAATTGTTACATACTGTAGCTCTTATCCAATGAAATTGCTAGATTTTTACATAAAGTGTAATAATAAACATTGTAAAATGTGAAAATCATTATTTCAGCTTATTCATATTTAATAGGTATGGCTATTAGAAATCATTTACATATTTATCTAGTGTTGACAATCGTCATGTATAAACCATTGTAGCAACTCATTTATGACCTTTTTATTTATGCATTTGTATTATGTATTTGGAATCTAAAAATAAATGATGAAGGTTAAATATCTATATCCATTTTTGGAGAGAGTGGAGTGGAGTAATGGTGTTTTATGCCCCAGTAAAGAATCTTTTACTTATTTCGAGGTGGTCAGTTCTGGAATGGTGAAGGAAACTGGAGTGCCTGGAGAAAACCACCGACCTTTGGTAGGCAAACTGACAAACTTTCTCAAACTAGGATCTGTCCTAAGTGGAATTCGAACCAAGGTGGTGAGAAGCACTGTGATCCGTAAGGGTGCGCTTCAGACCACTCGGCCACCAAGCCCCCCCCCCCCCCCCCCCATTTTTGGGAGAGAGAGAGAGAGAGAGAGAGAGAGAGAGAGACAGGCTATTTTATGCAAGAACAATGTCTATTTTTAATAATACATGTAATTATTATCACAGATTGGATCCATGATACAAACAACCCAAAACTTATATATATCATAGTAGTAATAGACACAGCCATTACATTCAAAGAGCGTTAACAGGCATTATTTTTTTTAGTCATAAAATGAGACATTGCATGTTTTCAATTTTCTCCTTGATGTTTAAGGGCTTTATTTGATAATGCTATCACAAATTCCTACAAAAACCAATATTTATGCTGCCTCACGTGAAGAAAACAGTTGATTGCCGACTAATCTCTTGTGACATAACTATGATGATTTAACAAGCTTATATCAATTTGTGGACATGCTACATGACATGTCAACAACATCGAATTGTTGGTTTCATAATGGTTTCTTAATTATTTCATTTTTGGTTTTAGTTGTTATTTATTTATTTATTTATTTATTTATTTACCTATTTATTTATTTATTCATTCACTTACTTATTTTATTTATTTACTTACTTACCTACTTTATTTATTTATTTATTTATTTATTATTTATTTATTTATTTATTCGTTCACTTATTCATTTTTTTGTTTTTAAAATCGGTCTTTATTACTGACACAATGTCTATTCTCAGAAGTCCTTGAACATTCTTTTAATCATAGGAGCTAGACATGTATTATAGTTCATGTTAATTTGACAATAATTGGCATAGATGGAATTTCCAATTAATTATTTCCCGGAACACTTATAAAGTCTAAGTGGTTGGTGTATATGTCTGCAATTCTTTCATCACTTACAATTAGATTTTTTTTTTTAAATCTAAGAGCAAGTGTCTTGATTTACATTCCTGATTAATACTATAAGGGGCTTTGGTGAACAAGTGGTCCAAAATGAAGATGAAGCATCACAACACATCTCCCACAACCCCTTGATTGGAATTCAGCTAAGGTAGATCCTAGTGTAGAAAAGTTTGACAGAACTGTAAAGTCTTTGACTACATTGTATAAAACTGTAAATTCTCTAACAACATTGTATAGAACTGTAAATTCTTTGACTACATTGTATTAACTGTAAATTCTTTGACTACATTGTATATAACTGTAAATTCTCTGACAACATTGTATAGAGCTGTAAATTCTTTGACTACATTGTATTAATTGTAAATTCTTTGACTACATTGTATTAACTGTAAATTCTTTGACTACATTGTATTAATTGTAAATTCTTTGACTACATTGTATTAACTGTAAATTCTTTGACTACATTGTATTAATTGTAAATTCTTTGACTACATTGTATTAACTGTAAATTCTTTGACTACATTGTATTAATTGTAAATTCTTTGACTACATTGTATTAACTGTAAATTCTTTGACTACATTGTATTAACTGTAAATTCTTTGACTACATTGTATTAACTGTAAATTTTTGACTACATTGTATTAACTGTAAATTCTTTGACATTGTATTAACTGTAAATTCTTTGACTACATTGTATTAACTGTAAATTCTTTGACATTGTATTAACTGTAAATTTTTTGACTACATTGTATTAATTGTAAATTCTTTGACTACATTGTATTAACTGTAAATTCTTTGACTACATTGTATTAACTGTAAATTCTTTGACTACATTGTATTAACTGTAAATTCTTTGACTACATTGTATTAACTGTAAATTTTTTGACTACATTGTATTAACTGTAAATTCTTTGACATTGTATTAACTGTAAATTCTTTGACAACATTGTATTAACTGTAAATTCTTTGACAGCATTGTATTAAATGTAAATTCTTTGACTACATTGTATTAACTGTAAATTCTTTGACTACATTGCATAAAAACTGTAAACTCTTTAACTACGGTGTATTGAAAGAAAACCTGTGAATTCTCTTACAAAATTGTATATAACTGTAAATTTTTTGTCTACATTGTAAGAAACCTGTAAATTCTGTGACTACATTGTATTTTACATGTAAATTCTCTGACTAAATTGCATAAATCTGTAAATTCTTTAACTACATTATATAACCCCTAAGTTCTCTGACTACATAGCATAAAAACTGTAAATTCTTTGACTACATTGTAAGAAACTTGTGAATTCTCTGACTACATTGTAAAAAAACCTGTATTTCTCTGACTACATTGCATAAATCTGTATATTCTTTAACTACTTTATATAACCTGTAAATTTTCTGACTACATTGTATATAACATGTAAATTTTCTGACTACATTGTATATAACATGTAAATTTTCTGACTACATTGTATATAACGTGTAAATTTTCTGACTACATTGTATATAACGTGTAAATTCTCTGACTACATTGTATATAACGTGTAAATTCTCTGACTACATTGTATATAACGTGTAAATTTTCTGACTACAATGTATATAACCTGTAAATTCTCTGACTACATTGTATATAACCTGTAAATTCTCTGACTACATTGCATAAATCTGTATATTCTTTAACTACTTTATATAACCTGTAAATTCTCTGACTACATTGTATATAACCTGTAAATTTTCTGACTACATTGTTTTAAACTGAAACTATTTCTGACTATCGTATCAAAATTGAACTCCTTTCAAGTTTTTAATTATCCCATATCTCACAGTTCATCTTTAACTGTAATGACAGATTGATGGGCTGAATGAGTGTTTTTACAATTATGTTGCTCACACAAACAATCGACAGTATTCACACTTACACTTGGGGCTAATTACCAATTATATCAATTATAACACCTTTTCCAGGAAGATTTGAGACATTTCTGTTGAACAACATTGGAAAATTTATTAAACACTAAAAAACCAAATTTAACCAAACTTCAACATCAGAAATAAACTGAAAAAAGAAACAAATCTTATTGCACAATGAGAATTTAGAGGTATGATACTAAGATGGAATGGTAAACTAGTTTTCATATCATAAGGCTAATAGACACAATCGTTTGGCTTAACCTGTATTGAACATACTTATTCTGACAACTTTAGAATTCCATTGATTAACATTTTTCCATTAGTACAGGGAAGCCATTAAGGTCAATTTTAGGTCAGGTTGCACACATCTTATATCATTACTGCATGAGAGAATTCTAAAGAAAAGTGAGTAAGTTAATGTTTAAAGCTGCATCACTCACTCACTCACTTTCTCATTCACTCACTGTTTTAGAATAAGAATTTAAGGTGAAATAGGAAAAAATCATATAAATATCAACCTATCATGAAAATACCAGTACTGACATTATATGCATATATACATAAATTGGTCTAATTAGCTTATTATATATTTATTACTTTACTAATGCTACTGTTATTATTTCTTATTTTACTAAATATCACAAATGTAATTACATAAACTAGTATCCCCACCAGATCACAAAGAGCTTACATATTAGTACCTTTCACTGCCAAATATATCAGAGGGCCTTGGTACCAAAATGGTCTAAAGCATGTGCTAAGGGATCACACAATCTCTCAGCATCTAGGTTCTCAGTACCAAAATGGTCTAAAGCATGTGTTAAGGGGTCACACAAACTCTCAACAAATTTGTTCTCAGTATAAAAAAGTTCTGAAGCATGTGCTTAGGGATCTCACAAACTCTCAGCAAATTTGTCCTCAGTATGAGAAAGTTCTGAAGCATGTGCTTAGGGGTCACAAACCTCTCAGAAACTTGGTTCTCGGTGTCAAAATGGTCTAAAGCACGTGTTTAGGTATCACACCACCTCTCAGCAACTTGGTCCTCAGTACCAAAATGGTCTAAAGCACGTGTTTAGGTATCATTAAACCTCTCAATAACTTGGCCCTCAGTACCAAAATGCTCTGAAGCATGTACCTAGGGATCACATGACCTCTCAGCAACTTAGCCCTCAGTACCAAAATGGTCTAAAGCACGTGTTTAGGTATCATAAAACCTCTCAATGACTTGGCCCTCAGTACCAAAATGCTCTGAAGCATGTACCTAGGGATCACATGACCTCTCAGCAACTTAGCCCTCAGTACCAAAATGGTCTAAAGCACGTGTTTAGGTATCATAAAACCTCTCAATAACTTGGCCCTCAGTACCAAAATGGTCTGAAGCATGTACTTAAGGATTACACAACTTTTAGATACCTGGTCCTCAGTAGCAAAATGGTTTTAAGCATGTGCTTATGGATCACATCACCACTTAGCAACTTGGTCCTCAGTATCAAAATGGTCTGAAGCATGTACTTAAGGATCACACAACCTCTCAGCAACTTGGTCCTCAGTACCAAAATGGTCTAAAGCATGTACTTAGGGATTTCACAACTTTTAGATACTTGGTCCTCAGTATCAAAATGGTTTTAAGCATGTGCTTAGGGATCACAAAACCTCTCAGCAGCTTGGTCCTCAGTATCAGAATGGCCTTAAGCATGTGCTTTACAGATCACACAAATTCTCAGCAACTTGATTTAAATTATACTACGGCAGTGCCCTTGAATTAAAGTTTATCTGTTTGCTTGCCTAAAATGTGGGCTTTAAGAGATTAGTTAACACCCTTCAACAACACCATAGTAGGGCAGGTACTGGAATCAGAAAATTTGTCATTCTGATTGCCTTTGGTGTATGTTTTTTTCTCTTGTTGAACTCCTAATTCCTTCACCATCCAAGAACTGATCATCTTAATGTACATAAAAGATTCTTGACTAAAGACCACAAAATATTATAACTCCTAGTACTTCAAAAAATTCATTATTATAATAATCTAAAACATGTACAAATTCAATCATCATACATAATTAAAACCAGTCAATTTCACAATTTTTTTCCTGTTCAACGTTTTATTGAATCCATATTTCAGTTAAAGTTTCATTTTATCTATTTATTAATTATTATCATTATTATTATTATTATTTTAATTGCAATTTTTACAAATTTTAACAACTATCTATTTTCAAAAAGATGTGAACCAATTACTCAATTTTTCTAGCTTTTTCATCAAATTACGCCATTTTCAGAATTTTTCTTTCATATCATGTCTTCATGCCGTTTTTTAATCAATTACCAAGCAGATATTTTAAAATACAGGAAGTAAATCTGTTACAATTATGCCATCACATTTCCTTGTGACATGAAAAATATATTTATATATCATTGTACTTTAACTCGTTCAATTTTAATAATTCTTCTTATCATGGCTGACAATACTGTGAAAATCTGATTATCAGGCCTGAAGGTATATCAAAAAGTTCATCATAACATGATTATAGTATGTGATCAATTATTAATCATTTTTAATACATCATTTACAATACAAATATCCATGTAATCAGTATAAAATTTCTCCCGCTTTTGTTTAACAGAAATTTAAAGCAAGTTTTTAATATTTTTATATATACCAGTAATTTGTTTTTAAATAATTTTTATATTCATTATTATTATATCATTATTATAATTATAATTATTATTATTATTATTATTATGTAAAATGTAGATATACTTGTAAAACACTTCCAAACAGCAGTTATCAGTACCAGATAAAAATGTCAACATCATTCAATATTTTGGCATGAACAAGTGAATGGTTAAATGAGTGAATAAGTGAGCAAGTGATTGATTGAGTGAGCAAGTAGGTGAGAGAGTGAGCAAGTGGATGAGTAAGCAAGTGAATGAGTGAGTGATTTATTATTTAAAGCCACATCAGCTTTATTTCAGCTATTAGTGGCTAGCATAATTATGTAAAAGTGAAATTGGTATCATTCAAACATGAAATTAATGTTAAATTGAATTATCAGAAAATTTTCAAACTTATGCAAAAAGGATAGGAAACCGGTAACATCACAGATAAGTTACAAATAAATTACTATGATATATAATAAAATAATAAATTTTATTGAACAAGTTTATTCCTACAGTGGAATATGTGCGCACGTAGTAACCAATTTGTGCGTATGTATTAAACTATTATGTGTGCACGTATTACCCTTTATGTGCACATGTAAAAGGTTAATACGTGCGCACATACTACGAAAAATATCTTTCTTGTCACCTCTGTGCCACTGTATATTCCCCAAAAGAATTTTAAAATTTAATGTCCACTGACATTGTTAAAAGAATTCTTGCAATGATGATGCTGATTAAAAAGTACGCCTTGATGGTTCAAAGTCAACTCAATCCAGAAAAATGTGTTAAACAGATTGTTGACCTTGACAAAAGACACATTTGGGAGTTTACTCTGAGTAAAATGACTGTGGCTGATTCCAGATCATTTTAGGACAATACCCATCATTCTTAAATTGCCACCATTATTTCAGTAACAATAAAAAATTTCAAGAAATGAGAATGCTTCTCTTTTACAAGAAAAATTCAACAGAGTTTAATAGAATAAAGAACAGCAATGACCAGTTTATTCAGTCAAATTTTTCTGTATGGAAGATTTTTGCAATATTTATATAACGAAACTACCAGTAGAAAGCTGCATTTTTGGAGTAATTAAAAACCGGGTAATTAGTGATGTGGTAGAGTAATTGATGGAGGTTTTAAAACAAGGTTTCACCTGCTTTTGTGAAGAAACTTACAAGATTGGAAAGGGGGGGGGGGGGAGAGGCATCAGATACCGTTTTTGAAATATTCTTGGCAATTCTGCCTATGCAAGATTATCTATGCATTGCATTTGTTCATTATGATATGTTTAAATGTTTTATTTTATTCCAGAGGTACAAACTGGAAATGAATACTTTAGATAACATTTCTCCAGAGTAAATAATAAACAAGCACTGTGTATACTTCTACATGTGAATGGTATGACATTTATCCATCATCTTACTATCAGAAATGTCAAAATATGTAAATGAAGCTGAAAAGTGTCATGTTAAATACAAGTTGGTAAACTGTAAAAAAGCCTCGGACAATTCACTTAGGATTTACGCAGTCTACGACTCACTCTTCTAACGAAAACTTGCATTATAAATATATTAAGATCAGAGAAGACAATTCTGAATGTAAAGCTTCTTCACAAAGAAAATTCAATGTATTTAGAACTGTTCTTTTTGTTTAAAAGCCAATACATTCTTTGTTCATAAAAAGCATTTGCTATGAAAATCAAATAACAATCCTTTTACCAATGCATATTGAATAAAAGTAGCCTGGTTTATTCAATAAAATTAGCCTAAAGTTTTTTCCGTCTCAACCTGGTTTCTTCTGGACCAAAACTCATTGTATGATCAATGGATATGTTTTTTACAGATTTTTACCTTCAACTGAATAGATTTTCTGTTTAAAACAAGAATCAGCCGTCCCACCTTAAGCTCACATGATATTCATACAGCCCGCTATAAGTTTTAAAATGATTTTAACATGTCACAACTTTCAAATTTTGACACAAGATTTAATAAAACTTAACTTTCATTTAGTCAAAAATAAAAATATCCGATTTTTCTAAAAACAAATATTGTTTCTTTTTTTATGTCATATAGACTCAAGGCAGAAATAAAAACCAGCAAAATAAAGACAGGTGCTCCAAAAAAGTAGGACGCTTCAATAATGTCACCAACATTCATTGTGGGAAAACTTATCAACATTCTTAAGACCTAAAATAAGAATTTCATTGTAGATACTTAGGCTTTGACCAGACTTCTATTTACAAAACAGTTTTAACAGAAATAGATGCATTAGAATAAAGATGGTAATGGACAGACAGATGTTACAGCTATGTAAGATGAATTCTGTCTCAATAGTAATTTAGAACATTAGTAGATATTTATTATTTACCGTTTCTTCATCATCGCCTTCAATATCCTCATTATTATCCTCAAGTGGTTGTTCCTCAAAGAGATATCTAACAAACATAACACTATTGTCGTCATCATTGTCATCAAACTTTGTTTCTGACTTGATAATCGCAGATAAATCTAAGTGATTTATCTTCATTTTTGATGAATTTTGCCGAATCATATCACTAGCAGCTGCAATACAGCGAGTCCATGTTGGTTTTGCATACTCTTTTTTGGTCGATTCAGAATCCCAACGGTCAGCTTCTTCACTGTTTTGTGTAAAACTGAAAACTTTGTTTTGTCCTATTTCTTCTCCATCAGTCTCTTTAGCCAGGGCATATATTTTTGAAATAACTCCACCCATTTTCGAATGTGATTCATACACTTTTTTAAGCTAAATCAATCTCTTTTCAAATAAAACTTAATTTTACCATCCAATTAACTTAATTTCAAGTAATCCATTTCAGAATGCCAGTAACTTTCTCTTTAGTTCAAATTTTGTTTCAAGGAAGTTTAATTCAATCTTTGAAACTTTGGCATCAACCTTTTTGAAAAGTAATCACTTTAATGTTTCTAAAATATTCACCACAGAAAAACCGCAAAAAGTGACTACAGTTCTGATATTAAGGCAACAACTTTTATGGTTTTTGAAGACTTTGCAAACGAACATTTTACGATCATGTTTTAACTAACAAATGAAATAATGTGGCCAGTTAATATCAAACTCATTATATCATGCTTTCTGATATTGACCAAATAATCATTAATCATATTAACAGAAAATGAACTGATAAATAGCGATATTCATATATCAATTATTTCTCAAAAGAGCTATTAAACTTTACATAATGTCAATGTCAATAAATATGAAACAGTAAACCTTCAAGCATGAGCCATGAAAATAAAATTCAATGGGACCCAAGATTTTAAAGTGTACTATCTTGAAAATCGACAAATATTACCTAAACCAAAACAAAAAAACCAATCAATTTTCCAAAAAAAGACAAAAACAATGCACTGGTATGATGATATTTCCTTATGTAGGTCAAATAAATCTCAAAATACCTTAACTTATCAACTATTAAAGAATTTCTAGTTGAATTTAATAGGAAACACGCCCCCCCCCCCTTTTTTTTTTTTTTTTTTTGTTAGCTTTAAAATTAAAAAACAATTTTTAAATTTTTTTTTATTAAAGATTAACAGAAATACAATACCCTTTTTTCTTTCTTTTACCTTATTTTAAGTTTCTCAGATATTAAATTTCTACCTTGAAAAAAAATTAAAGATTTTGTAACTAGATTTGGGTATTAGTTTGATACAAAGCTAGAAGTATGCGACAGAACTCCATTAATTATTTAAATCTACAAATTAATGCTGACGCTACCTTCAAAGTGATACAAATGAATTTCAATTTAACAAATCGGAAATGTTAAAGGAAATGTCACCAGAGAAAATAAAACATGATTATCAGCAGGCAAAATATTGTTTTCAAATATATAACTTTTAAAAGAATGACACAGGCTGAATTTTAAAAACAGTTTCGCCAATGAATAATGGGAATACTATCCGTTGTTGTCTTTTGTCATTTTTCACAAATAATGGTGTGGTCTGAGAAACTGCATCTTGAAGAAAATTAGAGTACAAACTCGACAAATCAAAATGCCAAATTTACATTAGATCGATGAGTCAACTGTGAGCGTCTTTTGCTATTTTTCACAAATAACGGTGTTGTATGCATCACTTTGTCTTGAAAAATCTGAGAAACAAACTAGAAAAATAAAAAATGGCAAATCTCCTATAAATTCATATGTAAACTGCGAGTATCCTAATTCCTTTACAAAACCGCAAAACAAGCATTTAATTAATATCACCATCCACTAAATAACTAAAACTATATGAATGTTCTTCAATGACCAACAGTAATATCTACAACTTTTTTTTCCACAAAATATCCATATGAAGTAGTTTTTTCACTTAACACACTGAACTTCTTTCGTTTTTTGTGCTCATGATGTCTACCTCCACGTTTTCATTTTAATCTTTGAAACGATTTCCCAACTTATTTTAAACTTTGTAACAATATTCCTTCCATCTTTAAAGGCCCGAAATCGAAATTCAATAAGAAATCAAAAAATTGTGCAACTTCTTCAAAACTTTTTTCCCAGCAATATCTAACTTGTAGCCTTGCTAAATATAGTTCAGTATCCAATTTTTTTTAAATGACAAGTTAATATTGCTCTTTGAGAAACTTTGCATTAATACTGGTTAAACTATATAATAATTGCCAATACCATGGTAGCTTGTCATACATCTGCTAACCTTATTTGTCATAAAAATAATAATACTGTTCAAAATCCTTATGAATTATACATTTATCGGTTCTTTTCATTCTTACATATATCAGGTACTGATATATACCCTGGCTTAACTAGATGGTATTTCCAAATTATAGAGGGAAAATGTCAATATTCATATGAACAAAACATTATCCTGTCAATATTTTAAATACAAACCAATGTATTGGACAAAACTTGAGTCATGCTATATTGTATAGATTTAGTTCTCGAGCTGTTTTTCTCTTACACAGATGTTACACAATTTTTTTTTTGTCCAGCTTACCTTGCTAAATCAGCAAAAAAAAAAAAAAAAAAAAAAAAAAAAAAAATCGTAATTTTTAACATTTCTACAAGATTTTAAATAATTTCAATTCTATTTAAATAATTAATATTTAGTTTTTATCAAATTGATAACAATGTCAGCAAATGAGAATCTGGAAGCATAAAAAATTTAAAATGTTTAATATTGGTTATTTTTTATCATTAATTAAAATTCACAAAGTCCATTTTAATAAATCTTTTTCTTCAGCATTAATTGTTTTTCATAATAATTCAATCCATCATGCAATAAACCAATTAAAAATGCAGAAGTTATATAATAAGAAAAAAAATGGAAAAATCAATAATTTTTATGAAATAATTGTTTAAAATGTTTGTAACAAGTTAAAATTATAAAAGTAATTTGTTAATGTTTTTTTAAATAGCTGTAGAGAGACAACATTTAGGGAAAGCCACTTCTAATTTGTTATCTGATTTACCATCAGTTACATCAGCTCGATGTCAGGATAATTTACAAGTTAGTCATTCTAAAATAATTGAGCTGCAAGCTGTTTCACAAAGTTATATATATGCAGGGATTGTTATGTATAAAACTACATCTGTTAAGATTTGTTACTTGAGTGAAAAAATAGAGAATTTTTTAGTTTATTGCAAAAGTACCAGTACCTTGGAAAAGCCAATCAGAGCAACCGAGATAATCAAAAATCTGCTTGGAACAGCACAGCAAACTAAGACAAACAAAATCTACCTTGAAAAAAACAGTCAGAGAAACTGAGATCTGCTTAGAACAGCATAGCAAACCAAGAGCAATTAAAAACTACCTAGAAAAAAACAGATATAACTTGGTTATAACTAGAGAAACCAAGATATATTTGGCAAAAAAGAGCAAGGTCTATTGGGTACAGCCACAGCAACCAAGGTCTACTTGGTTATAACCACGGCAACCATGGTCTGCTTGGTTATAGACACAGCAACCAAGGTCTATATGAATATAGACACAACAACCAAGGTCTACTTGAATATGGTCACAACAATCAAGATCTGCTTGGTTACAGACAAAGCAACCAACAAGTGCTTAGCAATATCCACAGCAAACAAGATCTATTTGGCAGTAGCTAAAGAAACCAAGATATATTTGACAGATGACAGAAAAACCAAGGTCTGCTTGGCAATGGAATGAAGTAACAAGTAATTATTTCCATTTTTTTTCAACCATGCACATTTTTGTAAAACAACAAAAATGTTTTCAAGCACCAGGATTGCTAGCAAGCTGAATAAACAATTACAATATGACGATATACATATTAGACCAACATGAACTAGTATAATACAATCTGATATGTAATAATAAACTCTATCAACAATTGTCATTGGTAAGGTAAAAGCAGTCTGTGAAAATTCAATAATTCTTGGACAGATAAAGCAATTATCTTAACTTTATTTAGAGAATTCAGTCTTATCTGAAATCGCAACAGAAATCAACACCTCTGGCCTTCTAAACTCATCATAAAGTAAATTGCTATTTCACTACAAATTAATAAGTAATTGTTTCTTTAGGAATATTGAAGTACAGATTGCATGGAGGCTGAATGGTTTATTGTCTACATTTTAGTGTAAAATGATGTTTAGCAACTTCTATCTGAATAACCCACCAGATTATAGACAGTTACAAAAAAAAAAAAAAAAAAAAAAAACATAAAAAATTCCGACATAATAACAACAACAATAATAATTTTGTAATTATTATTATTATTATTAATGAACATGGCAAAAAATAAATGAAAATTTTGGTTGACAAGTCGAACCAATAAAATGAAGACTACTGCTACTGTGTGACCTTTTCCCATCAATTCATTAAGGTACTGCATAGAATAGCCAGCAGGACTTCTATATGTATCAACTCCCAATTTTTATTTATTTTTATTTATTTATTTTTTTATTATTATTATTTATTTATTTATTTATTTTAGAAATATCAACAATGGCTTGATACCATCAGTTTTGACGTTTTTCAGTTAAAATTTAAATGGATGGTAAAAATAGATGTTCATTTCGTTCGAAAACTGGCTTTCTTTAGTCTTGTATCAGTAATAAGTCATGAAGTAAACCCATTTTATGATAATTCTACACTGATAATGCTAATTGTAAATGTCAGAAAATAATAGCATGATTGCAACAATTGTGTCATTTTATCTAACAAGCGAATCATTTTTTTTTAAGGCCAAGACAAAAAAGTGATTAGTTTCAGGTTTAATTGTTAGAAATAAGGTACAAATTTTTACACTGATAAAAAAAATAATATTTGAAATAAAACAACACTTGTGTGACCACCTGCCGATTTATCTTATATTGATCACACTTCATTAAATATTGTAATATTTCTTAAGTTGAGATCTCAATCGAGTGTAAAAATTTTAAAAGTCATTCACCAAATGTTGCAGCAATGTGCAATATAATCTTCTTAAAGAATACTTCACTTCAAGTATACTATACTTCAATAAACTATTATGTGCAGAAATGAAGGGATCAATTAACAGCATTGTGTAATATCTGAAGATCGGCAAATTTAGAATTATCATTAGGTATGTAGCTTCTTAGATTGATTAAATCATTGATTTAATGTGGTTTTATGTCCCAGTCAAGAATATTTCACTTATATCAAGACATCACCAGCTATAGGTGAAGTGGCAGAAACTTTTACCTTTGCAGTGCCTTTAGGGCAAAGTACAGGGAGGGTCCTTTGACGTGGAATGCCTGAGGTCACTATTAATTGTCAAGTCTTGGTCAGTCCCAGCCAAGGTTTGAACCCCCAACCCCCCCCCCCCCCCCAATACAAAGTGAGCACTCTACCAACTGAGCTACCATAGTAGTTAGCTTCTTAGAAGTTATATATTCACACATTCATTATTACAACAGAATGAAGAAGTTAAGATAGCCTTTAGCAGTGCAGTTCCGATTTGTATTTCATTTCCCCGTCCAGATTCCCTGCTTAAAAAGAAGCCAGTTTTTAAACTTTTGAGAACCTGAAGTACCAACAGTAAATTGTATAAAACTAATATTTGATAATGAAAATTAAAAGTAAATCAATTTTTTCTTAAAATGACAATTATTGATTTTTAAATTGCTAAATTTGATGTTTTGTTTATAGACAGTATTTCATTTCCAAGCAATATTTTTGTTACTTGATTACAACAAATGAACAGCCTAGAATTAAAGTATGATGATTTGACAGACAAAATAACATAGGACCAATGAAGCTGACAGACATTAAAAAAATGAAAAAGAAAAAAAACCTTTTTTATATTTGACATTGTACAAAAAAAGCTTATTTTCTTGCACCCCAGATAGAAACTTCCATATAAAGAGTGGTGCAAGACATTTCAATCTTCCACCCCCCCCCCCCCCCCCCCCCCCCCTGTACAAGATAGCTTACACGCTCTTTTTCCTGCGATGATTTATCAATGAAATCAGAGGTGTATCGATACTTTGAGAACCGCTTTAAACCCAAGATTAAGGCATACCTTCGCACAAACAAATAAATGGAACAGGTAATACTACAGTTTTAATTCAAAATGTAATTAAAAAAAAAATTTCTAAATCAATAACAAGTTTATTTCATATTACATTAATTTTTATATGATATAAGTTATATATGACAAAATGTTAATATGAATTATGACCTTACGCTTGTTCCTGTCTTTTGTATTCACACGCAACTTTCATTTCATTTTCTTTAAAGCTGCATTAAGTTTACCAATTTTCTGATTTTTTTTTGATTTTCTAAAAATATATTTTTTTAAAAGTAGATATCTTCTAACCACGATCCGTGACATTCATTTATAAAATTTCATTTCTGTTAGCTGTAAATAAACGGAATCCTCTGACCGGTTGGTCAGTGTTCTACGATGATAATTATGAGCTTGGAGCATGCGCACGGATGTAGGGAAAAGCCTAGAATCGAAAGTGAAACATGACAGATTGCATTAATTGTCCTTCATTAATATCCAGATGTATTTGAAATGGTGTTATTTATCCCTTACTAAGTCACAAATGACAAATTCAACGAAGTTCTGTGTTCAATTTATCGTATTTCAACATTTTGAAAGTTGTGTTTAAATGACCCGGGTTTTGATGACGTAACCATGTTCTAATATTAGATCCCAAATGCTGCATCTCGCTGGGTAAATACCTGTAATTTCTGTATTTATTCGAGCTTTTATCTTTGAACCAAATGTAACATTGTTCATTAGGAACATCATTAATTAGATTGGCACCGTTTTAATTTTTTCTTTGGAAAACTTAATGCAGCTTTAACAGGGGTAAAAAAAGTTCTTTTAACATCAAAATAGCTGAATTGAAAAGAAAAACACATATTCAAAGGCCAGTTGTAACAGGTCTGTGTGAACCCAATTACTAACAATTCCCTTGTTTTTGGGCAACAAATTTTCCTTTCACACTGAAACTTATTTTTTTTCTTTCTGGTTGAAGCACTTCAAATACATTTTACACAAAAATATGTTTGTGACATCCACATTAATATGAAATTTGTTGACTCAGCAAGGTATTTAAAGAATTCCTTTTTAAAATATTTTTCTGACTGAATTCAAACAAGGCAAGAATTTACAATCTATCGTGAATCCATACATGTATCTATGTATATTAAACAGAAATCAGTATAATGATAATAGCTACAATATTTACAAGTTTTAGCATAGTGTAACAACATTGATTTTTTTAATTGACAATAAATGGGCATATAAAGATGCATTTACCAAGCTTACAATGGCTATTAGAGTCAACTCTATTATAATACATACAATAGCACAGATTATATTATAAACCATAATAATAACGTATAATGTCTAACAAGTAAATACTCTATACATGTAAATTACGATTCAATGTCTTGTTGTAACCATGTCAATTATGGCTCAATATGTCTCATTGTATAATGTAACTGACAACTGTAACTGTTACTCATTGTAACCATGTAAATTATGACTCAATATGTCTCATTGTAACCATGTAAATTATGACTCAATATGTCTCATTGTAACCATGTAAATTATGACTCAATATGTCTCATTGTAACCATGTAAATTATGACTCAATATGTCTCATTGTAACCATGTAAATTATGGCTCAATATGTCTCATTGTAACCATGTAAATTATGGCTCAATATGTCTCATTGTAACCATGTAAATTATGACTCAATATGTCTCATTGTAACCATGTAAATTATGACTCAATGTATTGTCTCCTTGTAACCATGAAAGTTAAGGCTCAATGTATTGTCTCCTTGTAACCATGTAAATTACGACTCAATGTATTGTCTCCTTGTAACCATGAAAGTTAAGGCTCAATGTATTGTCTCCTTGTAACCATGTAAATTACGACTCAATGTATTGTCTCCTTGTAACCATATAAATTATGGCTCAATATGTCTCATTATAACCATGTAGATTACAGTTTATATGTCTCATTGTAACCAAGTAAATTACGACTCAATGTATTGTCTCCTTGTTACTATCTAAATTACAGCTCAATATGTCTCATTGTAACCAAGTAAATTACGACTCAATGTATTGTCTCCTTGTAACCATGAAAGTTAAGGCTCAATGTATTGTCTCCTTGTAACCATGTAAATTACGACTCAATGTATTGTCTCCTTGTAACCATATAAATTATGGCTCAATATGTCTCATTATAACCATGTAGATTATAGTTTATATGTCTCATTGTAACAAAGTAAATTACGACTCAATGTATTGTCTCCTTGTAACCATATAAATTATGGCTCAATATGTCTCATTATAACCATGTAGATTATAGTTTATATGTCTCATTGTAACCCCATAAATAACAGCTCAATATGTCTCACTATAACCATATTATTTGCTTATGTGTGAAAATGTTGAAAAGAAAATATGAAAATCAGTAATCAAATCACCATTTTACTTCCCCTACACAATTTGATAAATGTAATAAAATTCATTCTCTTATTTATTTATTTATTTCTGTTTATTTATATTTAACTATTTCTGTCTAAATTTCAATGTTTTCACTTGTAAGGGTCAAATAAGAACCTTATCAAACACTAGTTTGTAAAATTCTGCATTTGACAAGTCAATACAAGGATTTATATACAAAATGAATAAAAAAAATTATATCTATTGACAGTTTATTTTAACAATTACAATCAGAGTGACATTTATTGGCCTTAAAAACAAATCCTTATTAATTATGATTAGCGAATTAAGGTTTAATACCACAGTAAAATGTTTCATTTTTCAATTTGTTTCTTAAATAACAGTAAAAATTTTTAGTTTTTGATGAGTATAATATAAATCCCAAATAACAGCGACAAAATACTGAATGGACCAACAATTTCCATCAAATTAACAAACATATGTGTAAACAAACACACAATCACACATGTCCTAGCCAACTCATTATCCAGTATTGACTGATCACATCTATAGCTAAAGGGAGACAACTCCAAAAACACTTGCAGATATTCACTAGAAAATATTCTTATCTAGAGCAAATTAGAATTAAAGACTTTTGCATTTTAATATTTATCATGTATCTAGTAAAAAACCTTAAAACATATAGCATAGAAATAATTACAACCAAAATATCGTGATTATAGATATACTTATAAACTCAAAAATTTAACATAGAACAAAATTTACTATATCTTCGGAATAATAGCAAAAGAGAAACATTGATGATCATATATTTTGTTTCCCTGATTCACTTGGTTAGAAATGAACATGAACTTAACATCATTAGTGTCATCTTTATCTAGGTGCTTCTTCGTTAATGTCATGAGGCAATACAGGTATATAACAGCTGTACAGGTATTATAAAATTGTATTAATCACATGTGTGTCAATCACCGGTTGCCATAGTTATCTTTTGTTAAGATGCAAACATGTTTGTCCCCCATGTGTCTTTTACAAAGAGAGGTGATGACTGCACATGCAGGCCAATTAATTTGGCAAAAACTTATCAGATACATGGGTACTTTGAGATCTTGTCAATTACAGATTACTTACTATAAGTATCCCTAAGTATCTCTATAAGTATCCCTTAATAGGGAGCAATTATGTGTCTTTTACATAGTAAGGTGTATTAACTTTACTGTCAGAGTTCAGCATGTTCAGAGTTTAATGTTTATATAGTTATATTAATAGAGGATATTTAACAGTGACGTATGAATATGAAATTTATTTTGTCAAGTGGAGTGAGAAAATCAATATTTTCACAAGATGGTGCAGCCGTCGAGTGAAAATATTGATTTCTCACTTCACGAGACAAAATAAAATTCATATTCATACTTCACTGTTAAATGTTCTATTTATTTTATATCACTTTTTGAATTGTTTTTATATCTGATATGTTTGGTTAATTAAAACAATGGATTGCGCCATCGACGTACAGATGTGACCGTTGTTGACGATGATAAACAACATTGACAAGGTACACTGTTATTCGCTCGTCTAAGGATTGACGCAATTCAGAAAAACCTGCGGCACCGAAGTGTGATGAGAAACAAGTACAGGGCACCTGTTCGCAATAATAAAAAGGGGAGTAACTCTAAGTAAAAAACCCTCTAAATTGCACGTGAAGGAATTCTGAGTTAAATACATATATTTTCACCGGTGAAAATATATGTATTTCACTGCTGTGAAAATATGTGTTTTATCAGTTAAATATTTTCCATTATTTCATTATTGATATAAAATAAAATAAGTTATTTTATACAACAAAAACTCCTAGTGAATATTTTGAATATTTAGGCAATGTATATGATGTTGTTCTCTCAGATCTGCACTAAAATATCTTGAATTTTAGCAATTACAGTATATAATACATCATATTCATTTTAGTACTCACAGTATATATATATATATATATATAATACATTTTAAACATTTATATTTAAAAAAGTTAAAAATTCACAAAAGTGTCAGTCACTGATTGACAAAATTTTAATAAAAACACAATAAGAACAAGAGGCCCAATAGGGCCTGTGATGCTCAACTGGCTGCATATGTAAGACAATGTTTGTTTTTGATTGAAATGCTGTTTAACGTTCAACTCAAGAATATTTCACTTATATGGAGACTGTCAATTTTGGAAATGGTGGAGGACACTGGATTATAGGAGAAAACCACAACCAAGCAGCAAGTTTACTGACAAACTTTCAAAGATGAAGTGCTAGCCCACTTGGCATTAATGCACAATGTCAGGGGTGAAAGGTGCTGTGATTCATAACATCGAATGTTTAAGACCACACAGCCACTGTGGTGCCTTTAAGACAATGTGATGTGGTTACCATAATTGGTTCATCAGCTTAAGATGGGAAATAAATTGAGCTTATGACCATTTTTGCTTCAATAAAGCCTACTTTGCAACACACACATGCAGGCATGCTTCACTATGCCATAAACTCAGCTTGGTTTAGCCAGTTGAGCTTAGAATAGATCCACAATGGCTTTTTTATATATATATATATATATATCTAGTAACAACAGGCATCTTAGACTGGTTCAAACTTTTTTTAGGCCGATGTAGGAACCTTCCACAGGAAGTTTGGTTCCAATTCGCCCAGTGATTTTAGAGGAAAAGATTTTACTAAATATTACACCTAATTTGCATATTTCTTGAAAATTGGGTCAATAAAATTTTTTTCAGAAAAGAATATCATATATTTTGAATCCCATACAGTATACTTTCTATATTTAAAATTTGAGCTCAATTGGTGGAAAAAAGATCAACAATGGTCTTTTTTTTTCTATTTTTAGTTATGACGGCCATCTTGGATGTCAGGACGGGTTGCCTGGTACCACCTTTAGTCAGGCTGACATTTGGACCTTCCACACAAAATTTCATTCCACTTGGCCCAGTTGTTTCAGAGGAGAAGATTTTCAAAGATTTCACTAAATATTACACCTTAAGCATAATTCTTGAAAATTGGGTCAACGAAAAAGTTCTCATAAAAACCCTTTAAATATGTTGAATGCCCTGCTATCTACTCTCTACATTTCAAATTTGAACAAAAACGGTTAAAAAATGACTCAGCAATGGCTGTTTATGGGTTTTTGATATTTATAATAACAGCGGCCATCTTGGATGTCTGGCGGGGTCGCCTGGTACAAACTTTGGTCTACCCCACCAAGGGACCTTCCACATTAAATTTGGTTCCAATTGGCCCAGTGGTTTCAGAGGAGAAGATTTTCAAAGAATTGATTTAATATTACACCTCATTTGCATAATTCGTAAAAATCGGGTCAACGAAAAATTTCTCATAAAAACCCGTTACATATGTTGAATGCCCCGCTATCTACTCTCTACATTTCAAATTTGAACAAAAACGGTTAAAAAATGACTCAGCAATGGCTATTTATGTGTTTTTGCTATTTATAGTAACAGCGGCCATCTTGGATGTCGGACGGGGTCGCCTGGTACAAACTTCGTTCTACCCCACCTAGGGACCTTCCACACCAAATTTGGTTCCAATTGGCCCAGTGGTTTCAGAGGAGAAGATTTTCAAAGAATTGATTAAATATTACACCTCATTTGCATAATTCGTTAAAATCGGGTCAACGAAAAATTTCTCATGAAAACCCGTTACATATGTTGAATGCCCCGCTATCTACTCTCTACATTTCAAATTTGAACAAAATCGGTTAAAAAATGACTCAGCAATGGCTATTTATGTGTTTTTGCTATTTATAGTAACAGCGGCCATCTTGAATGTCGGGCGGGGTCGCCTGGTACAAACTTTGGTCTACCCCACCTAGGGACCTTCCACACCAAATTTGGTTCCAATTGGCCCAGTGGTTTCAGAGGAGAAGATTTTCAAAGAATTGATTAAATATTACACCTCATTTGCATAATTCGTAAAAATCGGGTCAACGAAAAATTTCTCATAAAAACCCGTTACATATGTTGAATGCCCCGCTATCTACTCTCTACATTTCAAATTTGAACAAAAACGGTTAAAAAATGACTCAGCAATGGCTATTTATGTGTTTTTGCTATTTATAGTAACAGCGGCCATCTTGGATGTCGGGCGGGGTCGCCTGGTACAAACTTTGGTCTACCCCACCTAGGGACCTTCCACACCAAATTTGGTTCCAATTGGCCCAGTGGTTTCAGAGGAGAAGATTTTCAAAGAATTGATTAAATATTACACCTCATTTGCATAATTCGTAAAAATCGGGTCAACGAAAAATTTCTCATAAAAACCCGTTACATATGTTGAATGCCCCGCTATCTACTCTCTACATTTCAAATTTGAACAAAATCGGTTAAAAAATGACTCAGCAATGGCTATTTATGTGTTTTTGCTATTTATAGTAACAGCGGCCATCTTGGATGTCGGGCGGGGTCGCCTGGTACAAACTTTGGTCTACCCCACCTAGGGACCTTCCACACCAAATTTGGTTCCAATTGGCCCAGTGGTTTCAGAGGAGAAGATTAAAGTTTACGCACGCACGCACGGACGCACGGATGCACGGACGCACGCAAAACCATGCCATAAGCTCAGCTGGCTTTAGCCAGTTGAGCTAAAAACCCAACTTTACTTAATGCCATCAAACTTACCTTAAAAGGTTTCCTCTTAAACATGGCCACCAAAAAAGTCTACAATCAGGTTTTGTTGAATTTTGGATAAGTTTTTTTTTTTAATTTTTTAAATTATTTTTATTATTATTATTTTTTTTTTTTTGCGCAGTGCAGACTTTAATTTCAGGTTGCTAGGGCTATTGTATTTACCATGACCAGCATGTTTCTGATTTTCACTATAACAATTACTACTCAAGGTTACTTTTAGATTCTAGCACACTATAACAACATTTAAAAGTTTAACATACCATTGGTCAGTTCTCATGACACAAGTTTAGTTAGCAGCAGTTTATAGTGACTTGTCTAGGTCCAATATGGAATTAGATCCCCCTAACTTAAGATCTTTAGTCAAACTTACTGCTGACTACAATACATACTGTTTACTCACATAAAGAGTCAAGTTTTGACAGCTTACAGTTTTTACGAGATGAAAGCATATGAATTTTCAAAACAAGAACTTACCTCACTCAGCTGGGCACAGACTTTGTTAAAGGCTTCTATCCACTTGGCTCTAGCAGGTGAGTGTATACTTGGATGTGTATAGGTATCGTACAACGGTTCATCTCTCCCGTCACTACATTCCTGGGTACTCTGACGACTTATGTTAGTGGAAGATCTACTATTTACAGGACTGAAATATAGAATATACATACATTTTTGTACATTATATATATATATATATATATATATATATATATATATATATATATATATATATATATAAAGCATTATTGATATGACTGTAAACATGTTTAAATGATGTAAATTATCATCATTATCATTCTAAATTTGGAAAAATTCATTTTGAAAGAAATATTACATCAATTATTGGCATTAGTTGTCAAAAATGAATTGTCCTATGACAACATTTGACTTAGTTTTAGAGCATACACTGATTATTAATGCCTGCAAGTTCAATATGTACTAACCATTAACTGAAACTCAGAAAGGCCTAGTGTAGCTATATTTTACAAAAAATTTCATTCATCTAGGTTTTTTAATTTTTAATTCATTTATTTTATTTTTTATTTTTTATTTTTTTGGAGCATGAAAACTTCGGAAACAAATGATTAAAATCTTTTATACCGATAAAACTTTTTAAAAATCATGTTAGTAATTAGTAGTAGTTAGTATTTGTTCTACAGGTTTCATGATCTTACCTAAAATCTTGCGTCCCAGTACTGTGACGGCTAACGTTAGTAGTGTTAGTCATATTAGTAAGGGAATCACGACTTTGTACAGGGCTGCTGTAACAGTCAAGAAATTTAAAGAATTAACACAAAAGTTGTATAAGGGTAATCATAAACAAGCAATAGAACCATCATTAACTATAACTTTCTCTTGAGAATCACACAGCCCCCCACCATCTCCATTTGATCTTGACCTTTAGGCCACCTACACACAAATTTGGTATGCAACACATGGTTTTAAAATGGTTTATCTTTGTGCCAAGTTTGATTCAAATCTATCCTTAGATTTGAAAGTTATGAAGCCAACACCATTTTATTCCAACAGACAGGCTCATATGGTGATTTCTATATACCCTCTCAAACTAAAATGTTTGTTTGTTTGTTTGTTTTTAAGGGGGTTTTATATTATTTTCTTATTACCATGGACAACTTCGTCAAGTTAAATATTTCTTGATTTTTTTTCTTTTTTCAAATTCAAAAGCTAAAATTAATGGATAACTCAAGTTAAAATCCAAGACCTTGGAGTTTTATGGTATAAGTAAAATTAAACAATACTGTTTAATTAGAAATACTGACAAGAAGTTATTTTCAAGCTTTCATCCTTCAGTCGTGTTCAATTTTTACTATACTCTGGCATTAGAACCAGGAATAAGATTTGCCAGGGTAACACATGGTCAAGATCAGTATTAACATTTTTGTGGAACATTTTGGAAAATATCTATGGAATAAGATCAATTTCACATTGGAAGTTTTTTTTTTTATATATATATATATTCTCTTTTTAGGCAATGCACGATTCATTATAAACCACAAAAACAAAACAGAAATGTAACAAACATTTCAGAGAATTTTAACAGATTTACAGATATACTATAATTGTACTAACCCTTCATTGATATAACTGAACTGTATTGGCAATTTACTTCTGGGTGGGCGGCTATTGTAAAATAATGGATCAGTATCCGTGTCACTTCTATCCTGGGGGTAGGGACTTTCCTCCTGGAAGTAGTCTTGTTCTTCCTGGTCATACATTTCCTCTTGTTCATAGGATAAATCTCTTTCTACGCGACGACGGTAATCTTGACCTAAAAAAGGTAGATACAGTCCAGGTTAAGATAGAGATCATACTATTATTGTCAAAAACATCGAGTTCCAAATGTCACTTAACAGGAATCAGAAACACTTCCTTTTGTACTTTTCTACTGAAATTTTAATTTGAAATGGCCTAAAAAGGATGAAATCAAGCAATTTTGGACATTTCTATAAAAATATTTTTTCAAAAATTTTACAAAAGATTTAATAGAAGTGGCTAAAAAAAAGCCTTTCCTTATAGTCTATAGTCAAGTGACCAGAATAAATTTGAAAATTTTGGGAACAAGATCAATAAGCATAATTAGACATTGTGTCATACAACATCATGAAACAATTAATCATTTGACCTAACCAACCAACAATTTAAATTTACCCACATATAGCTGGTGAAATATTCCTATCCGATACAAAATGAAAGATTTCATACAGATCCAATACTTGTCTCTTAGAACCGGAGCAAAGAAGTGCCACAACAAACTAGATTTTCAATTTCAATACTTTATGTTATATGTTAATCTTTTTTTTATTTATTTCTCACTGAATATTTCAAAAATGCTCATAGTGCTTTTATGCTTAGTTAACAACACAAAAAAAAAAAAAAAAACATTTCAGTTCGTAATTCTCAAAATATGATTAAAAAATATAAGAATTATATCAATGGAGCCAACATTTTTTGTTCAAAATACAAAATTCAAATTATTTTTCTTAAAAAAATATTTACCAACAAAAAATCATCTACAAATCAGAAAAAAAATCAAAAAATCATCTACAAATCAGAAAAAAAAATCCACTAATTCTAAATTATTTTCTACAATAAGCATGCATAAATAAAAAAAAAAAAAAGAAAGAAAAGGCAACTACACGGCTTGTACATGTTCAATGTTGTAACATCAAATAGGCATGGCAACATATTTTTGTCTTTCATTTTAAAAGTTAATGTAGATTCAATTATGCTGACAGCATAGTCTTTTATCTATGTAATATTATAATACTGTGCAAAATTTAGACATCTGATGACAACATAATTTGACAAGACAACAAAAAATATGTGACCATACATGGTTTCTTTGGGAGCAGCTATAATACTGAATAGATTCTAACTACAATCATTTCAAAATAACAAAAAATCAATGTCCAGTGAACATCATTTTGTAGGTTTATTCCAAGTACAGAACGACCAGGGATAGGAAGCTGCAGACACTGACAGGTGTATCAATAAATTAAAACTTCTAACTTTTTTGGGAAAGATGAGGAATCTTTACCTAAACACATTCAGAATTTTAAATATGTAATTCGTCATAAATGAAATGTGTGAAGGGGAGACAACTCAACATAACAGAAAATAGGTACAACATTTAGCAAATGATACCACCATTTATTTTCTCTACCAATGGGTACCATGCATACAACATCTATCTGTCATGCTTAAATTGTACATGTAATTCACCTTGGTCAAAAGAATCGTCCTCCTGATCAACAGAATAATCACGTTCAAATGAACCTTCTTGATCAAATGAACCTTCTTGGTCATATGACCTTTCCTGATCATATGAATGTTCATGGTCATATGACCTGTCTTGACTGTATGACCTATCCTGACCATAGGACCTTTCCTGGCTGTATGACCTATCTTGGGTATACGACCTATCCTGACTGTATGACCTATCTTGGCTATATGACCTATCTTGGCTATATGACCTATCCTGACTGTACGCCCTGTCATCGTCATATGGTCCATCTTGGTCGTATGACCTTTCTTGATCAAAAGATTGCTCCTGATCATACAACCTATCTTGACCAAATGACCCCCTTTCTTTTCCATATAATCTGCCCTCATCATCATATATAGAGTTGTAATTTTCCATAATTTCAAATGACCCTCCCCTATCAAAGGATTCACCATCAAAAGAATCATCATATGGTCCATAATCCTCAGGATAATAATCATGACTGTCCTCTCTCATGTGAGCTAGTGGTTCCCGATTACGGAACTGGTGAACAGAGCTGTTATGCTGATGTTGTAATGGATAAATATCACTGGTGTAATCGCTATCTTCCGACATTCCAGCTGAAATCAACAACAAAATGTCAATCAAATGACTGAATATTTTTTCAGGAAGAAACTAACTTTCATATTTTTACATGCAGCATTAGAAATAGGGTAAAAAAAATCATGATCTATCTCCTAAATATAAATTTACTGATCTCTTAAGAATCAGAAAATGAATGCTTTAGTTTAAACCATTGCTGTGAATAATCTCTTAAAATGTTTCAGTTACTAAGACCTTATAATTTGCTGTAGCTGTATAATTAAGATGTACAATATCAGCCATCATGCCAAAATCATGCAAAATACAGTATTTATATTGTAAATATAATGCATATTTATTCTTAAGCAATTCCATAAAGTCACAAATATCCATTTCCGAAATCAAGTTTTAAATGAAAATAAAGGTCTTTCTGATAAGTATTCTGTTAATTCTTTCTTGTACAACAAGAAATGATTGCCCATTCACTTTAAAATACCTTTTTTTATATAAACCACTTTGTCAAAAATCTTTGTGAAGCAGCACAGCCAGACACCTACAATGTTCTTACTTTTTTTAGGATAAAAACTTTCCCATCTCAACTAGTAATATATTTTATAAGTCCCTACAAAATTCTGAAAAAAAAAAAATCAGGTAACTGTTCTAACAATGATGATCACTAACTCTGATGAGACAATTTGTTTAGCCAGGTGAGCTAAGAGATTTCCATTTCAGTATTACTTACATTGAATAGAGTTGGTATGTCTCCTCTGTTGGTCTTGTAAAGTCATCATCTGAAACAAAGGTAAAAATTTTCAACAGCATTGGCATTCAAATAGTAGTACAAAAACCCCATTTCTAGCTTTAGTAATAACAAAACTCTTCCAACAGCATGAGCATTTAAATATCAGAACAATTATCTGCCAACTGGTATTATTTTCACCTGGTTGCATTCAGATCAATTGAACACTATTAAATGAATCTTTCACAAGAGCTGCACATATGCTCATTATGTTTCTGCAAGAAAGGTTGCAGATTTTCAAGTTTTTAAATCATCACTCAAGCAACAACCTGTCGTTCTAATGATTAATTGGTTAAAAAGATGACTATTACTTTTAGAAATAGAATTTTTTCAAAATTTTGCAGCTACAAAAGCACGAGACCATAACAATTTAAATCAATTTTTTAAAAAAATAAATTAAAAAATAAATAAATCAATCAATAAAATAAACAAAATAAAATAAAAATTATTAATTTATTAATTAATAAAATTCTTGAATGATATATATTTCAATCTTGTCATATAACAATTTCTGAACAGCTACTGATGTCCTCAAATCATTCAATAAACTTTAAAATATACATATTTATGTATAAAGATCAACCATGTAACAATTACTGGACAGTCGTCAAATGTCCTTCGTCATTTAATGAAATTTAATTGTAATCTCACTTTCATGAAACTTTTAAGACATAAAATTAAATCCCATCACAAACAACATTTTTGACAACAACCCCAATCTCCAAAAAGCAATTATATACACATACTTTTCTAAATTAAATTTTTTAAAAATTATCTTTACTAAGATTTTTTAATGCCTTTTTTTAATCTTCAAGATCTCAACTGTAAAAACTCTATAATAATCATGGACAACAAGTACCCTTTACTTACAAATATCATGACAATATCATATATTTCACATTCAATTTTCCTATTTTTTCCATTTTTCAATGAAATTTATAGATTATTAGCCAAACAGATATCTCATTTTTCAAAATTATGTCATTTATGGTTTTTTTTTTTTTTTTTATTGGATTGGAAACTTATAATTTAAACCAATCATTTATGGAAAATACATCTCAAATTATCAGTAATTATCTATTAAGAGACTTTTAAGAAACATTAAATAAATCAATAACAGCCTTCAAAAAAAAAACTCCAAATGTTAGGTCTACACATGTATCAATTTTTATCAAGAAAAGTATAAACTATTTAAAATATTTGTCTTTCAGACTTGGCTGATACTTTGAAATTCGGGCTGTATGGTAATTTTAGTTATTGATTAGGTTTTATTATTATTATTTATTAAATCTTATTTAATTTATTTATTTATTATTATCATTTTTTTTTTAATTTCCTTTTTTATTTTTTTTTTATTTTATTTTATTTTTTTTGATGGGGGGGGGGGGGGGGGGAGGGGGGCCATTAAAACTGAGAAAAACTAAAGGTTTAAAATAAAAAATCCTGTGGACTAGTAGATTTCTCTTTTCTGGTCAGACTATTCCATATATAATTTGCACAAAATTTGTACCAGTCTATGAATCCATGAACCAGTATCTTGAAAAATAATAATGTCAAAACTGCCAGATTCAAGCCAGTAAACATTGAATTTTTTATTAGCATCAGCATCAACTTAAGGAATGTTTGTAAAACATGGCCAAAAAACCCAAATATATTGAAGTATATCAAGGGAATCTTAATTTTTTAAGAGAGGACCTTGACCTTTGGTTTTTAAAAAATAGGGTGACCTTGACATTTGATTTATAAATTTCATTATAACTAGAGTTCTTCCTCTGAAAAAGTTGAAACAAAATTTAAAATTTCATCAAAGCAAAAGGACAAGTGATAAACATAAATCTGTTTATAGTTGTTTACAGTGACCTTCACCTTTTGAACTTCAACCTTTAAAATCAATAGGCCTATTCCCATCATTGTATAATATCTATCATTGTACAAAGTCTGTTGAAACTTTATTAAAACAAACTTAAGTAATTGTGCCAAAACCCAAAATTTATTCAGAACAAGTTACCCTTTTAGTTGTCCTCAAAATTGGTAGGATTTTTTACTTTCAAAAAATATTTAACAACATTTCATTTATGATGAAATTCCATTAAAGTAAACTTTAGTTATTGCACAGAAACAACTATATCTATTTATGGTATCAGTGACCTTGACCTCTGATATATCACATCAAAACTTGAGTCTCTTTCTTTTCAAATATTTTATCAGTGTAATGAATCTGATGAAATTTCCTCTAAGAAAACTTAAGGAAACCTCTAAATCTATTCACGACAAAAGTGACCTTGACCTTTAACCCCTAAAATCAATAGGTTCTCCCCTTTTCAAAAATATCTATCAGTCATAAAATTTGATGAATTTTCATCAAAGCAAACTGAAGCTACAGTGTAGAAACCAATGTACTAAGACAGAAAGGCAGACTTTCAGATAGATATACAGAGAGACAAATTAGTAAAACACTATTTGTCTTCTGCAAATATTGAGAGATGGCAGACAATGACAAGGTCCATTTTTAAAAAAAAATTTCTGTACACACTTATTCACATTTGACTTCATATTGTTTCTCATATAGTTCTTTTGATGTATCCAAGATTTACTAACGATAATCTAAAGTACATTCTGCAGACAGAAAACGATAAAAATGGCAGTAAAATCGCTGGAAACCAGATATAAATATGGCACAAATCCAATATAATAAAAGAAGATAATAAACCATCATCAAAGAGCTGCTGACTATTCAATATATATTAAATATATTGTATCTTAAATGTATTCATTACACTCTATAATCAAACATTACCATTCAGAAAGTCTATATAGTCTAAAAAACAGACAAATGGTAGACTTTAGTTTACTGGATGTGTAAAAAGGAAGTTAGTTTGATGAAAAGAAGAAAGATAGTGAATACGTGTATAAGTGAACCAGTGAATGAATTTGTATTTTAATTATGTAAAAAAATGTTTACACCAAATTAACGAACGGATATTTTCCAAATTTCATCTTATAACATTTCTTTATAGCATATAATGTTCTTCTTATATGTCTTGATAATGTTAACCCTAACAAACTTGTTAATGTCTATTGGCTGACTTAGTTACTAGTCTCCAAACTACTTTATTTCATATGGAAAAAGGTTTGTTGTAACATAAACCAGTTTCACAGGAATGCAATGACCTCTACATCCAAAATAGGATACCAATCCATACCACAACACAATCCCCAACATACTTGCAAATTCAAATTTATATATCAGCTGATACAGAAATTAAATTTCAAAAAGTGTGATGAAATTGTATCCCTTGTTTAGGAACATGCAAAAACAGCTCAACTAGATTCAAACTCATCACCCTTGAATTAGCAAGCAACTGTCCTAGCTATTCCACAAATCTCCGCAAAATCACAAATTGAAAAATAAAATTAGTTGAGATTTAAAAAGTGGTAATTATTTATGTATGAAGTGTTGCTTATATAACATTATTAAATTTTTAATAGATTATAAGATCTTCTATTTATACAATTTTATGGCCTTTTACATAGTAAATGGTGTTTTTTTTATTATTATTGGGATAAAAACAAACACAGATTTCACTATCATATACTAGCATATACCTACTTCCTGCTCCATGATGGTGTTAAGAACTTCTAGTTTGTTCTGTAATTCAGCTGCTTCTGATTCAGGGAGATCTGCAACAACATCTGAAGTCAGTAAAACTCACATTAAAAACATAAAAAACAATGGTATACAGAAACCCCATCTAGCTCACAAAAATCTTTTCATAAAATTTTATGACACAAAAATCTCTTTGTAAAATGGGCCTTGATTAAAATACAACAAACATCGGTAGTTTGTGCTAAGCTTTATAATAATTAAGTGTGTGAAGATCAGTCTTTCCTTGGTGCAATCTGTTTGTAACATGGACCTTGACTAAAATTTTGCTCTGCAAATTAAATTATATTGAGCTGTCTTATGTGCTCGGCTTGATTGTTTATTCTAAGAAAATCATTCTTTGTTGGTTCATTGACTCACTCTGCACTAAACTGGCATGCATCTATAGATGAAAAACCTATTTAAATTACCTCCCCTTGTTCACAAAAGTTTGAATTTCAATTCACTTTTCAGTGGAAAATTGAAATAATAAAAGTTTATATTCATTTCAAATCATTATAAATTAAGTATGAATTTTTTATTTCATTTATTTATTTATTTATTTATTTATTTATTTATTTTTTATTTTATTTTATTTTTTTTTAATTTTTTTTTTATTTTTTTGAAATGAGATCAAATTTTATAAGCATTTCAATAAATAAATTGTTCAAGGTATTTAAGAGGTTATTTTATACAAATTAAATTTTGCAGTGTTGTGGTCAAATAAACTCTGAATTTCAATTGCACTATAAATGTGTCTTTCAATTGCACTATAAATGTGTCTTATACAAGCAAAGAAGATTAGCTTGCTTGCAACTATCTAAGGCAATCAGAAAAATAATTTGCCAAATTCTCCTTCACATGTCTTTTGCTACAATTCTACTTTCTAGTTATCAAACTTTACACATGACGTCATTCCCAACAACAACAAAAATAAAAATGTCAGACGACTGACAAAATTTTAAAATTTACTGTGATTGTTGCATTGACATGTGGTGTAATGTTACAGATATCATGTTTATTAAAGAGGAGTGGAGTGGAGTGGAGTAATGGTGTTTTATGCCCCAGTCAAGATTATTTCGAGGAGGTCAGTTCTGGGATGGTGGAGGAAACTGGAGTGTCCGTAGAAAACCACCGACTTTCGGCAAGCGAACTGACAAACTTTCTCACACTAGGATCTGTCCCAAGTGGGATTCGAACCCAGGCGGTGAGAGGCGCTGTGATCCGTAAGCGTGCGCTTTTGGCCAATCGGCCACCGAGGCCCCGTTTATTAAGGATACTTTTAGTAAATTAACAGTCTTGAATCTAAATTTTCCTTGCCTTACAGCTCGGAAATTTTTACCTTCTCTCGACTGATATTTTTTCATAATACCCCCAATTAGCATAATATATCTGTATATATCCAGTTAGTCCTACCCTACAACTAACCAGCCCTTTCCAAATGATACCAGTTCTGGGTTGGATATTCTCCCCCTCCAATCCAATCAAAATAAATCATTTAAATGACAATATCTCCTACCATAAGGCAGTTCAAATCTTGCATCAATTAGTATGCTGTGTCCTGTGGGTAGTTTGGTGCCGACAACTTCACCGTTGTGCATGATCAGCTCACTGTCCAATGATAACCACTTGCCATCACTTTCCTATAGCATGAAGAAGAGGAATAAATATAATAATTAGTAAAGGAAGTAGACAAATAAATATGATCATTAGGCAAAACGAAAAATAATGAATTTGTAACTACATACACCCCCAGAGTTCTAAGGTATGACTTTACTGTAGCCTTGGCAACTAATTAATTACTGTGAAAGGTATACTGATTTAATTGGGGTTTTTTTTTTCATCCCTTCTGTGAAAAGGAAACCAATCCAATGATTATCTGTGAAGTACAAGCTTGGCATCTCATCTATTTACAATGACAATGGAAGATCATTAACATATCCCTACAGTACTGATGATCAGAAGTGATAATTGTTTAACAGTTAAATGCTTGAGAGTTAATTGTAACATTTATCAGCATTTATTTTTGTACTAGTTTCTGGAGACCGAGAGGTCTACGACTGGAGTGCCAACAGAACAAACCATCTATGTTTGAATTCCACTCAATGGGAACTTTCTATTAGAAAGTGTCAGTTCGCTTGCCAAAAGATAGTTTTTTTATCTCCTGGGAATCCAGTTTCCTCCACCATCTGTCAATGCCATATATAAAAAAAATTGGACAGTTTGCTTGTTGAAGGATGGTGGTTTTCTTCATGCACTCTTGTTTCGCCCCCAATCTCTGAGCTGTCTGCCTCAATATAAGTGAAAGAAATTTGACTGAGGCATAAAGCACTATTAATCCACCCCATCTAAATTTCTTTTCTTATCAAGAAAGCATTAACTATATGAAAATTGATTTAAAAAATTCTAAATATTTCTGGTATTGAATGAAATTATTTTTTCCTTGCATGTTGTGAGAAATGACACTGGTAATGTCCAGCCAGTCAAAGCATTTCTCAGCGGTGTATAAGTTCCCCAGTAAATTTTGCAAATGAAGAAGACTATGCTTCTTACGAGATAAACTTTATGCTTATAATTTGCAAACTGAACCCAAGATTCATTATTTTATTTAATCATTTTTTTATTTAATTTTTTGGACCACAGTAAAATTAAACACATTTACATGTTTTCATAAATGAATGATCAAGCTATGTTGTCATTAATAATAATAATATGTCATTCCAATTTCTAGAAAATATTATGGTCAACATTCTGGGAATTTCTAGATAATTTTGTTAACATTCTGGGAATTTCTAGATAAATTTTGTAAACAGGCTGGGGATTTCTAGATAATTTTGTAAACAGGCTGGGGATTTCTAGATAAATTAGTAAAAAGGCTGGGGATTTCTAGATAATTTTGTAAACAGGCTGAAGATTTCTAGATAATTTTGTAAACAGGCTAGGATTTCTAGATAATTTTGTAAACAGGCTGGGGATTTCTAGATAATTTGTAAACAGGCTAGGGATTTCTAGATAATTTTGTAAACAGACTGGGTATTTCTAGATAATTTAGTAAACAGGCTAGAAATTACTAGATAATTTTGTAAACAGGCTGGGGATTTCTAGATAATTTAGTAAACAGGCTAGGGATTTCTAGATAATTTTGTAAACAGGCTTGGGATTTCTAGATAATTTAGTAAACAGGCTAGGGATTTCTAGATAATTTTGTAAACAGGCTAGGGATTTCTAGATAATTTTGTAAACAGGCTGGGGATTTCTAGATAACTTAGTAAACAGGCTAGGGATTTCTAGATAATTTTGTAAACAGGCTGGGGATTTCTAGATAATTTTGTAAACAGGCTAGGGATTTCTAGATAATTTTGTAAACAGGCTGGGGATTTCTAGATAATTTTGTAAACAGGCTAGGGATTACTAGATAATTTTGTAAACAGGCTGGGGATTTCTAGATAATTTTGTAAACAGGCTAGGGATTTCTAGATAATTTTGTAAACAGGCTAGGGATTACTAGATAATTTTGTAAACAGGCTGGGGATTTCTAGATAATTTTGTAAACAGGCTAGGGATTACTAGATAATTTTGTAAACAGGCTAGGGATTACTAGATAATTTTGTAAACAGGCTGGGGATTTCTAGATAATTTTGTAAACAGGCTGGGGATTTCTGGATAATTTTGTAAGCAGGCTGGGGATTTCTAGATAATTTAGTAAACAGGCTGGGGATTTCTAGATAATTTTGTAAACAGGCTGGGGATTTCTAGATAATTTTGTAAAAAGGCTGGGGATTTCTAGATAATTTTGTAAACAGGCTAGGGATTTCTAAATAATTTTGTTAACAGGCTGGGGATTTCTAGATAATTTTGAAAACAGGCTAGGGATTACTAGATAATTTTGTAAACAGGCTGGGGATTTCTAGATAATTTTGTAAACATGCTGGGGATTTCTGGATAATTTTGTAAACAGGCTGGGGATTTCTAGATAATTTAGTAAACAGGCTAGGGATTTCTAGATAATTTTGTAAACAGGCTGGGGATTTCTAGATAATTTTGTTAACATTCTGGGAATTTCTAGATAAATTTTGTAAACAGGCTGGGGATTTCTAGATAATTTTGTAAACAGGCTGGGGATTTCTAGATAATTTAGTAAAAAGGCTGGGGATTTCTAGATAATTTTGTAAACAGGCTGGGGATTTCTAGATAATTTTGTAAACAGGCTAGGATTTCTAGATAATTTTGTAAACAGGCTGGGGATTTCTAGATAATTTGTAAACAGGCTAGGGATTTCTAGATAATTTTGTAAACAGACTGGGTATTTCTAGATAATTTAGTAAACAGGCTAGAAATTACTAGATAATTTTGTAAACAGGCTGGGGATTTCTAGATAATTTAGTAAACAGGCTAGGGATTTCTAGATAATTTTGTAAACAGGCTGGGGATTTCTAGATAATTTAGTAAACAGGCTGGGGATTTCTAGATTATTTTGTAAACAGGCTTGGGATTTCTAGATAATTTTGTAAACAGGCTGGGGATTTCTAGATAATTTGGTAAACAGGCTGGGGATTTCTAGATAATTTTGTAAACAGGCTGGGGATTTCTAGATAAATTAGTAAAAAGGCTGGGGATTTCTAGATAATTTTGTAAACAGGCTGAAGATTTCTAGATAATTTTGTAAACAGGCTAGGATTTCTAGATAATTTTGTAAACAGGCTGGGGATTTCTAGATAATTTGTAAACAGGCTAGGGATTTCTAGATAATTTTGTAAACAGACTGGGTATTTCTAGATAATTTAGTAAACAGGCTAGAAATTACTAGATAATTTTGTAAACAGGCTGGGGATTTCTAGATAATTTAGTAAACAGGCTAGGGATTTCTAGATAATTTTGTAAACAGGCTTGGGATTTCTAGATAATTTAGTAAACAGGCTAGGGATTTCTAGATAATTTTGTAAACAGGCTAGGGATTTCTAGATAATTTTGTAAACAGGCTGGGGATTTCTAGATAACTTAGTAAACAGGCTAGGGATTTCTAGATAATTTTGTAAACAGGCTGGGGATTTCTAGATAATTTTGTAAACAGGCTAGGGATTTCTAGATAATTTTGTAAACAGGCTGGGGATTTCTAGATAATTTTGTAAACAGGCTAGGGATTACTAGATAATTTTGTAAACAGGCTGGGGATTTCTAGATAATTTTGTAAACAGGCTAGGGATTTCTAGATAATTTTGTAAACAGGCTGGGGATTTCTAGATAATTTTGTAAACAGGCTAGGGATTTCTAGATAATTTTGTAAACAGGCTGGGGATTTCTAGATAATTTTGTAAACAGGCTAGGGATTTCTAGATAATTTTGTAAACAGGCTAGGGATTACTAGATAATTTTGTAAACAGGCTGGGGATTTCTAGATAATTTTGTAAACAGGCTAGGGATTACTAGATAATTTTGTAAACAGGCTAGGGATTACTAGATAATTTTGTAAACAGGCTGGGGATTTCTAGATAATTTTGTAAACAGGCTGGGGATTTCTGGATAATTTTGTAAGCAGGCTGGGGATTTCTAGATAATTTAGTAAACAGGCTAGGGATTTCTAGATAATTTTGTAAACAGGCTGGGGATTTCTAGATAATTTTGTAAAAAGGCTGGGGATTTCTAGATAATTTTGTAAACAGGCTAGGGATTTCTAGATAATTTTGTTAACAGGCTGGGGATTTCTAGATAATTTTGTAAACAGGCTAGGGATTACTAGATAATTTTGTAAACAGGCTGGGGATTTCTAGATAATTTTGTAAACATGCTGGGGATTTCTGGATAATTTTGTAAACAGGCTGGGGATTTCTAGATAATTTAGTAAACAGGCTAGGGATTTCTAGATAATTTTGTAAACAGGCTGGGGATTTCTAGATAATTTTGTTAACATTCTGGGAATTTCTAGATAAATTTTGTAAACAGGCTGGGGATTTCTAGATAATTTTGTAAACAGGCTGGGGATTTCTAGATAATTTAGTAAAAAGGCTGGGGATTTCTAGATAATTTTGTAAACAGGCTGGGGATTTCTAGATAATTTTGTAAACAGGCTAGGATTTCTAGATAATTTTGTAAACAGGCTGGGGATTTCTAGATAATTTGTAAACAGGCTAGGGATTTCTAGATAATTTTGTAAACAGACTGGGTATTTCTAGATAATTTAGTAAACAGGCTAGAAATTACTAGATAATTTTGTAAACAGGCTGGGGATTTCTAGATAATTTAGTAAACAGGCTAGGGATTTCTAGATAATTTTGTAAACAGGCTGGGGATTTCTAGATAATTTAGTAAACAGGCTGGGGATTTCTAGATTATTTTGTAAACAGGCTTGGGATTTCTAGATAATTTTGTAAACAGGCTGGGGATTTCTAGATAATTTGGTAAACAGGCTAGGGATTTCTAGATAATTTTGTAAACATGCTGGGAATTTCTAGATAATTAAGTAAACAGACTGGGGATACTAGATAACTTAGTAAACAGGCTGGGGATTTCTAGATAATTTGGTAAACAGGCTAGGGATTTCTAGATAATTTGGTAAACAGGCTAGGGATTTCTAGATATTTTAGTAAACAGGCTAGGGATTTCTAGATATTTTAGTAAACACGCTGGGGATTTTTAGATTATTTTGTAAACAGACTGTGGATTTCAAGATAATTTAGTAAACAGGCTGGGAATTTCTAGAAAATTTCTATAGCTGCATGTTTTATTTTTATTACTTTTTCCATTTTTTATCATAGTTATTGCATGACGCTACATTTTTAATTTACAGATAAATGTTTAATAAATTATATAGACGAGGATTTAATGGGGTAAGCCAAATGTGTTTATTTCTTTGAGCCAATGCATAAAGTGGCTATTACAAGATAATTAGATAGCTTATTTATATCTCATACTGGAATTCCAATAATCCTGATTACCAGTAAAATAAACAACAAGTGCCAACTTGTGGGTGGACGATAAAGGAAGGACATGATCACTCCAATAAAGGAAGTGTATTATCGGCTTCATTAAATCTTTACAAGAAAACAGATTACACGGCTCTCAGATTGCAATCGTCTTTTGTTTGACGAAAACATGAAAATATCTTCATTAATGAAATAAGTGCAAATTAATTCAGATAATGATATCAATTACCTATTTTTTTCTAGGAATATGACAATAAGAAAAAAGAGATGTATGTGATCAATACAAACTGTATAATGATAATAGAATGGTTTATAGATTTTATCAAATAAAGGATATGTAACATAGATCTGTAATACATTTTCACATAATTTTTATATATTTGTATAAAAGCATAATAAAAATTAACTTACACTCCGCATTTTCTTTAAAAAACTTTAAAACTAAATTTCAATATCAAAACAAATTTATGTTTAACAAGTGATGGCCTAATTTGCATTATAAAACTAAATTTTAATATCAAAACAAATTTATGTTTAACAAGTGATGGCCTAATTTGCATTATAAATCTAAATTTTAATATCAAAACAAATTTATGTTTAACAAGTGATGGCCTAATTTGCATTATATTTGTAACAGGAGGGAGAAAAAATGCAGGGTCGGACCAGGATCAAACCCGGGACCTCCCGCACTATAGGCGAGTGCTCTACCACTGAGCTACCCAGACCGCTACATTCCTACCCTGTTATTCTTGAGTTTCCCATTATCTTATGGGAAATCTCAACCCAAATTCCCTCAGATGGAATTTGAAGGAATTTGGCAGATCCTAATATAATCTGCTTTGGCAGATCCTAATATAAGAAAGTTTGCCAGTTTGCTTGTCAAAGGTCGACAGTTAGCAAAAAAATTTGCAAATTAGGCTATCACTAATGAGTCTATTTAATCAGTTTAAGTAGCGAAAATGTTAAAACATATTATAACATGAACATACATATAATTTTAGTGTTAAAAGTTGTTTTTTTTTTACCGTGTTTGAATGGTGAATTTTCCGTAATGGAAGCCAATGAAGACCGAGTAGCTTATCCCATAACATGCCTTTGTTCCACACTTCAATTATCAACCCTGTATCAAGCCTCATTGTTTCACTATAAATACAAAATCAATTCAAAATGTAAGTGTTTCATTTATACGAAAAATTACTATAACGATACTTTTTAAAAAAAAAAAAAAAAAATTATTTATTAATTTATTTATTTATTATATTTAATATTAACAAGAATGTTTTCTGAATAGAGTTCATTGTGAGCAATGCATACTGATAGCCCACAATAAACTTTATTCAGAAGACATTCTTGCTTCCCAATTCATCAGATTTGCTAGTTTTAAAATCTTGTTTCCTTACTTGATGACCCAGAAAAAAACTGATAGCCAATTTGTTAAAGAATTCCGGTTCAAATTTCTCTACATTTAGCATTGCAAATATAGTCCTAAATTAAAAAAAAAATCTTATCCCCTGTATGTAATGATAATACCATACATTTTCATTAAGTGCCTGTTTGGGTATATGGATCCAATGGCCTTACAATTTGGAGTTATGTTACCATTTATGGTTGTCATTATGAATTTTCAAACCTTTTTTTTAATATAAAAATTATATATAGACTATTATAATGAAAAAATTTATTAAAAAAAAAATTAAATTTTTTTAAAAAAAATATTCAAAAAAAAAAAAAAAAAGAAATAAAAAACTTTTATTTCTAACTTTGAAAAAGTATCATTTTTTTCATGACAGTTTCAATGATGGTAAAAAAAAAAAAAACATAAAATTTTCTAATTTGGATTCTGTCCTAAGGCTTATTTTTGGAATCATATTGTCTTTAAATTAAAAAATGTTATATTAATATTTTGTCCTAAATCTTCTTCATAATACTGAAAAGTAGTCCTATGACGTTGATATTTTGCTGCCAAAAAAAATCCTGTGGCAAAATCCGCATCTCAAAACTATTTTAAATTATTTAAAATATGTACTTTAAAATTTTAGGGTCAAAATCTGCAAAATAAAATGAAAAGTTTATGAGATTTGTTAGTCTGGCTTTTTAAGATTTAATTTTCCACGTAAAGCAATTTTATTTTATCAATAACTGCATTGTGTATCTGCACTTTAGAAGTCACGATTATTGATTGATACATTATTTATTAAACCAACCGACAGCTAAAACTTCTTCAACCGTTTTTTAACAGACATGGCAGCACCAGATCTGATAACACTGTCTTTTCAATTTCATGTCATTCATAAGTGGCATTATACCATCAAAGTTAACTTTAATCTGTAACAAGATTATGAATTATGTGTTTTTGCATTAAGAAAACAATTCTAAATACCTGACTTTTAAAAGTATTTCTTTGTTTTAAAATTAAGACCACAGAGTACTGATAGATTCTGTAAATTTTTCTATTCCCTGGTGAAAATAATACAGTATTATTTTTTTTCTAAACAAACTTCATACTGGCTGGTACTAGATATCATTTTGTCAATGATTTTCAGTTTTTTGTGGGTTTTTTGTTTTGTTTTGTTTTGTTTTGTTTGTTTGTTTTTTTTTTTTTTAACTTTTATCATATAAGCATCATAAATTATATATCTGTAACGATTTTCAAACCATGAGGCCTTAGTCTGCCTTAGCTAAATCAAAAGTTTCTAAGATTTGTAAGTCTAATCTACCAGTACTTAAATTCAAACTTGCTTGGTGGCTCAGACTCATAGTGTGTCTTTGAAATTTGAGATACTGCTTTCTTGCTTGGTGCTCAGTACTAACAGGCTAGCATAATGACTGCTTTACATAAGCAGACCTGCCAACCCCCTGGGCAACTATTCAGTAAGATCAAGGACATTTTTCAGTAAGATTGCACCAGTTTCAGAAAGATTTTACAAAAGTCAGTTTTTATCAATTAGACGTATTTTAATTAGATGTTAAGGCTTTAAAATCACCTAAATCACACCAATTAATACTGATTCCTTTTTTTCAGAGCCGACTCTCCATAATCTGCCAGATCTGCTTTGCGTTTGCTCATTTTTGAGATGTGACAGTTACCACGAGAAACTTTAAAATCACACAGATGCTTGATTATTACACTTTAGAATGTCTTTGAAATGCTTTACTATCAAACGCTCTTCGGACTTTGCGTAACGACAGTGATCGCTGGCTATCTTTTGAATGATTTATTGTAATCTGCATGCCTTAAAAGTGTTTCCAGGACAGTTTTCTAAAACATGGTTTGGAAACGTAAAGACAATGTAAGATAATATCCGGAAAGGATAAAAATTGGAAGAAAACATGCTGTATCCGTCCAATTCTAAGAATTAAAAATTTTCAGCAATTTTCAGTAAGAACTACGGAAAAATCATAAGGGTTGGCAGGTCTGCATAGGACCAGAATAATGAGACTGAGGCAACAAATAAGCTTGTCTGCAGCATACTGACTCTATAAGCTAGCATTTTAAGGTCCTCTGAGTGCAAGCCTGTAAAACGTGGACCATAAAAAAAAATTTGCACAACTAAAAGAAAAATTGCTGATGTAATGTAAAACAACATTATAACCAACTAACTACTAACATTCAGTTTTTTTCCTGACATTTTAGTTTTGATCTTTTAAATAAAGTCAATTCTCTCGTCAATAATAACAGGCTACATGTACATGTATATCTGCACTTTCCAAGTCACAATTATTGATTAAACAATTATTTCTTAAACCAACTAACAGCTAAAACTTGTTCAACTGTTTTAAACATTCCGACGGACATTGCCATCACAGATCTGATAATACTTCCTTTTCAATTCAATACCATTCTTAAACTGGTGTTATATCATCAAAGTTGGCTTAATTCCGTAAAAACGATAATGGCTTATGGTTCTCTATGGATATTGTAAAAACAATTCCAAATTCCTGACTTTAAAAGCATTTCTTTGTTACCGAACCTTTCTGGGAATTTACGTCAAAATTGATTTACATTTTCTACAATATCTAATCAGGAAAACCAAATGCTACTTAAAAGCATCAATGTTTTGATAATTGTTCACCTACTACTTAATTCCAAAAAGCAGTGAAAAACATCAAAAGATAATTTCAAACTACGACATTTTTTTATACAGATTTCTAAAAGCATTGATACGATAATCATACTTAAAAGCTTCAGAATTCTTATTGAATTATTAATTTCTTTTTTTTATTTTACAAAAATACATTGTATTACTAAATGTATAAGCATTTAATTAACGCGACAAGCTAATGGGGAATGCAATTAGAACATTAGGTATATAGACAATATGAAAGGATAGAACAACAGCCAATTATAATACTGCTTTGTTTATGTAAAAATTACAAGACTTTCTATGAAAACATAAAAGATAGAGAAATGTCACAAAAAAGGTAAAAATGACTTTCAATTTAAGGTGAATATATTCTGTCTGTTACAAGAACAAGCCTACTTAACTGTTCCACAAAATATTTTGCAATATAGTAAATGGACAATTCCAATAAAACTAAATATCCAGAACAATGCTCATATTCAAAAATAATTCAACTTTGATGTATCTAAGATAGATAGATTGATTGATCATGTCTTACACTCCAATCACGATTCTCTAACTTATATCAATGTGGTCGGTTCTGGAATGGTGAAGGAAACTGGTGCAAAAAAAAAAATAAAAAAACAAGAGGCCCAATAGGGCCTGTATTGCTCACCTGGAATACCCTTATTTTGTTCTTTGCTTTTTCTTTTTAAATATATCCAATCAGTAAAATGTAAACAAACTCACTAGCAAAATCCTTATTTTCTATTATTTCAAGCACTATTTATCATAAATTTCCTTTCAATTGGCCATGTACTTTCAGAAGATTTAGACTGAAATAAACCTTATTTGCATGTTACATAACTATTGCAAAAATGAAAAATTGTACAGAAAAACCCATTAAATATGTTTTATCCCCAACATCTAGTTTCTATGTTATAAATTTAAACAAATTCAGTACATAAATAAACCCATAAGGGCCATTTTTAGATTTTTGCTATTTATAGTAACAGCAGCCATCTTGGATTTCCGACAGACATGTCGGATAAAATTTTGAATCTATACCACCCAAGGACCTTCCACACTCAATATCCTTTCAATTGGCCATGTACTTTCAGAGAAGAAGATTTTCAAAGATTTCGGCTAAAAATGAACCTTATTTGCATATGACGTAATTATTGCACAAACAAAAAATTGTACAGAAAAACCCATAATATATGTTTTATCTCCGACATCTATTTTCTATGTTTCAAATTTCAACAAAATCGGGACATAAATAAACCCATAATGGCCATTTTTGGATTTTTGCTATTTATAGTAATGGCAGCCATCTTGGATTTCCGACAGACATGTCAGATAAAATTTTGAATCTATACCACCCAAGGACCTTTTACACTCAATATCCTTTCAATTGGCCATGTACTTTCAGAGAAGAAGATTTTCAAAGATTTTGGCTAAAAATGAACCTTATTTGCATATGACGTAATTAATGCACGAACGAAAAATCATACGGAAAAACCCGTAATATATGTTTTATCCCCCGACATCTATTTTCGATGTTTCAAATTTCAACAAAATCGGGACATAAATAAACCCATAATAGCCATTTTTCGATTTTTGTTATTTATAGTAATGGCAGCCATCTTGGATTTCAGACAGACATGTCGGATACAATTTTAAATCTATACCACACAAGGACCTTTCACACTTGATATCATTTGAATTGGCCATGTACTTTCAGAGAAGAAGATTTTTAAAGCTTAAAATAAACCTTATTTGCATATTACGTAATTATTGCAAAAACTAAAAATCGTACAGCGAAACCCGTTATATATGTTTTATCCCCCGACATCTATTTTCTTTGTTTCAAATTTCAACAAAATCGGTACATAAATAAACCTGTAATGGCCATCTTAGATTTAGGACGGACATGTCGGATACAATTTTTAATCTATAGCAGTTAAGGACTTTTCATACCAAATTTCATTTGAATTGGCCTATTAATATTGGATTCAGAGAAGAAAATTTAAGTTTACGGACACACGGACGCACACACGGACGCACACACGCTTTACCATTCCATAAGCTCACCCTGGCTTTGCCAGGTGAGCTAAAAAAAAACCTATTGACCTTCAGTAAGTGAGCTGAAACAAACTTTTTCACACTAGGATCTACTTGAGAAGGGTTCAAACCTAGTGGTAAGTGACCTCAGTAAATGCCTGCTTTAGACCAATCAGTCACCGAGGCCCCTGATGTATTCAAGAAAATTTTTATTTTGTTATTGCCAACACATTTACAGATTTCAAACAAATAATACATATAAAACAGTGAACAATCTCTAAATTATGATCTTCATTATAGAATTTTATTGTTTTTGTATGGCAACACATGTACAACATTTGCATTTCAAATTAACTTAGATAAGAGGTTTTAAGAAGAGATGTTTCATATGTTTTTACCTAATCATCCCATTGAGAGTTTAATATAGTGGTTATAACATTTTAAAATGTCAAAAATACAACTTTTTTGATAAATGTATTTTACTCTTCAAGGTCTAAAACATTTATCGTTCCCCAAGCGAAATAGCTGACTGACGCCCTGTCCAAACCAATGTATTATTGCAAGATTTGAAGGGAATTATTTACCTCAACTATAGCAGGATTAACACATACATTAGATAGCTCTGTATTCACTATCTGAGTAGGAAGCATGACTTTTTTTAAGTTTCCAACCCACAAAAGTGTGGGGTGAAAGAACTGTTTTCTCTACTGTTTCTTATGATTCTTCTGCCCAAATTTTGTCCGAAACTTTTCTCAGAAATGGAAAGTCATATCAACCTAAAACTTTCTGCAGATAACAAGCATCATCTAAAGGTGTGTTAACAGTAATTTTTTTTCCCACAATTTGCAAACAAGAGCTATATTTATCAGAGTTTAATGCCCCCTCTAACAACATATTTTTTTTAAACAGTTATTTCTTCCTTAAAACTTGGTGGTGGGAGGCTTGGTTGTCAGTGTGCCTGCCTAATGACAATGTCTAGTTTTTTTTTTTTTTTTTGCTACTTTTTCACAATTGACATATGCACAATTGTAGATAAAATTGAAATCATCTCCTACATGATTCATTGTATGAATCATAGCACCAGCGTGACAATGAATCATATATAGAAGGTTTTTTATCATTTTGCTATCATGATGCATACAAACATAACATTTTGTCCATGTATCTGTTACTCTGTTTCCTGAAAGTCCTGTCATTTATATCAAGGCTATCAATTCTAAAATGGTGAAAGGGGAAAGGGGGAAATCAGGTCTCTGTTTCACAATCATTCACTAAACTGAGTGTACACTCAAATCAAATTTGGGAAAATTTCAATGTTAACTTTTAAGAAGTTACACAGTTAAAATTGAATCTAATGTTACATTTAAATTATTTAGTCTGTTGAACAAAACATTGTGTCATAAAACTTCAAAATTCCTAAAAGTTTGATGAGAGAAAAATGTGAATATATGAATTGAGTGTACACTCAATTGAGTAAATGATTGTGAAACTGATTGATTCTTGGTGATTTTACACTTCAACCCCTAAGTTTTAATCCAACTTGGACGGATCCTACCGTGAGAACATTTGTCAGTTTTGTTTGCTAAAGCTTGGGGGTTTTTTCCTGGCACTCCAGGTTCCTCCACCCTCCCAGAACTAAACATCTTGATAAAAGTAAAAAAAAATCTTGTCTCTGTTTTCCACACCATTACTCCACTCCACTCCACTCATAATTTTTTTTGTTTATAAAAATTTCAATCACCATTTATCATTTAAACTGACTAAATGATAAGAATGACCTTTGGTAAAAATAATACCTGTAATTAAAAAAAAACTATTACCCAAGAGTATTAACAATCGCTTAAGATCGTTATCGGTGTTCTAATACTCTAAAGATAATATAATAAATCATCTTCTACATTTCTGCCATAATTCTTTACCTGAGATGTATCTATCTGAATAGTATCTGAACACAAAAGGTGAAATTGAACAAGCACCCCCCCCCCTCCATGTGTTTAAAAAAAAAATCAAATACAAACAAACAAACAAACCATCAGCTTTATAGTAATCAAACTGATCAAATATTGGATGATAATTAAGATTTTTCACAGAGATCATTCAAATTTCAAATATTAATTAAACTAATCAAATACTGAAGAACAATTAAGTATTTCAGGGACACCATGTTAAAGTCAGTGTATGCATACATATATACATATTGTGATCTCTCATCATTTCCCTGGTGTATACTTCAAAGCTAATAAAACACTGTCTATATGCTGTCTATTATTCACAGAAAGTGATTGCAGCTTATGTTATTGATCAGTCAGAATGGAACCTTTTCTAATTTTGGTCTGGACTAGCCAAGTCAAACTAGGTGAAAATCATTTTATTATAATATGACATACATTAAAGAGACTGGTTGAATAACAGGCTGTTTCTTGGTGCTTAAATGACTGCACAGCACTCCATAATGTGTTTCCACTCAACCATGTGGTTGACAGGCTAGCTAATGTGCATCAATGATTTTTCACTTACTGCCCAAGCCAGGAGTAAAGAACTACAGTAATACACAATGCATACAGCTTACAGAATATATGATTCAGGAATATATCTTAGACAAGATGGCAGTGGCGTGGAGTAATGGAATTTTTTACCCCTGTCAAGATTTTTTTCACCCATATCCAGTCAGCAAGTTCAGAGATAGTGTAGGAAATCGAAATGTCCAATGACCTTTGACAAGAACAGTGACAAACTTTCTCAAAGATAATTTCTCCTTAGCACTATGATTTACCCCAATCATCTCAGAACTGACTGTCTCAATACAGGTGAATAAGTCTGGACTCAACTCAAACTCATGAAAAACCTCCTAACTACAAAACATACTCAAATGTTTTTTTTATTTTAATTTATAGTCTAGAATATCTAATCTGCTAATTATTAAAAGTAATACAATCACTATGGAGAGATTTCATAGCTAATATATCTAAAAACTCATGATGATTAACAACAAAGATCATTTGATAATAATGAAAAAGATCTGCAGAAAAAAATGATATTGTCTTTTTTTTTAATTAACAAATTCCATTATAATTCACTGTAACACATGCATGATCATTCAAAATAATATGGTTTTCTCCCTTTTTTAATTATTTATAACAGCAAACTCCCAGCTGACAGCTGCCATCCAGGTAGCTTGTATAACACAACTACAGCTGGATTTGATTTTGTTTTGTTTATAAATGATCAATAACAATGAAAGTTATACAAGGTCAGGTATTACACTGTGTTCTAATTGGACATTATATGTCTGTCTCAATGATCAAAACAGTTAAAATTACTGGTATGTCTCGGCAGAACAATTATCAATACAAGTAAATATATCAATATTTACATATCCAGCTAAAATGGTTTTAAACAGTTCTTTGTCATGCATGATATACAGATTTAAAGCATTGGATTTATTTTTAGTTTGGATTTATCTATCTATATCTATCTATCTATATATATATATATATTGTACTTTACATGCCAAATGGCTAATCTAAATGCTTTCTCTATTGGAGTTTATATTATAGCCTAAAATGTGTACAAAATTGGAATATTCATCCCATACTTTTCATTCATGAAATATACTTATAATATATAAAATATATCCAAGCCAAAAAGAGCACTTTTAATTTAGTCGATGCCTATGTCACTTAAACAATTCAATTTCTTCTGTGCCTAAGTTCACATAATATTTCATACAGTTAAAAAATTTCATTTGTACTTCCACAGAAATGTTCAAATTATGAAAAAAAAAATCAAATATTCTTTACCTTTATACATACCTAGTAAACTATTAACTATTATTAAAAAACCTACAAAGCCCCTGTAACTACGAAGGTTAGAATCCAGCTCAGGCAGGACCTTGTGTGAGAAAAATTGTCAGTTTGTTGCCAAAGGTTGGTGGTTTTCTCTGGGGGGAATCCAGTTTACTCCAACATTCAAAACCTGACTGCTTTGATATTAGCAAACTAAACTTGAATAGAGTATATAAAGCATCATTACCCCACTTCAACCAAACCTATCAGACATGCATCTTCAGATGATACACAATGTGGATACCATGACGGCAATGGTATAATGTTCAATATGAAAACACAGAAAGAGTTGGCTGGTTCCCTCCATCATACCAGCCAGAAAGGACCGCCTCAATATAAATGAAAGAATATTTACAAGGTGTAAACTATCATTAATCCGTCCATGAATTCTGAACAAATTCAATGGTTTTCATTCCTCCATTAAAGGGTGTAAACCATCATTAATCCATCCATGAATTCTGAACAAATTCAATGGTTTTCATTCCTCCATTAAAGGGTGTAAACCATCATTAATCCATCCATGAATTCTGAACAAATTCAATGGTTTTCATTCCTCCATTAAAGGGTGTAAACCATCGTTAATCCATCCATGAATTTTGAACAAATTCAATGGTTTTCATTCCTCCATTAAAGGGTGTAAACCATCGTTAATCTGTCCAATTTGAGAAAATTCAATGGTTTTCATTCTTTCATTGATTATCACAACTCTTATGTTGTTGACAAATAAAGCTAAAAAATAAAATTAACTAATTACTATTGGAATTGAATTGAGAGAAATGCAGTGGTGTGTGTATGAATTCAAGCCAATAAAAATCATTTTCCTCCTGGCTAATTGAAGTCACTATTTCTTAATTAAATTTTCTTTCTTTCTCCTTTCTTTCTTTCTCTCTATTCTTTTTAAATTCACACCATCAATAAGTCCCACATATCCCCAAGATTATATATTTCTGCTTAAAGAAAGGCAAAAAAAAAAAAACCAAAACAAACAAACAAATGTTTACATTTTTACTCAACATTACTCAACAAGAAAATGAAACAAAGCTTTAATTCCCAAGTGGAAAAACAAAAGTAAACCTTTAATAAAAGTAGTTGCTGTTAATTCTAACATGTCTGAATCACCAAGATGTTTGGAAGACATAGAATAATTTGTGCTGGAATAAATTTATCTAAATTGACAGAGATGATAACCAACAAGATAAATAGAGCGTTTGATTGGATTTCTTCGTCCGATTGTCACACATTTCAGGATGAGGACGCAAAATAAAATTCATCATATATCTAGTATGACTGCATACCGAAAAAAAAATAAATAAATAAATTGAGAGTAAACATAATTAACAGGTTGTTGCTGTATTGCAAAATTATATACATGTATATATATATATATATATATATATATATATATATATATATATATATATATATATATATATATATATTACATATATATATATGATATATTTTTTGCTTTACTGTTAAACTGATCATTTATAATTGAATCATCAAGTATTCAAGCTGTGACTTCCAAATAATAATCACAAAACTCAATAAAAAAGACCAGATAGCTGACAGGCTCATAAAGTAGGCCAATCGTGATTGAATTTTAGCAGGATTTTCAATAAAAAAAACCATACTGTAATTACATGGTGCCTTTTAAAAGATAATACAGTAATGTGTCAAGCTCATTATCGGTAAAACACTGCTTCTTCTCTAGACATGATAAAAAAGTCTATTATATTATACACACAGAATACAAAATACAGTTTGAATTTATATTAAATTATTGTTATATATTCTTTCCATGTCACCTTAGACTGTTAAATCTGCTGATACGAAACTTGTTGAGAATTTGAAACATCATTAAAGATGGTCTCTTGATTGATAAAAAAAAACTCACAATGTTTGATACTAAACCAGGTTACAGTGACAAGTCTCAAATTAATTTACCCTTGAGAATTTATCTAAACGAAACTACATGGTAAGAAATAGTTTGTGCTAGTTTGTACTTTTCTAACAGCAACTTTAAAAAATGTTAGTACTCAACTTAGCTTAATGTCAAAGATAAACTATGCAAACCACCAATTCTATTATACCTCTACCAAACTAACTAAGAACTTTATATTTGTTACAAAGACAGGAACCCTTTTCAAACATTTTGGCTAAACAAATGACAATAATAAAAGCCATATGCTTCAAGAATTTTATCTTTTTCATTTTTTTTTCTATTTTCAGTCATTAAGATGCAAACTTAGTTAACAGGTATAATTGTTAAATATTGACTACCCATGAGCAGATACCGCTGCTGGTGGAGTAAAACTCCCCAAGGGTATCCATAACTCAGTAGGCAGTACTTTGTGCTGTCAGAAAATGTACCTTGTGTCAAAATTTTCAGCTAATTTTAAAACTATGATTTGTTCCCTCATGCAAAGCATTCCTAAGCTGTAGTTGGATTCATATAATTTTGAAACTTTGGATTCATTAATTTTCATATGTTTTAATTATCATTTTGACCAATCAACTTTTTCGGCCCATAGTGTCTGACACTGATGAGGAATGGATTTCCAAAATGTGCACATATGGCATAGCAAAATTAAACAGATATTATTGTCAAATATTTAACATGTAAGATTTGTAAACAGTATAAATAAAAAAGATACAAAGATATGTGTACTCTTTTATCCAAAATGTTTTGTATTGCTAATGTTAGCCTACAACATTACGATACTTGTAAGTACAGTAAAACCTGCCTTAGAGGCCACTTCTCTATAAGACCCACCTGCTTATGAAGGCCAATAATTTCTCAGTTGCTTTTTATTCATACAATATGAACTTGAAAATATGAAAGGCAACTGTCCATTTAAGGCCATTTTTACAGATTACCATGGGTGGTTTTTATAGACAGTTTTGACTGTATATGTGTGTTTACTTACAACATGAAGTCTTGTTCCCAGGCAGGATTGTTGCCTTTGACCTGAATTGTTGTCGATTTCACATTTTGTAGTTTTAATGTCACATATGTATTGAATCTCTCTGAAAGTAAAGAATAAAGAATATTTTGAGAACAATGTAATTTGTCTTGATCATCAAAATGCTTTAACTTTAAGACTATATATAAATAAATATAAATATATATATATATATATATATATATATATATATATATATATATATATATATATATATATATATATATATATATATGATAGGAAGATAGGATGCAAACCCTAAACTGACAATGACGCACACAACCATAACAACATATGGTAAAGTTCTACCTCCTTTCGGTAACAAGCTGGTAAACTATGACAGAATGAAAAGTACCCCCCCCCCCCCCCCTTCCTCAAAAAAAAAAAAAATAAATAAATGGGAGAACTTTTTGTGAGCTGCTGATTTAGATATTTCAGCTGTGGTTTGTATATTGCAGAATTTTCAAGCACAAAAAATGAATAAATATCAATTATATTCATTCCATAATTGGATAATATTTTTAAGCAGTAATGGCAATGAAACATATCTCTCTCTCTCTCTCTCTCTCTCTCTCTCTCTCTCTCTCTGTAAATATATATATATATATATATATATATATATATATGATAGGATGATAGGATGCAAACCCTAAACTGACAATGACGCACACAACCATAACAACATATGGTAAAGTTCTACCTCCTTTCGGTAACAAGCTGGTAAACTATGACAGAATGAAAAGTACCCCCCCCCCTTCCCCTTCCTCAAAAAAAAAAAAAAAAAATTAAATGGGAGAACTTTTTGTGAGCTGCTGATTTAGATATTTCAGCTGCAAAAAAATTTCACTTTTTATGTAATTTTGCAAATTGAATGTTTGAAATATTTTCACGCCATATTATTATTTAAAATTTATAGGTTTCGTAAAAAAAAGAGTGTTATAAAAGATACCCAAAACCAAAAAAAATCTTTAATGTAATTGAAGTAGGCGTTTTAAGGAATGTTATGATAAAATGAGATTATGATTACCTGTCATTTGCTTTCCCGCTTTATAGGTACCTTATATCTGGGTTTCATAAGAGCTCGCTATTCAGATAAACATTGGCCAAAGAATTGTCAACTGTCACAAATGTTCATGGAAAAAACGTGGTATGTATATTGCAGAATTTTCAAGCAAAAAATGAATAAATATCATTTATATTCATTCCATAATTGGATAATATTTTTAAGCAGTAATGGCAATAAAACATCTCTCTCTCTCTCTCTCTCTCTCTCTCTCTCTCTCTCTCTCTCTCTCTCTCTATATATATATATATATATATATATATCCTTATCTATAGTATCTATTTCAATATTCTACTGAGAAGTTCAATTAATTAATATATGGAAATATTTGTCTTATGACACATGCACTTGAATTTCAACCATTTCCAATTCAAGAGACCATATGTTTCATCACCCATCACCATTTGTTACACCCTATTAAACCTCAATATACAGCATTAAATCCCCAATAGTCCCTTTCCTGTCACTCAATGGTCATATTAACACCTGTTCTAACACACTTAAAGTGATATTGACATGACATTAGTCTAATTTATTTCCAACTGCTAATTGTATAAATGCAGTTGAATACACAAAGCTATTCCCAAACCAGACAGCTGATGAAATGAAAACATTTGTTGTCAGCTCTGTAAGTGACAGGTCAAAGGGTCAAATTACATAGGTTTCACTCATTTAAAAGTGATAATGCTGCACCTCAATAAATGGTTTTGTTGAACTGACACATCCAAGCCAACAACAAGAGGCCCATGGGCCTTAATGCTCACCTGAGGAAATGTCCAAAAACTTACAAAAAACTTAATTACAAAAACTTCACAAAATTCCTCAAGTTTTGAAATGCTGCAAAAAATTAATCTAGCTCATATGCATGATTTTACTATAGTACAATGAATAATTTCAAAATCATTAACCATATGGTTATGCAGCCATGATTTTGATCTTTGAACATATGAACTTGCAACCTTATATCAAAATGGTTGTACTATCAACTCCTACAATATTCTAATATACATGCTTGAATAAAAAGTTAATGGTTTTCAAGATAATTCCCAATTTCAGTACACGTATGCAGCTATGACCTTGAACCATATATCAAAATGATTCTCATATCAAAACTTACAATATTCTAATATACATGCCTATACAAAAAGTTAATACGGTAGTTTTCAAGATAATTAACAATATCTTCTTTTACAGCTATGACCTTGAACTTTGAACATATGACCATGAATCATATATCAAAATAATTGTCATATCAATACATACAATATTCTTATATACATGCCTGTGCAAAAAAATAAAAGTTTCCAAGATAATTAACAATTTCAGTACACCTATGCAGCTATGACCTTGACCTTTGAACTTATAACATATATCAAAATGATCGTCATATCAATACCTACAATATTCTAAAGAACATGCTTGTATAAAATGTTGATAGTTTTCAAGATAATTTACAATTTCAGTCTTCTTATGCAACTATGACCTTGACCTTTGAACATATGACCTTGAAACATACTGTAAATCAGGAAATTAATGCGAAAAATGCGAGGCCCGTCTTATCGCATTAATTTCTTGTCGCATTTATTTTCCGATGTCTGTATTCTGTATATTTATTGTAAATTGAGTTACCTCCCTTAACCGGAAGTTGTTATCGTAACTGATTAATTAGAGCATATTTTCATTTAGCGGTAATTTTTTGCTGTTTCTTTCCTACTGGGAATTTTGCTACGGGTGGAATCGTAACTGATACATCATTTTGAACCTTGACTGGAACATCAAATTGAAAGAAATGTGATTATAAGTAATCTTACATTCTAAACTCCTGAGTTGAAGACGAACATCAGTTGTACACATGCCAACATGGACGTCCTAATTTTGAATGCTTTATTTTAATAAAAACTGCAAGTGTTATATTTGAGTATGTTTTTTTATTTAAAAAAACACTCGTTTCTTTGATCTGATAATCTTTTACCACCCTGATTAATTTAAAACAATGGGCCATCGGCGCTTAAGAATTTACCCTCTGCACACCTTACTGTTTATTTTAATAATACCTACCAAAAGTTTGTTTATAACGTGTTTTTAAATTTAGGAAGACATAACATAATGATTTCTGAGTCCACAATTTAATGTTTATAATTGTAAGATAAAAATTTTAAAAATTGAAATTTAAAAAATCGCATTAATTTCAATACGCATTTTACTTCAAAATCGGCAATTCGCATTAATTTCATGACCCATTATATCAAAATGATTATCATATCAATAATTACAATATACCAATATACAAACAAAAAGTTTATAGTTTTCAAGCTAATGCACATTTTTTGTATTTATAAACTAAAAATAACATTTCAGGGGCCACAACTCCTAGATGGATTATCATATAGTTACAAAACTTGGTATCATGTTAGTTTTGTCATGATAAACATTTTAACAATGTTTTGAATTCATCTTTTAGTCCCCCGCCGCAACGCAGAGCGGGAACATAGAAATGCCGGGCGTCCGTGCGTCCGTGTTTCCGTCCGTCACACTTTTTTGTAAGCGCTCTCATGCCTACAAATTTCAACGGATTTTCATTAAATTTAAACGAAATGTTTATACCACTATTACCTTGGTCAAGTCCGAAAATCAGCATTGGTCGATACTTTTTGTTGGAGTTATGGGACTTTGTGACCTTGTAAGCCCTCTCATGCCTACAAATTTTGACGGATTTTCATTAAATTTATACCAAATGTTTATACCACTAATACTTTGGTCAAATTAAATCAGCATTGGTCGATACTTTTCGTTGTAGTTATGGGACTTTGACCACAATAATGACTCTGTTTTATCCAAAAATTGACCTTGTAAGCGCTCTCATGCCTACAAATTTTGACGGATTTTTCACACTTTTTTTGTAAGCGCTCTCATGCCTACAAATTTTGACGGATTTTCATTAAATTTATACCAAATGTTTATACCACTAATACTTTGGTCACGTTCCAAAATCAGCATTGGTCGATACTTTTTGTTGTAGTTATGGGACTTTGACCTAAATAATGACTCTGTTTTATCCAAAAATTGACCTTGTAAGCGCTCTCATGCCTACAAATTTTGACGGATTTATCACACTTTTTTGTAAGCGCTCTCATGCCTACAAATTTCGACGGATTTTCATTAAATTTATACCAAATGTTTTTACCACTATTACCTTGGTCAAATTCGAAAATCAGCATTGGTCGATACTTTTTGTTGGAGTTATAAGACTTTGTGACCTTGTAAGCGCTCTCATGCCTACAAATTTTGACGGATTTTCATTAAATTTATACCAAATGTTTATACCACTAATACTTTGGTCAAATTAAATCAGCATTGGTCGATTCTTTTTGTTGTAGTTATGGGACTTTGACCACAATAATGACTCTGTTTTATCCAAAAATTGACCTTGTAAGCGCTCTCATGCCTACAAATTTTGACGGATTTATCACACTTTTTTTGTAAGCGCTCTTATGCCTACAAATTTTGACGGATTTTCATTAAATTTATACCAAATGTTTATACCACTAATACTTTGGTCACGTTCCAAAATCAGCATTGGTCGATACTTTTTGTTGTAGTTATGGGACTTTGACCTAAATAATGACTCTGTTTTATCCAAAAATTGACCTTGTAAGCGCTCTCATGCCTACAAATTTTGACGGATTTATCACACTTTTTTGTAAGCGCTCTCATGCCTACAAATTTTGACGGATTTTCATTAAATTTATACCAAATGTTTTTACCACTATTACCTTGGTCAAATTCGAAAATCAGCATTGGTCGATACTTTTTGTTGGAGTTATAAGACTTTGTGACCTTGTAAGCGCTCTCATGCCTACAAATTTTGACGGATTTTCATTAAATTTATACCAAATGTTTATACCACTAATACTTTGGTCAAATTAAATCAGCATTGGTCGATTCTTTTTGTTGTAGTTATGGGACTTTGACCACAATAATGACTCTGTTTTATCCAAAAATTGACCTTGTAAGCGCTCTCATGCCTACAAATTTTGACGGATTTATCACACTTTTTTTGTAAGCGCTCTTATGCCTACAAATTTTGACGGATTTTCATTAAATTTATACCAAATGTTTATACCACTAATACTTTGGTCAAGTTCCAAAATCAGCATTGGTCGATACTTTTTGTTGTAGTTATGAGACTTTGACCTAAATAATGACTCTGTTTTATCCAAAAATTGACCTTGTAAGCGCTCTCATGCCTACAAATTTTGACGGATTTATAACACTTTTTTGTAAGCGCTCTCATGCCTACAAATTTTGACGGATTTTCATTAAATTTATACCAAATGTTTTTACCACTATTACCTTGGTCAAGTTCGAAAATCAGCATTGGTCGATACTTTTTGTTGGAGTTATGGGACTTTGTGACCTTGTAAGCGCTCTCATGCCTACAAATTTTGACGGATTTTCATTAAATTTATACCAAATGTTTATACCACTAATACTTTGGTCAAGTTTGAAAATCAGCATTGGTCGATACTTTCTGTTGGAGTTATGGGACTTTGACCACAATAATGACTCAGTTTTATCCAAAAATTGACCTTGTAAGCGCTCTCATGCCTACAAATTTTGACGGATTTACATGAAATTTATACCAAATGTTTATACCACTAATACCTTGGTCAAGTTCCTAAATCAGCCTTGGTCGATACTTTTTGTTGGAGTTATGGGACTTTGACCACAATAATTACTTCATTATATCAAAAATTGACCTTGAAAGTGCTTTCATGCCTACAAATTTTAAGATATTCATAAAATTTATACCAAATGTTTTATGCTCACACAAAGATGAGCTTGAAGGGCATATTGTTTTACTCCTTTCCGTCTGTAATTCAGTACAAACGTGGGTCTGTTTGTCCATCTGTATACTGTTATATCGCGCTCCGCCCCAACATCTAATATATTGCTAGTTTATTAACATCTAAAGATGTTCCTCCCAACCTCCCCACACATTTAATTCTGGAACAGCCCTGAATGTTTGAAAATATTGCAATTTTATATACAGTATATCGAAAATATTGCAATTTCATATACAGTATACTAGTATACTGCTTGACCAGCGGGGGACCCAGGAATTCTATTCTTGTTAGTTTACAGATGCATCACAAAATTATTAATGTAGACTGATGCTGTTACGCCAAAAAAATAGTTCTATCAAGAAAACACTTGATTCAATTGATATAATAATTTTATTATTTGAAATAAATAACAGATGCAATCCAATATCAGTTTCTATGACAAAATCTGGCAGTACAGAATTGTCAGAATCATCGGAGTCCATATTTTTGTTTTGTAAACAAAAGCACATGTACCGGCGCATAGGAATACACTACGTAATCAATCGTTGACTAGATAGCATGTGACATCTTAACTTCAACCGTAAAACAGCGATTTTTATGTGGTCGAGGTCCAATCAAAATTCTGTTCACAAAATATTTGCATTAGAATGGATTGATGAGTATCAGATAAGGTTGTTAAAAAAAGGGAGAAAATAAATATACATATGAAGCCTAAGGTTTCAAACCAAATTGCCTTAATTTTATGTGAAAGTTGAGTTGAGTATAGTGTTTAACGCCCCGGTCAAGAATATTTGACTTATATCGAGACATCCCAGCTATAGATGAAAGTGCAGAATTTTTGTCTTTGTGTTGCACTGATGGCTTTATACAGCAGGGTTCTTTATTGTGTCACGCCTACCGTGACATGGGACCTCATTTTTTTAAGTTCCCATCCGAAAGAACCGTGACTTTCATTTCGTAAGACAGAGTGCTTGGCGAAAGAACAGTCACTACCCACTTTAAAGTCTTGAGTCAGACCTGGCCAGGGTTCAAACCACAACCTCCCACTCACGGAGCAAGCACTCTATCAACTGAGCTACTGTAGTTTTTTTTTTGTTTTTATGTGAAGAAGAATACATGCTAGTTGGCTTGTTAACGATTTATAATTTTTCCCAGTATCCACCATCAATAAAATGAACCTCTCAGTTAAGTAAAAGGAATTTTGACTGGAACATAAGATACTATTACTTCTTCACAAAGATTATGTTAATATAATTATTCTTATATAATATAACAGTTATGGACTTTTGAGTGGATGGATAATTGACTGTAAAATGCAAACTAAAGACTCAAATGGTCATCTTTACGTAACTGATATAAAATCAAAAATTTTTAGAAAAAAAAATTAACAATATTAACCTTGAAGAGTCTTATACAGAAGTAACAAGTTTTTAAATAAAACAATTGTAATATATAACAGTTTCATTTTCTAAATCTATCTGATTTATTTTTCCCCGATTTTAAATTTACTGCAATAAGTTATTTTTAATATGTTTTTAATACAGTAATATTCATCACGTGAGAAAAAAAACCAAAAAACAATGTTGTTTTTGTTTTAGTGTTGTTGTTGTTTTTTTTTTTTTTTAATAATTATCGACAGAGAATTTACAATACTAATAATACTAATTATAATCTATTCCATCTATTTCTATTGCCAAGTTAGTTCATTCCAATCATGGCTTGGCTCAAATATTTACACTTTACTGATCATAAACTGTCCGTTCAGGTTACAATGCTGCTGGTTCATTTAGACAACCAATAATTAAATCTACACAAAAATCTTGACTCAAAATGCATAAAGTGGACAGTAACAAATTAGATATGGAAGCTGTCAATTCTTACTGGACATGTCTTTGACAAGTTGTGTATATAACACACTTAGTTACAACTGACCGTTTGTTGTCCAAGAACAGTGACTTTGTTAATAAATGGATACATCACATTCAAAGAGTCAATCTCAGCTAACCAATAATTACTATTAAAATCAGCTTCTAGATCTGTGCCGTGAATCTTCAGAATACAAATGTAATAGTTCAGTTGGTAGAGCATTCACTCAATATAAAATGTTAGGGGTTACAAAAATGACCTGGTCTGGCCAAAGTCTTGAAAAAAAAAAAGCAGTAATCTGTTTTACAATCACTGTTCAAAATTGTTAAACAAAAGTGAAATGTCCTTCAGAAGATACCTTGTAAATTTATAAACTGTGTCATGGAATGTAAGAAATTTTTTTTCCTCACTGAACAAGTGCCCTAATCAGGATTCAAAGGGTAATAATTTTTGCCATTTTACCTATTACTGATGACATGAACTATTCTCATCTTGGTTAAAATTCATTCCATCAATAATGAGCCTTATATTTTATAAAAAAAATTAAAATTAATTGACAAATCCTGTATATTTAGTCTACTTTAATTAGGAAATAGATATGCATGTATCTGCAAGTCAATATTAGAACTGAATTTTAATTCAGAATGTTCTTCAATTGTTTTAAATTGATTTTCATAATAAACATTTGTTAATAATAAGTTTCAAAATAAAATAGATTTTTTGCTAAATTAATAATTCAAAAATGGTAACTATAAATGTAGGTAAATAATTCTAAATTATAATATTATAATAATTAAACAAGAATTCCACAGATTTAAATGTCTTGCCTGGTTAGTTTTTGATCAAGTAGAAAATACATTACTTTAACATAAACTTTCACATTTTGACATGCCACTGCCACCGCAAACACTGAAAGAATAACACCTAAGTCTCACCTTATGGCGATGCCAGGCTTGACAAAAATTATATGCAACAAGTCCAAGAAATATTTTTGATAAATAAATTGTGCCATCAACCAACAACCTTAAATGTGTATTCCATGTGAGAAAAATATGTAAATTTTGATCAAAGGAGTGCAACCTGTTTTAGCTACATTATAAATAACATTTGTTACCATAAGTAAAGTAAGCTGCTTTCCATAAGCACATTTTGGCAGACAAGAAAACTAAAATGTGCTTATGGAAAGCAAAAAAAAAAAAAAAAAAAAAAAAAAAAGTCATTGTTAGTTTTTGAAATACAATGAAACTATAATTTAGGTCACATGGCAAATAATGAAAATAAAACATGAAATATTTGTAAAAAAAAAAAAATAATAATAATAATAATTAATTAAATAAATATATGTACTCCGAACTATTACTAATAATTTTATGTAAAAACATTTTTACATACATATTATATAATTTGAATACATACAACATTTACGGAGAAGTCTTGGATAAAAAAGAGAGTGAAAAAGAGTAGAAACAGGCTAATTTATAACTTATCAACAACAATTCTCTTAAATGCACAAAACAATTGATTTCATACGTGTTTAATAGAAGTCTGCATACATAACTTTGATCAATTTTGATGAAATGTGAAACTTTATAGTTTTAATAGAAAATAACATGTAAAATACAAATTTAGTAAGCAGTTGGGAAGATGGAACAATGTGAAATTTAATAATTTGAATGTATTTCTTAACAACATAAAAATAAGCCTTGATGGGGCTCCAACACACACACATCAAATCACTAATCAACACGTTTACAATTCAGCTATGTGTCCTGTGGGCGGACATGGCAGAGTGGTATTTTCACTGGCTTTCAAAGTCAAGGGCTGTGGGTTCAAACCTCACTCAGGACTTGGAAATTTTTGGAGATGATTTTCATCTTCTGCCTATACTAGAGCCATAAAAAGCTTGTTACCAGAATAGTCTTTCGGATGAGACTCAAAACCGAGGTCCCATGTCTCAGTGCATGCTAAAGACACCTCTGCAGAGTTTGAAAAAAGAGTAGGCCACCTGTGGCCGCTACAGAGGACGCTTACAACTAGAAGCATATGAATTAAATTAGAGATTAACTCAGAATATGATAAATATAATAATTATCTCAATGTTTCCTTGATTAGAAATTATTTCATGGTCAAATAAAATCTATAGAAAAGATTGGTTTGTTAGCCGATTGTAATGTTGCTTAGCATCTCATCAGCAATTTTTCAGCTATCTGTGAAAAGAGTTGAGTAATGGTGTTTAACATCCCAGTCAAGAATATTTCACTTATAGCAAGATATTGCCAGCTATAGGCGAAAGTGCAGAAATTGTGCCTGTGCATTGCCTTGATGGCATTATACAGCAGGGTTCTTTATTCTGACGAGGGATTTTTATTTTATGTTCCCATTCGAAAGAACCGTGACTTTCATTTCATAATGCCCAGTGCTTGGCAAAAGAACAGTCACTACCCACTTTCAAGTCTTGGGTCAGACCTGGCCAGGGTTCAAACCCATGACCTTCCACTTACGGAGCGAGCCCTCTATCAACTGAGCTACCACAGTGGTCATTTATCTTTGAAAAGAGCAAGGTTTTTAATCTTAGAACAAGTTTGTTGTGTATGCGTGAGAGTGTGTTATGGTCTGCATAAATGTACTAGCACACACTCAGGGGTGACTTTCTGTTAAGGTGCTACTACACCAAGCAAGTATGCAGCAGGGTAGCATATAACTCCCCCCCCCCCCCCCCCCAGTCCATTATCCTGGCACCAGCTGAACCAGTCAATACTCTGTTCTCTTAATGCCGAGTTCCAGGCGGGAAAGCAGTATCTGAAATGTTTAAGTCTTAAGTATGACCTAGTCAGGATTTAAACCTTTGACACTTCTGCTCTCGAGGTGGACACTCTACCACTGAGTCACTGAGGTGGCTATACACAAAGAGACAAAAAAACACTATCAAAAAGATTAACAAAGAAAAGCATGCTAAGAGCAGAGTTAGTTTCTACTATAGTACAACTAACACACTTATATAACATACATAATACATCTTTTTGTAAAAGTCACAGTGGTGCAACAAAATTGAAACTTAAAGGTGACAATTTTAACCTAAACTCAGTGTGCAGATATCAACTTAAAAAGAAGTGACTAATGATTCTAAAAAAACATATATTTAGAGAACTATTTTGTACATTAACTTACCCTCATCTGATAGTGCAAAAGAAACAGAGAAAAAATTCAAGTATTATGTATATAATACAATGTGCATTGTTGGATATATACCTTAAGCTCACTACACAAGTGTAAAATAAGCCCGATTGATGAAATCAAATAGTAAATAATAACACATATACTGACATTGTTTTTACATGACAATGTTTAAAGTAACATTATTGTTGCTTGTTGTACTAAACCAGAATTCTTACTCTGCTTGATGTGTTTAAATAGAGCTCATACTCTACTTGTTGTTGTTGTTAAACATAATAATAATTTTTCTGTATGTGATTACAGAATTATCTCTTTGCTTGTTGCAGTTACTTAGAACTCTCCCTCTGCTTTTTGAAGTTAACTGCTTGTTGTAGTTTACTAGAACTCTCCCTTTGATTGTTGTAGTTAACTAGAACTTTCCCTTTGATTGATGAAGTTAACTAGAACTCTCCCTTTGATTGTTGTAGTTAACTAGAACCCTCCCTTTGATTGATGTAGTTAACTAGAACCCTCCCTTAACCCTCCCTTTGATTGTTGTAGTTAACTAGAACTCTCCCTTTGATTGTTGTAGTTAACTAGAACTCTCCGTTTGATTGATGTAGTTAACTAGAACTCTCCCTTTGATTGATGTAGTTAACTAGAACCCTCCCTTTGATTGATGTAGTTAACTAGAACCCTCCCTTAACCCTCCCTTTGATTGTTGTAGTTAACTAGAACTCTCCCTTTGATTGTTGTAGTTAACTAGAACTCTCCGTTTGATTGATGTAGTTAACTAGAACTCTCCCTTTGATTGATGTAGTTAACTAGAACTCTCCCTTTGATTGATGTAGTTAACTAGAACTCTCCCTTTGATTGATGTAGTTAACTATAACTCTCCCTTTGATTGATGTAGTTAACTAGGAACTTTTCCTTTGATTGATGTAGTTAACTAGAACTTTCCCTTTTATTGATGTAGTTAACTAGAACTTTCCCTTTGCTTGTTGTAGTTAACCAGAACTCTTCCATTGTTTGTTGTAGTTAACTTTCATTGCTTATTGTAGTTAACTATAACTCTTCCTTTGATTGTTGTAGTTAACCAGAACTCTTCCATTGTTTGTTGTAGTTAACTTTTATTGCTTATTGTAGTTAACTAGAACTCTCCCTTTGATCATTGTAGTTAACAAGAACTCTCCTTTTGATTGTTATAGTTAACCAGAACTCTTCCATTCTTTGTTGTAGTTAACTTTCATTGCTTATTGTAGTTAACTAGAACTCTCCCTTTGATTGATGTAGTTAACTAGAACTCTCCCTTTGATTGATGTAGTTAACTTGAACCCTCCCTTTGATCATTGTAGTTAACTAGAACTTTCCTTTGATTGTTATAGTTAACCAGAACTCTTCCATTGTTTGTTGTAGTTAACTTACATTGCTTATTGTAGTTAACTAGAACTCTCCCTTTGATTGATGTAGTTAACTAGAACTCTCCCTTTGATTGTTGTAGTTAACTAGAACTTTCCCTTTGATTGATGTTGTTAACTAGAACTTTCCCTTTAATTGATGTAGTTAACCAGATCTCTTCCATTGTTTGTTGTAGTTAACTTTCATTGCTTATTGTAGTTAACTAGAACTAGTATTTTCCCTTTGATCGTTGTAGTTAACCAAAACTCTTTCTTTGCTTGTTGCAGTAAATTTAAACTTTTTGTTTTTGCTTTTTGCAGTAATTTTTAACTCTTCCTTTATTTTTGTAATTGACAAGAAGAACTCTTTGTTTGCTTGTAGCAATTAACCAAACATTTGCTTGTTTGCTGTACTTAAACAAAACTCTTTCTTTATTAGTTAATATGTTGTGGTTCACCAGACCTTGTTCTTTGCTTGTTGTAGTTCAGCATAAGTCTTTATTTGCTTGTTAAAGATAGCCAACATTCTTTTCTTTTTTCTATTTATTTGGCTTGTTTTAGGATAACTAAAAATCACTTTTTTACTTGCGTTAGTTAACCAGATCTTTATTCATTGTTTATCTAAAGTTTTTGGTGATATTATTACAAAAAGTTTTAACTGCATTGGATTTCAAATTATTCTGTGTTTGGAATGATAAAGAGCATTGAATACAATTTAAAAAAAAAAAAAAGATGAAAAGTCACATAAAGAATTATAACTATTCAAGAAAGATTTCACTGTTGCTATGCACACAATACACTTGACAACAGTGAAAACATTCTCTAGTATTTTACTAATTAGATTAATTTACTGGTTTCATTGCAGTTAAGACAAATCTTTTGTACTTAAAGAAACAAATTTCATAAATTTTACATCTTTACAAAACCTAAGGTCCTTAACCCTATTTTCATTGCAGTTTAGGCAAATCTTTTGTACTTTCATAAATTTTAAATCTTTACATTAACCAAAGGTCCTAAGCCCTCGTTTTTTTCCCATAAACTTTATAACCAAAATCATGTCCTGGCAGGCCAGCAATGATTCCTCAAACCTGGGACAAAGTTTCATAAATGCTTGAATATAAACTCATTTTATCAAAATAACGCATACAAGATGATTGCTTATGGTTTCCAAATCTATTTTAAGAAGTTGTTAAAGCTTAGAACTGTAAATCTAGTCTACATTTTCATCATTTGGTATTCTTCTGTGTCAAATTTATTTTAAAAAGTCATTAAATATAAGAACTGAAAATTTGTTATCCTTTGTCGTAACAACTTACCATTTAAAGAGACAGTTTTTTTTATCATTCCCATATATATTATTATGGAAGCCTATTTAAATCCTATTATGTGTCTCTTATTTTACACATTTGAAACCTTTGGGAATTTATTCTTACACCAAAATATAAGAGGTGAAAAAATTTTCGCTTCATTATATATACAATATAACATGCAATTTACAAGAGCAATATCCGAGGAGTCAATGACATCCAGAATGTGACAACAAGCCTGTGGTTGTCTAAACACAATCTATCATGTTATTTAAATATTCTGATAATTTCTGCTGCCATACACCCACCTGGAGGCCACAAGTGTCATCCTGCCTTTTGAGTGTACCATTCTAACCTGAGAATTAAAGGGCAATACCTTTCCCCGATATAAATACAGTAATACAATAGAGTCTAGAACTGAAACAATACATCTAACTTACAAATTGATGTGCATCACAATACTGTAAACCAACTTCTATCTGTGGCTATTAACTTTCGTGATTCTCCTACCAAAACTATTTCGGGACTATTAACTTTCGCAATATGGACTATAGCTTGTAACTGTTACAGTCTTTCCATAAACAAAGTGTTGACTATTATGTAAACACATAATCACACACATTACTATCTGGAGTATGTACTAGTATATATTAATCCAATTAAAAACAAGTGATTTATACCCACCAGCATTTGGACTAATGGTGTTTGTTGTATTGTTAAAGCATTTAACATTTTATTATTATTTGGGGTCGTAATCATGTTGGTTGTAGAGGGCTTCATAAAACAAAAACTAATGTACCGAAGTCAACACAAAAAATTAGAAATAAGTGTTTCTGATCCGATTATTGAAAATTGCAATGTACCTATTTAAATAACATGATTTATTGTCTTTTCAAAAATAAATCAAATTGATGGTATACCATTTTCTTTTGTCTGCACTATTGATTGTCACTTATGTTTTTCCTTTCTGATAATACCATTTTTGGAATCAAGTTTGTAATGATTAACTTTTGTGATTATTTTGTCCTTGCCAAATACGGGAAAGTTAGTAGCATGCTTATAAGCTCAGCTTGTTGTAGCCAGCTGCACTAAACATATCTTAAAATTAATTCATCAAGAACATAAGTGATTTGTGTGCATGATGTCACCAGCACTTTATTTTTATTTAACCCCATAAGTGTGACTAAAAAGACTATTAAAAAATCCCATTTTAAATATAAAATTGACCTACTTCATTTTTTTAAAACCAGCCATTGAATTTGCTTACATTGCAATTGGTAGTTTAAATGTCAATGAAAAAGGTCCTGAACAAACCCAGTTTGGTTAAAATTGGCCAAGCTGTTTTAGAGACAACTGTCTTGCCATGAGCTAATCTGATAAGATAGAAGATGGTAAAATAGTGATAAAGGCTGTGAATATTTGTGATTCTATCATGTACTTAGGCCAAAAATCAATAAGCATTTTACAAGTGTCAGTTATACAAGTGAAATTAAAATTAATTGCCTTCCAGCAGTATATATATACATATATATATATATATATATATATATATATATATATATATATATATATATATATATATATAATCTTAGTAAATGGTATATAAAATATAACCTATATCAGATTTATATCTAGATTAATGGTTTTTCCAGAATCAAGTGGAAATTAATTGTAAATTTATAAAATATATCAGGCTTTTCAGATCAACAAATTTACAATCAAATAGTGGCTTTATTAGAATGCATTATGTTCTATTCCATGTTCATTCATCCATTTGTTAATTATAAGGACACAATAAACGAATTTCAATAAAGATGGAATATTTTATAGATTTAATCTGACTCTAACATAAACAATTATACTGTAGTTTTCAGATATTAACAAATTTTATTTATATCAAAAAAAATATTTTATTTATTCAAAACATGTTTGAAACAAATTTATTTCATTGCAAATTTGTTGTTTGAATTATACAAAAAAAATTATAGTCATTATTTCATTTTTGTTACATTTTGTGACAACAAAGCAGATTAATTTATTTTCAATTTAAGGTATTACAAATAATCTCTTTTTCAATTAATTTTAATGGTAATTTAAAATTGTGAAGTTGAATACTTGCTCAAGTTTCTATATCCAACTATATATATATATATAGAGAGAGAGAGAGAGAGAGAGAGAGAGAGAGAGAGAGAGAGAGAGAGAGAGAGAGAGAGAGAGAGAGAGATCAACCCAATTATTTCATAGGATATTGAAATCTAAAAAGTGTGTTGCTGGAGATCAGATGTCTCCTTTCTGCTTTTCTGCTTTTTTACATTAAAAATTGGCATTCTGAATAGAGATATGAAACAGCAGGGTTTTTTTACTGAATTTCTAATTTCTTAATTGACAGACATCAAGATTTCAATGAGCTGTTGCTAAAGAAACAAGCTTTAATAATGTAATTTCTACATTCTGTTATACCATACTGCAATACAAACACAAGGTAAATGCATGTGCTCATTTCATGTTATACTCCAATAAACTACGCAACCATAGCAACGCTAAAAGTGAATGGCGTGATGACACTATGACTCTTTCCATTTCATCGGCTAAAATTGTTTGTTGATGATAGTTCCAACGCGGAGGAAATTTTTTCAATTATCAAAAAATCAAGAAAAATAAAACAAAACATTGTCTAATGTTTCAGCTTAAGCGTTTAAAATTAAATTTACAATTATAAGGAATGCTACGCGCATAATGAAATGTGCACACCGTTTTTCATGTTATGACTCAATAAACTTGTTAAAAACACAAGTTATTCCTTAAATATTTTGAGAACCCTTGTAAGTGTAGCCTTTGGCAAATATAAAAACTTAAAACATACAGTAAAAAAGCAAAGCTTGAAATTTACTTGTTTTTGCAGTATCACATGTCTGAAAACTAACTTTCTTTTCCTACAAAGTGACTTTAACCTTCAACCAAGACATTCCTTCATGAGTAATGTAGACTGGAGTGGAACAATTGAGTATTATACCCTAAGCAAACCTTTTTCACCGTCTTCATCAAAGTGGTCAATTATGGGATGATGAAGGAAAACCACCAACCTTTGGCAAATCAAACAGAAAAAAAAAAACATTTTCTGTAAGAATCTTTCCCAATAGAACTCAAAACCTAGATAACTAAAGGTTCTGTGATCATTTAGCTTTAACTTTAGATCAAATGGAAACAAATCATGTCCCTTGGGTCCTAAACATGATCATGAAATAAACATTACCTCTATACCAAGTTTAACTAAAAAAATATCTCTTGGATCTAAAGTGATTGCAAAAAACCTACGAATAAAAGAGAAAAACATGTATTGAGAATGATAAATACATTCAAATTTTAAAATACCCCAGGCTTAGTTTCCAAGTATCAAAAAAATTCTATATAACTGTTATATACATTGTATATACATGTCATTATGATATATGAGTATAGGCTGACCTGACCCAACTTCAATCTAAAAAAAACATGGTTTGATCATCAAGAAGTAATGGTTAATCAATAAAGCCTATGTAGCTATGGCATATATAATAGCCAAAGTACATGTTGGTTTTTTTTACTGACTATAAAGCAGGAAGTTTGATGATTTTATCCACTTGTGTATCCTATCAGCATGGTGATATACATATATATATATATATATATATATATATATATATATATATATATATATATATATATATATAGTCATTTTAATATTCTAGAAAAGTTTATGGAACAAAAACACTTCTTATAATAAGCTCATTATTCAAAGTACTTGAGATACCTATAAATAAATATAGATATTCTATTATTATTTTCTAAAGTTTTCTTGCTTAAATCTCCTTACTTTTCAGAGAGTCTTGTTTGTTGAATGTTTTCTAGCATGTGTTATGAACTCTGTCCTAATTGTTTAAATCCTAGTTCGGAAAATCCCGAGTGTGAAAATAGTATGTCAGTTAGCTTGTCCAAGATTACCAGATTTCTCCAAAAATTGGACATTCCCCAATCCTGATATAAGTGTAAGACTCTTGACTGGGGTATAAAACACCGTGATTCCACCCAGTTGTCCTGCATTTCTTTTTCTTCTTTTTAAATTACTCTTTTCTTTTCATTTCTTTTTTTTTCCGTTTTAAGTTTTTAAACAAAATTTCGTTATTTTTTCAGTTTGTATTATTTTTTTAGATGAGATTTTTATTGGCATTATTTATTGTAACTAACAATATTCTTTATTTTCTTTTTACAGGCTCCATTCTGATACTTATTTTCTTTTTAAAAAATAGCTCAATTTCTTAGTTGTTTTCTATTTTCACATAACTCCCAAAAACTGTTTTTAATGTCAATATTTTCAAATTCCAAGAGCCCAAAGACTTCCTACATTATTTTACTTTAAAAATTAAACTCAACACTTTCTAAACTATTTTGTTTCACATATCTTATTTTCCCAAAAAAAAACAATTCAACACCATCACTCCAAAAAATTCAAATAACTGGAAATAGTCCACTTTAAATCAAGATTTGCGTACAATTAACTTAAATCAGATGATCTCAGGATCTGACACATTATGCTGATTTACTTAAGGCACGATTGTTACAGTGCTATCGTAAAAAGACCAGTAAAAATAAATCAATTCAGAGCTTGGTTGCATTTTTTGTTTTAAGTGATCATAATTCCAGGCAATTGAAGTGTAAATTCTCTGTTTTTACAGCGGCAATGTTTCCTTAAGATTATGTGTAATCAATAACAACAGCAACATTTATCTGTTTATGACGTTCAATAAAATTGCAAAACTAAACACTGTCAATTTACTTGAAATAGTTTGAATAACAATTTTGTTTTAAAAAAAATGCTTGCTTATTGCTTGGACAGAAAAAAAAAGCAATTACTAACATGCCAACTTTCTGCTTTAAATGTGAATAATTTTGTTTCAAAGTAAAATTTCATGAAATAAAAAAACCAAAAGAAAATTTTTTTCAATAAAGAAGAGTTGAGTTGAGTTGAGTAATGGTGTTTAATGTCTCAGTCAAGAATATTTCACTTATATCGAGACGTTGCCAGCTATAGGCGAAAGTGCAGAAATTTTGCCTGTGCGTTGCGCTGATGGCATTATACAGCAGGGTTCTTTATCATGCCATGCCTGCCATGATATGGGACCTTGTTAATATTTTAAGTTCCCATCCAAAAGAACCGTTACTTTCATTTGGTAATGCTGAGTGCCTGGCGAAAGAACAGTCACTTCCCATTTTCAAGTCTTGGGTCAGACCCGGCCGGGGTTCCAACCCACGACCTTTCACTAACAGAGCGAGCACTCTTTCAACTGAGCTACTGCAGTGGTTTTTCAATAAAGGCAATTATTGAATTTTAAAAACTCTTTAATAAATTTTGGCTTTCAGCAAAGTTGTGATACATTTTTAGGGATTTGCTCCCTGACATAAAAACATAAAAATGAATAATTAACACCAGAAAATATTTGTTTTATCCACTATAGTGAACAACTCTTTATAGAAACCACCTTTTCATTAAGACCAGTGGTTTAAGGTATGTTTGCTCAATTAATGGTCTTAATATACAGGTTCTCTTATATGTAATTTGATTTATTATAGTCAATTTCCCTAATTTTGATTTTTTTTCCCCCATTGATATCTCCTTAATAAATTAGATCCAAATTTGGATACAGGTGCTGACAGACTTACTTGCCAAGTACATTATTCTCTTTTTCATTCTGCATATGTATCTTATTTTAAATTATAAATTACTGATATATCATATAATTTACTGAAAGTTCAGCATGAAAGATCACAGTACAATGTAATTAACTGATACAAAAAATATCACCCAACTGTTATAAACATTCTTTTCTCAGTTACATGAAATCCAGCAATAAATACCTACATTGTGTTTTGTCAAACAGGTCTCTATAGAAATTGATACTTGAATGCCAGCTTTAAATCAGACAGCACAAGAAAGCTCAACCATCTTATTGTTGAAAAGATCAAGTAACTGATACATTGTAGGTGACCTGGTAATCTATTGACATTTTTTTTATCCATTGTTGGTTATAGAACTTTGCATTATATTGTTTTTTGCTGTACATATCAGCAATTTTTCTAATATATTCGACATTGTTGGTTATAGGTGCATTATATTGTTTTATGCTGTACATATCAGCAATTTTTCTAATATTCCACATATCAGCAATTTTTCTAATATATTCGACATTGTTGGTTATAGGTGCATTATATTGTTTTATGCTGTACATATCAGCAATTTTTCTAATATATTCCACATTGTTGGTTATGGGTGCATTATTAATCTATTATGGATCTCTCCTGAGGGAACCGTTCTCCTATATATATATATAGTGTTGTCTGGAGAGGTATAATGACCAAGCTGATAGGCTCGGTCACTATACCTTTACAGACAACACTATAGGAGAACGGTTCCCGAGGGAGAGGTCCATAATAGATTTAGTACATCACATGTCTTTCTTTTCCAATCTGAGCAAGAATTTATTTTCAAATTAACTATTACCAGTAACTTTATTTAACATCACAAAATGCTTTACAGGTCATTCAGATCTTCTGAATTAATATTTCTAAACTGGTCATCGAAGTCATTTTGTATCCGACGACAACAAAACAGAGTGCCACCTGAACAAAGGGGAGTAATTTGATTTGGTTTGCGGAGGTCACACAAAGGACTACTTGGATGTCGAGGGACTATACCTAGAATAGTCCCATTGCTATGCGTTGTCAAGGACAGACGATTTCTACATAAAATAGTATTCATGTAGTTATCCAATGATTATTCAACAAATTAACATGTGATGTACTAAATTGTTTTATGCTGTATCAGCAATTTTTCTAATATATTCCACATTGTTAGTTATAGTTGCATTATATTGTTTTATGCTGTACATATCAGCAATTTCCCTATATATATCCCAAATTGTTGGTTATAGTTGCATTAAATTGTTTTATGCTGTATCAGCAATTTTCCAATATCTTTCAAATAATTACATTTTAAAACATACATATTGTTTGTCTGTCAACAAAATGGGATAGAATTTAAAGGGACATGAACAAGGCAATGACTAAGCAACAAAGATTGAATGTGATTGACTAAAAGAACAATACAATACATATATCAGTATAAATTAAGGGAAAGGACCAAAACAAGAGGTCCATGCATGTGTCTTAACGTTCACCTGGGGATATGTCCAAAATTGTTTGCAAAGTGCAACAGACAATATATCAAGCAGAGAAACTGTCCAAGTTTTTTGAAGTTAAAAATTGCAACAAAACCATAATAGAAAAATCTAGTAACTGTAGTACAATGAATAAATTCAAAATTATTAACAATTTCAGGTGAGGTAAAAATAAATCCAAGCTCTAGCATCAAACTTCTATCTTGTGCCTTTACAAACAGTGCAAACTACCTCAAGCTTTTATTGTTAGGTTTATCATAAATACAAAATTAGGAAGTTTTACCTTAAAGTTTACTACTAAATAACCAGTTACAATGCATGCATCAATTCTGTCATGGCTGACAGTGATATAAAGAAGTGATGATTCTGGTGCCTAAATTAATCCTTACAAAGTCACAGACTAGATGATCATCTCTGACTAAATCAGAAATAAAGCAGAGTGAAGTAATGTTTTTATGCTTTAGTCAAAATTATTTCATTATTATTAAGAAAGTACTAGTATGTTCTTTGGATAGTGGAGGAAAAACCCAGAAAAAAAAAACACAACACTTCAACAAGCAAATTGTCAAACTTTCTCCCACTTAAGATTTGCACTAGTGATTTACTGATTGATTTAATAAGGTTGTACGTCCCACTCAAGAATATTTCACTTATATCGAGACATTGTCAGCTATGGGTGAAGTGCCATAAATTTTTACCTTTGCAGTGAACTTAAGGCAATGTACAGGGAAAGGTTCTTAAACTTGCCATGACTGCCATGATATCGGGCATTGATTATCAAGGTCTCATTAGAAGGACCCAAATCTGCAGCCCTAGTGGGATAATAACCTAAACAATAAAGGTAACTTTGACACAAAACCAAACAGTTCAGGGATACTGTGACACAAAACCAAACAGTTCAGGGATACTGTGACACAAAACCAAACAGTTCAGAGATACTGTGAAACAAAATCGGACAGTTCAGAGGTATTGTGACACAAAATTTAAACCCAACAGATCAGAGGTACTGTGACACAAAACCAAACAGTTTAGGGATAATGTGACATAAACCAAACAATTTAGAGGTATGTTATGTGACACAAAACCCAACGGATCAGATGTACTGTGACACAAAACCAAACAGATCAGAGGTACTGTGACACAAAACCAAACAGATCAGATGTACTGTGACACAAAACCAAACAGTTCAGAGGTACTGTGAAACAAAACCAAACAGATCAGATGTACTGTGAAACAAAATCAGACAGTTCAGAGGTAATTGGACACAAAACCCACAGTTCAGAGGTATTGTTACACAAAACCAAACAGATCAGATGTACTGTGACACAAACCAAAACAGATCAGAGGTATTGTGACACAAAACCAAACAGTTCAGAGGTACTGTGACACAAAACCAAACAGATCAGATGTACTGTGAAACAAAATCTGACAGTTCAGAGGTAATTGGACACAAAACCAACAGTTCAGAGGTATTGTGACACAAAACCAAACAGATCAGATGTACTGTGACACAAACCAAAACAGATCAGAGGTATTGTGACACAAACCAAACGGTTTAGAGGTACGTTATGTGACACAAAAACCAAAAAGTTTAGAGGTACTGTGACACAAAACCAAACAGATCAGATGTACTGTGACACAAAAGCAAACAGATCAGGGATACTGTGACACAAAACCAAACAGATCAGAGGTATTGTGACCCAAAACCAAACAGATCAGGGATACTGTGACACAAAACCAAACAGATCAGATGTACTGTGACACAAAACCAAACAGATCAGGGATACTGTGACACAAACCAAACAATTTAGAGGTATGTTATGTGACACGAAACCAAACAGATCAGAGGTATTGTGACACAAAACCAAACACATCAGATGTACTGTGACACAAAACCAAACAGATCAGGGATACTGTGACACAAACCAAACAATTTATAGGTACGTTTTGTGACACAAAACCAAACAGATCAGAGGTACTGTGACACAAAATCAGACGGTTCAGAGGTAATTTGACACAAAACCCACAGTTCAAAGGTATTGTGACACAAAACCAAACAGATCAGGGATACTGTGACACAAAACCAAACAGATCAGAGGTACTGTGACACAAAACCAAACAATTTAGAGGTATGTAATGTGACACAAAACCAAACAGATCAGAGGTACTGTGATACAAAACCAATTAGTTCAGAGGTATTGTGACACAAAACCAAACAGATCAGGGATACTGTGACACAAACCAAACAATTTAGAGGTACGTTATGTGACACAAAACCAAACAGATCAGAGGTACTGTGATACAAAACCAAACAGTTCAGAGGTACTGTAACACAAAACCAAACAGTTCAGAGGTATTGTGACACAAAACCAAACAGATCGGGGATACTGTGACACAAACCGAACAATTTAGAGGTACGTTATGTGACACAAAACCAAACAGATCAGAGGTACTGTGACACAAAACCAAACAATTAGAGGTACGTTATGTGACACAAAACCAAACAGTTTAGAGGTACGTTATGTACACAAAACCAAACAGTTCAGAGGTACTGTGATACAAAACCAAACAGTTCAGAGGTACTGTGACATAAAACCAAACAATTTAGAGGTACTGTGATACAAAACCAAACAATTCAGAGGTATTGTGATACAAAACCTAACAGTTTAGAGGTACTTTGATACAAAACCAAACAATTCAGAGGTATTGTGATACAAAACCAAACAGTTCAGAGGTACTGTGATACAAAACCAAACAGTTCAGAGGTACTGTGACACAAAACCAAACAGATCATAGGTACTGTGATACAAAACCAAACAGATCAGAGGTATTGTGACACAAAACCAAACACATCAGATGTACTGTGACACAAAACCAAACAGATCAGGGATACTGTGACACAAACCAAACAATTTAGAGGAACATTATGTGACACAAAACCAAACAGATCAGAGGTACTGTGACACAAAATCAGAAGGTTCAGAGGTAATTTGACACAAAACCCACAGTTCAAAGGTATTGTGACACAAAACCAAACAGATCAGATGTACTGTGACACAAACCCAAACAGATCAGAGGTATTGTGACACAAAACCAAACAGTTCAGAGGTACTGTGAAACAAAATCAGACAGTTCAGAGGTAATTGGACACAAAACCAAACAGATCAGGGATACTGTGACACAAAACCAAACAGATCAGAGATACTGTGAAACAAAACCAAACAGATCAGAGGTACTGTGACACAAAATCAGAAGGTTCAGAGGTAATTTGACACAAAACCCACAGTTCAAAGGTATTGTGACACAAAACCAAACAGATCAGATGTACTGTGACACAAACCCAAACAGATCAGAGGTATTGTGACACAAAACCAAACAGTTCAGAGGTACTGTGAAACAAAATCAGACAGTTCAGAGGTAATTGGACACAAAACCAAACAGATCAGGGATACTGTGACACAAAACCAAACAGATCAGAGATACTGTGACACAAAACCAAACAGATCAGAGGTACTGTGACACAAAACCAAACAATTTAGAGGTATGTAATGTGACACAAAACCAAACAGATCAGAGGTACTGTGATACAAAACCAATTAGTTCAGAGGTATTGTGACACAAAACCAAACAGATCAGGGATACTGTGACACAAACCAAACAATTTAGAGGTACGTTATGTGACACAAAACCAAACAGATCAGAGGTACTGTGATACAAAACCAAACAGTTCAGAGGTACTGTAACACAAAACCAAACAGTTCAGAGATATTGTGACACAAAACCAAACAGATCAGGGATACTGTGACACAAACCAAACAATTTAGAGGTACGTTATGTGACACAAAACCAAACAGATCAGAGGTACTGTGACACAAAACCAAACAATTTAGAGGTACGTTATGTGACACAAAACCAAACAGTTTAGAGGTACGTTATGTGACACAAAACCAAACAGTTCAGAGGTACTGTGATACAAAACCAAACAGTTCAGGGGTACTGTGACAAAAAACCAAACAATTTAGAGGTACTGTGATACAAAACCAAACAATTCAGAGGTATTGTGATACAAAACCTAACAGTTTAGAGGTACTTTGATACAAAACCAAACAATTCAGAGGTATTGTGATACAAAACCAAACAGTTCAGAGGTACTGTGATACAAAACCAAACAGTTCAGAGGTACTGTGACACAAAACCAAACAGATCATAGGTATTGTGATACAAAACCAAACAGTTCTGAGGTACTGTGATACAAAACCAAACAGTTCAGAGGTACTGTGACACAAAACCAAACAGATCATAGGTACTGTGATACAAAACCAGACAGTTCAGTTGTACTGTGATACAAAACCAAACAGAACATAGGTACTGTGATAAAAAACCAAACAGTTCAGAGGTACTGTGATACAAAACCAAACAGTTCAGATCATTTGATCAATTAGACCCCTTAACCAGAGGTAGTCTATGCAATAAACATTGACTTTACATGTAGCTGTGCAATTCTACTTCATTGAACAAGTTTTCTGATGGTGCTAAGGATTCTTCCACTAGCCCTGAATGGCTGCCTAAATATGACTGTGTCATAGAATTTAATTACTCTATTCCATCATCACCTAACTGTATTGTATCAGATAAACAGGTGAGTATTATTACTCAGGTAAACAGATAAGCATTTACAACTCAGGTAAACAGGTGAGAATATGCAACTCAGGTAAACAGGTGAGCATTTAAAACTCAGGTAATAGGTGAGCATTTACAACTCAGGTAAATAGGTGAGCATTTACAATTCAGGTAAACAGGTGATCAATAAAACTCAGGTAAACAGTTGAGCATTACAACTCAAGTAAACAGGCGAGCATTATAACTCAGGTAAACAGATAAGCATTATAACTCAGGTAAACAGATGAGCATTATTACTCAGGTAAACAGGTGAGCATTTACAACTCAGTTAAGCAGGTGAGCATTTACAACTCAGGTAAACAGGTGAGAATTTACAACTCAGGTAAACAGGTGAACATTTAAAACTCAGGTTCACAGGTGAGCATTTCCAATTCAGGTAAACAAGTGATCAATAAAACTCAGGTAAACAGTTGAGCATTAAAACTCAAGTTAACAGGTGAGCATTATAACTCAGGTAAACAGATGAGCATTATTACTCAGGTAAACTGGTGAGCATTTACAACTCAGTTAAGCAGGCGAGCATTTACAACTCAGGTAAATAGGTGAGCATTTACAATTCAGGTAAACAGGTGATCAATAAAACTCAGGTAAACAGTTGAGCATTACAACTCAAGTAAACAGGCGAGCATTATAACTCAGGTAAACAGATAAGCATTATAACTCAGGTAAACAGATGAGCATTATTACTCAGGTAAACGGGTGAGCATTTACAACTCAGTTAAGCAGGCGAGCATTTACAACTCAGGTACACAGGTGAGCATTTAAAACTCAGTAAAACAGGTGAGCATTTCCAATTCAGGTAAACAAGTGATCTTTAAAACTCAGGTAAACAGGTAATCATTAAAACTTGGGTAAACAGATGAGAGTTTTAACTTGTGTAAACAAGTGAGCATTATAACTCCGGTAAACAGGTGAGAATTATTACTCAGGTAAACAGATTCGCATTATTACTCCTTTGCAATGCATTTACTACAACACTGAGTCTCTTTAGCAACCAGTCACCCCCTGTAACCTAGCTTTCTTCGAGGTTTAACTGAGTGCAGTATATAATTACTATTTTGTACCTGCAAGTCTTCATTAACAAAGGTCTCTTCATACGTGTACTTAATAACATGATTATTTTGTTACTATATCATAAAGAAAATACATAAAATATCAGTTTATTTCATCACTTTGATTCAATACAGATCAATAACCACTTTATTTAATCAGTTATATTAAAGCATGAAGGACTTTTTTATATGATGTGAAATCTGTAATATCAAAACACCATATGAAATGCAGTACGTTTATTATATTAAAATGATTTTTGTTTCCTTTTATAAAATTTGCCAACCATTAATCTTTAACAATTTTAATTTATATTTTATCATGAGATTTTTTACTTAACATCAATATTGTGATAAAAAGATTTGATTAAAAACAGAAATGTGTGTGTGTGTGGGGGGGGGGGGAGAGGGTGTATGTGTGGGGGTGGGTAGGTGTGTCTGTGAATTCATTAATTACTTACCAGCATTTCCAATAAGTCTTGCTTTTTTAACTGAAATAGACAAAAATAAAAGAAATTAATATAACTAACAATAATTAAAAGTTTAATTTTCTACGAAGTAAACTGGGCTTTACAAAACATTTTGTTCTATCAAACAGCAGGGGGTTTTGGTGGCTGAATGGTCTAAAATGTGTACTTTTAGATCACAGGGCCTCTCACTGTATAGGTTCAAAAACCATTTGGGCAGATCCTAGTGTGAGAAAGTTTGTCAATATGGGTACTCTGGTTTCCTTCAAAATCCAAAAACTGACCACCATGACGTAAGTGAGAGAATTTTGACTGGAGCATTTCACACCATTTTTCCACTCTACTCCACTGCATCAAACAATACAGAAATTGACTTTGGATATAACTAAGAAAAATGCACAATATAGTCAAGCTTTGTAGGAATCAGTTACTGACTACCGTTAAGCTTTATATCCACATGAAAGATAATTTTACTGTTCAAACTATTTTAACTTACTAGATAACACAATAATATCATCTGCCTTACAGTTTGATTTCATAGGAACATTTTATTTTTCTGTTTTACAATAGCTATAGCTGGCGACATCTCTTCTTGACTGGGACGTTAAAGACCATTACTCAACTCACTCACTCAACTCTGTTTTACAATAAAACTTTATACAGAAATCATTTTTGCATATACATGTATAGATTATGCATTAAGCCTTGATGTGGTAATAAACAAATTTATATAAATATATGATACAGACTTTCCTAAAACAGCCAGATTTTCAAGTATAAGAAGGCCAATGCTACAGTAGATTCTGCTTAATTGCATAAACTGTTTATCAGAAAACTTTATGCAATTAACCAAAATCAATCGACGAATAGGTCGGATGAGGCCGTGTTTAGAACTGGTGGAGACATCATAGAAACAACAGAAAATTAGAAATTCCATCGAAATAAAAAAGGTAAAATAAATTTAAAAAAATTTTTTTTTTAAAAAACAAACAAATAAAAAAAAAAAAGTTTATTTACTTTAAATAAAGTTTTAAAAATTATAGCTGTTAGTTTTTGTAATATTTAGATGAGATTTAAAATGGGGTGTAGGTGGACTTTTTTTAAGACCATTAATGTGCGTTTGATTTTAATACATTGTATATACATAACTGGAACATTTGTTGGTATTTAATAAACTGTTGCTTAATGCTCACAATATTCTTATTTCTTCTTTATTTACTCCCTTAAAAATCCATGCGTTTCCTGTTCAATTTGCACATGGCACCGTGTTATTGTTCTAAATATGTGGTTTCACTAAATGTGTTTTATAACTTTATTTTTACCAAGCTGTGGAACCCCACGTCATAGTTACAGTTAAAACAACATGGTAGCAAACATAACTGTTGTTTCTATCCTATCAAGGATAAATGACAATAAAAGGTTTTCAATAATTTACATGATGTCTATAAAATCCTGGTATATATAACCAGACACGGTCAATTATTCAAATAAGGCTACAAAAAATATACATGGTAAAATTGATGGTATATTTACAAAGTGTATACAGTCAAACATGTCTAAATGAAATAATCACTTGAGATTTAACTATGATAATCCTATTATTCAGATTAGAGTCAGGTACTTGGTGTTGTATTCTGCTTAGCAGATCACAATGTACTATTGTAGTTAAAATTTTAATATCAGACTGTTTTCACTTTAGGACTTATTTAGGACTTTACAATAAATCAAAGACAATGCTTATCAGTGTTTTCTTGCCAACTTTAATAAAGAAATTCTCATAGTTTTATTTAAGTTATATAGTTATATTATATATGGACACTCACAGAAGAGACTGGACATTATACTAGTGTTTAAATAATTACAATATATTAAATGAGTTAAAAGTTATATAAGAAATTAATAATGTATTAAGATGATCTTCAGTTGTGAAAGACATTTGAACTGGTAATTTAATATCTTCTATTGCTTCAAATATCATGATTTGTATATTTTTAATTTGGTCAAATTTAGTAGAATAATTGATGTAAATTTTATAAGTCAAATGTTTATAGTTTAAGAATAATAGGTAAAAAGGTTTATGGCAAGAAACACAGTATAATTTCATTAATGTACATTTATTTGAATTAACCACCAATTTATAAAATGTCTTCTATGAGGTCCGCTCAAATTCTTTATATTTGGAGTGAGAGTTAAAAAGAGGACACACAAGACATATACAGATAGTAAGATCATTCTGTAACATCATGGGCTGTAACATCTGCCAAGTAATAAATCAGCATTAAAGAAACTTAAGAAGTTTGTGTGGTCATTCAATAACAACAGAATACCCCTACAAAAGTACAATCATTTTTTGGTAACGATGGTACACACACAGATACACAAACAGACACATACACACACACACACAGTCCAAACCAGTCAATGGCATACTGGACATAGGCAGATCCAGAAAACAGAAAAAGGGGGGGGGGAGAGAGAGAGAGAGAAACAACAAAAAGAAATAAGTATTGTCCTGAAAGAAGAATAGCATGCAAATGGCGCATCTGAGCTGGGGGGGGGGATCTGTAAAATTTTGAAGAATAACATTTAAAAAGACACAATTTCTTGCAGTCCTGAAGTAAAAGAGCCTTGTTTGAATAAGCCATAATTTAAATAAAAAAAAAAAAAAAAGCCTTTTTTCTTTTCTAATTTTGAGAGGTGGTAGTTCAGAACCTCCTTTGTTGGATAATAGCATATAATGAATAAAAGCAAGATTTTAAAATCCAAAAACCATTTTATAAAGTACAAGTATTCTACTATAAAAACACTAGCAAATTACATAGTCAAACATGTCCTTTTCTGCATAGAAAACAAACACTTTAGGATTTTAAAATTTATCAGAATTATTTTTTCAAAATACCGTGTACACTGAATAAAAGTAGACAAGTTATTTTTAGTAATAGATATTCTAATTAATATATGTACTGTTTAAACAATATACAAACACCTATAGTTCTTGGTTCCATTTTGACAATCATTCACTCAACTAAGTGTACATTCAACTTAAATATTCCCATTTTTCTCTCATCAATAATCTATAAATTTTGAGTTTTATGAGACAATGTTTGTTTTGTTCAACAAACCTGCACACTAAACAATTTAAATACAACATTAGATTATCAATTTTAACTATGTAATGTCTTAAAAGTTGACATTGAAATATTCCCCAATTTGAATTGTGTGTACACTCGCTTAAACGATTGCCAAATTGGGGTCTGAGGTGTGTGTGTGTGTGTGTGTGTGTGTGTGTGTGTGTGTGTGTGTGTGTGCGTGTGTGTGTGTGAAAGTTTAGATGAATGTCTTACACATATGGTACAATAAATAAAAAGATCCTAAGATGCAGTTTTAGCTAAAACTCCATCTTAGGATTTTTTTGTTTATATATATATATATATATATATATATATATATATATTTATGACATATAAAAAGAGGTCTGTTAATTATTCATATACTGTTTAAATAATGAGGTACACAGTATTGATTCCTCTAAGATTTCCTGAGTCATCAAACATGATTCTACTTCAACTGAATCATTACAAACTTGCTCTAGACAAACTAGCAAGCAGGCATTAAAAATAGATAATTAACTGATATTGTTTCTATTCAGGAGTAGTATTCATTTATATATTTATAGGTTTCCAGTAAAACTCCGATAAATCAAACATTTTCTTGATTATCATTGATAACTTGAAATCGCTTTATATGTCGATTTGTTAAAAAAAAAATCAAAATTTGAACTTCTCAATTTTAGTTCTTACTTTTTTCATTTTAAAAAAAAAAATTCATATTGTGTGTGGGGGGAGGGTAGGGGGCTTGGTTGCTAAGTGGGCTAAAGCACCTAAAAATCACAGCACCACTCACCGCGCTTGCCTAGGTTCAAATTTCACTCTGGCAGAACCTTATGTGAGAAAATCTGTCAGTTTGCTTGACAAAAAGTTGGCGGTTTTCTCCAATTTTTTTCACCATTTCTGAACTGCCTTAATATGAGTGAAAGAATTCTAACTGGGGTGTAAAACACCATTACTCCAATCATATTGTGAAAAAGTTGTGTTTCATAGAAAACCCGAGATGAAAACTAGACGAACAAGAAACAAAACAGTGTAACCTGAAACCACAAGAGCTAGACAGAGAGTGTTGTATATATACATGTACAACAGATGTATGGTCTGGTATTACTGCGGACTAGACCAATTTATCTTTTTCTACCTACCACTGCAATATGATTAATCAGAAAACTCAGGCGGACTGGCCAGACAATGATGCTATGTAATACACATTGATCACAAAGTGTTATAATCACTAAAAATATCTCTGTTAATTGATTTTACTTCTTACATGATGTATATAAATAAACCAGTATTATTTATTATACTATACATAACAGCAAACTGTACATAAAAAAATTGAATTAGTCATTCTGTTCACATGTCTGTGATATTGGGAGCAAGGAGTGAAATGAAGTAATAGTGTTTTACATCCCAATCAAGATTTTTTCACTTATTTTGAGACGGTCAGTTCTGGGATGGTTGAGGAAACTCGTGTGCCAGTAGAAAACCACCGACTTCAGCAAGCGAACTAACAAACTTTCTCACACTAGGATCTGTCCTAAGTGGGATTCGAACCCAGGCAGTGAGAGGTGCTGTGATCCGTAAACACTTCTTTGGAGTAAGGTGTCCAGAGGATAATAGCAGAAACAAGACTTCTTTGATAACATCTGAACAAGATGTAAAATATAGCCCATTCTATTGATGGCAAATATGGCTCATACTTTTGATGATACAACCTAAACAGTGGTATTATAATAAGAAGATAAATCCCATGTCCAGCATCATAACAACAAGGTGTCCCAAGAATAAGTTGTCCAGAGTGGCTTCTATCTGCAAATCTGTCTAAACCTGGACTTATTTAAAAGAGCATAGCATAAACATTGTTTGTTATATTAACCTTTGGTATTAACTGCATGTTGAAACCAATAAAAAGCTTTTTGTTAAAAAGGGTTTTGGTTGAGAGGTTCATTTAAAAAAAAAATGATATAATACAAGAAACAAAAAAGTTTATACATTTGAATCACTTCTTGATACATATTTATATTTAACTCATGTGTCAATCCTGAGGGATAAGAGACTCGAAAAATATGCACAATGTACCAGTAAAACATGACTCGCTTAGATAACAAATGAACAAGAAACAAAATTCATAAAGATTATGAATACATTCATCTGATGAAAGTTCTGTTCACATAATGTTGAGGGACTGGGTGCTCCAAAAATAGGTAGAAAGTATCAGCAAAACATGACTTGCTTATAACAATGGAACAAGAAACAAAATTAATAGTTAACACATCTGATGAAAATTTTGTTCACATATTAGTGGGTAGTCCAAAAATATGTAGAATGTACTGATCAGTAAAACATTACTTGCACGAATAACAACTGAACAAGAAACAAAATTAATAGTAAACAAGTTGTTCATTTTATGACGTATCTATTTTAAGGGCATTAAGTTGCCCAAGAACAGGTATGGAGTTCAGGAACTTGACTTGTTTTATTAATATTTAAAAATATATAGCCCATGATCATGTACCTGGACAAGGCATTGGTGAAGATTCTGTTTGTGTAATGATGCATCTATCTCAAAGAACAAGGTGCCCTTATAATAAATAGCAAAAATATGACTTGTTTTAAAAATGCATGTAACTTATAAAACGAAACATATTTATCTAAACCACTGATGAAGATTCACCTTGTTTTAAAGGTTTTGATTTAATTTGATTTAATTAGGGTTTTATGTCTCAGTCAAGAATATTTCACTTATATTGAGACGTCAAAAGCTATAGTTGAAGTGGCAGAAATCTTGACAGTATGCAAGGTGGGTTCTTTAGCACGCCATGCCTGCCATGACATGGGGAATCGGTTTTTAAGGTCTTGTCTGAAGGAAAAGAACCCGTGACTTTCATTTCTAAATGCTGGGTGCTTGGCCAAAGAACAGTCACTACCAATTTTCAAGTCTTGGTCAGACTTGGCCGGTGTTCAAACCCTCGACCTCCCACATACAAAGCGAGCACTCTACCAACTAAGCTACCGTAGTGGTTGGTTTTGAAGGCAACATGCTCCTAGGTTAATTAAGATCTGAAGATGACATTATAAATAGCACTGACTTACTTCTAAAACCTTGAACAGAAATCTTTTCATTGATAGATAATCAGAAATGAGACAGTTCTATATATAATTCTACAAATCAATTTTATATCGTCACTGATTGATTTGTTTTATTGCCTCAACAGATCTATAACCAGCTATACATAACAACTTTTTCAATTTTCTTTCTTTCTGCTGGCACTGGATGGAATCAATCACTGAATAATTAAACCATATCTGTATAGAATGCCAATAGCTGCTGTTACTAATGAACCATAGTAAATAAACAGTACAAAAATGTGACTTTTTAATAATCATCACATACTCATCACGTTTACAGTTTCACATCACATAAATATTCCTTTATCTATATATCAATGAGGAAATAAAAAACTCTCTTGTTTAATATATAAGTACAAAAGTACTGGAACATGATTATCTTCCCAACACCTCTGAGGTTTTCTTGTTGAAGTACATGTAATATATATTAATTCTTCAAATATGACAGCATCCATGTATCTTTTGGCTTTTAGGAATCAATTCACTTTCTTCAAACTTTTAAACCATAAAAACACAACTACTTTTTACTGAAATTCAGGGGCCAAAGGTTTTGAGTCAAAAAAATAAAACTGGGTCAAATGGCAGCCTTGTTAAAGACCAATGGATAAATGGAATGATGGAAAGGTGTTACATATTAATAAATGCATCTGATTAATTAATTTGCATAATTTCCAAACTTGTTGTTTTTGTTATGTTTATAATCTGGTCAGTATGTCATTTCTTCTGACAGAAAAGTGTTGAATATTAAAATTTAATTCAAAGTGTAATGAAACTGACAACTACAGGTTGTGGTATGGAGATTAACTTCAAGAACAAATGATATACTTAGTAAAAGGATTGGTACTTTTCATTCAAATATTGGTACTACATGTATATGTATTGGGGATCAGGTTGGGAAATTTAAGTGGAGTTGGGAGTTTTTTGGCTATGCAATTATGCAGGTATTTTTCAATAGACTACATGGTTTTGGTTTTCAAAATCCTATGTGATTATTCAATATATGCTATTATTCAATATGTGATTAAGTGGGTTCGACCTTATGTACCTTTGTATTCATAATTAAATGCTCCCTTTTTTATAAGACAATTTTTATTTTCATACATGGCAATCAAAATTTTAGTCAATTTTCATTAGTTTAAGTTACAAAAATAGCTTTTTCATGGGGCAATGGTGGACAGGGAGTAAAGGCATTAGAATCAATTAAATTCAAATAACAAAATTTACTCAGGAAGCCTAAACTCAGAGAAAAAATATAAGCAAGTGACTTAAAGACATTTTTCCATAAAATTCACATAATAAAATGTAATCAAAAACCCTAAACACAGAGGTGAATGGACAAGTGACTCGGACATTTACTATCATATTAATGTAACAAAATTGATTTAAAAAACCTAAACACAGAGGTAATATTAACAAGCCACTTGGACATTTACAATCAAATTCACATAATAAAATTAACTCAAAATCCCTTCATTTGGAGAAAAAAAAGAGAAAGTGACTTGAACATTTTATCATCAAATTCACAAAATTTACTCAAAAATCCTAAAATACTGAGATAAATATGGACAAATGACTTGGACATTTATAATTACCATCAAATTCATATAACAAAATTTAAAAAAAAAATCTTGTACACAGAGATAAACATTATAAATATAGATTTACATTTTCAAACATACTGGTAACAGATGTTGCCATGTAAAATTATATAGTAAAGCAAAGTGCCACAAGGGAATTCCCATCCTGATAAATACCCCTTCTGTTACCAGGTAAAGGTAACCTGTCAGGGAAAGTATCATCAATTTTGTAACAGCTTACTAAACTATACATACATAATTATGTCTGCATATCAGCAGACATCTTGTTGTTACTCAAGACAGATTTTGTAAGAGGCATCTCATCCTTCATTTCTTATCTGATGAAGTTAAAATTTTGTCAACTGTTTGGGATTGACCACTTCCTCACCATTTTTTCAGAATTCGAAAGGACTTCGAAGAAATCTGGTTGAAACAACCCGAGACTTCTATTGTGATGGATGTGCCCTGAGGGCATCTCCTTGAATTAACTAATTATGAACTATTTGTCTGCTTCATTCTAGATTCTCACACTTAGTTACATAAAAATGTTAATACTTTGAATAAACACACAAGACAATATGCTTAAAAGGGTCACCACATAATTGCTGATACACAGACATATACTTGCTGGCATATATACATTCTAGTACTTATTAAAATTTCTTCTAAGAGCCACTGATCTGAAACAAGTGTAGTAATGGATAATGCTCAAGAACTTGACAAGAAGACTGTAAATTTAAATAAAACTCTAAATCAAATTAAAAGACACTACATTTTAACCAAAGAAATCTTAATTTTTTAATCTGTTAAAATAAAAATTGTACATTTTTTCATACAAAAGCGATTCATTGTTTATAGGATTTTGATAGTTATGCATTCATGGTTTTCAAATTTCTGAACTGGCAACAATTTCCACGGAAACTGACAAAATACGAAAAACTTTATAATTTCATATTAAAAAAATTAATTGTTGTATTTAAACTTTTTTCATGTTTCCATAGTTCTGATTACAAGACAATACAACAATACAACTTCATGAAAATTTCAAAAAAAAAAAAAAAAAAAAAAAAAAAAAAAAAAAAAAAAAAAAAAAAAAAAAATCAGTTACTGGTATGTAAAGTAAAATAATAAAACTATGTGTACCAGGAAATACTAATCAAAGTTAGACACTTTAAATGTCCAACTCAATATATCGGGTAACTCACTTTTCAGTTATCCCTTCTCAAAATGGTTGGTCGACTTTAATATCAGTTCAGTCATACAGTATATATTTCGTGTTCTGTCTGTTTTTTGTTTTGGTCCAATTGTTCTACCACTTTTGCTTTTTCAGTAAACAACTCAATATCACCATTTTTCCGTAGCAAATTTATTATTCATTCTACATAATATTATCTGAATAAAACTAACATGAACATATTGTATAGTGCTAAAAAGAAAAAAAAAATCTTAATGCAATTTCCATTTTAAAGATTAATTTTTCAGAAACTGCTTTCACATTTTAATTAATTCTGATACATATATAAATTAAGATTACCAATTTTTTAGAAATATATTTTCTAAAACAACCAATAGTGTAGATATAATTTTTAAAGCATGAAATAATGAACAGGTGAAGTTTTATGGTTGTTGGAAAAGGAATAAAGTTTCTGGTTTTTCCTGAATGTCTTTGATAATAATCCAAATTTTACATCATTACATGTATAACTCTAATCTTATTACATGTACTTCACTCCTTGATCTGTTTTTAGCATGTTTAACATTCACAGCCATGATTTTTTTTGTTACTTATATCAAGGCCTTCAGTTTTAGGATGGAGAAAACCAAAGTGCCCAGAGAAAACTACTGACCTTCAGCAAATAAAACTCAAACTTTCTTACTTTGGGATCTACCTGATTAAAAGGCAATTGGATCTATAAGCTTGCTCTGTTAGACCACTTAGCCACCAAGCCCCCCCCCCCCCCCCCCCCCCCCCCAGATTAAGGCAAATAAATAAATTCTTACCAAAGAAATATACATATCCATCGAAACATGAACAAGTTGATAATAAAAGCCCAACGCTTAATTTATTTACAATCAAAATGTTTTTTCTTTCTATTATTAGTCTGTAAGGCATATTTACTTCCTACTTTTTAGGAAGTAGGTGAGTTACATAACACAATTGTGTGGTCTATAAGTGAGTCAACAAATGATGATATTACTGTATCTCTATGTACCATGTCTGTGCATAGCAATCTAGACTGAAATTTACATGTCAGCTATGCATCTATAAATGTTGTCACATTTAACATTTTCAAATTGTAATTTTTTATTTTAATATAAAATGTTGTTGGGACACAAATAATGTTGTAAAAACTGTTTTGTAAAAACCGATGGTATCAAAGTAAGTTTTTATCAGCAAACGGGGGAAGTTCGGTCAAATGCTGTACCATGTCTGTGCATAGCAATCTAGACTGAAATTTACATGTCAGGTATGCATCTATAAATGTTGTCACATTTAACATTTTCAAATTGTAATTTTTTATTTTAATATAAAATGTTGTTGGGACACAAATAATGTTGTAAAAAATGTTTTGTAAAAACCGATGGTATCAAAGTAAGTTTTTATCAGCAAACGGGGGAAGTTCGGTCAAATGCTGTTCCAGTTTTAGTGTTAAACTACACAAAAAGTGAACAAACCATGAAATTATCACACACACACACACACACACACACACACACACACATATACATATATAATAAGAAGATTATGTTTTTTTTAATCAGGCTTGTATGTAGGTGGTCAGGAATAGCAAATCAAAAGAGTGAAGTGGAGTGGAGTAATGGTGTTTTACGCCCCAGTAAAGAATCTTTTACTTATATCGAGGCGGTCAGTTCTTGGATGGTGGGGAAAACCGTAGTGCCTGGAGAAAACCACCGACCTTCGGCAAGCGAACTGACAAACTTTCTCGCACTAGGGCCTGTCCCGAGTGGGATTCGAACCAGGCGGTGAGAGGCACTGTGATCCATAAGCATGCACTTTAGACCACTTGGCCAACGAGGCCCCCACAAATCAGAACAGCTTCACCTCTGTACAAATGACTCTAGATTAGATAGGTTTTTGGCTTACCCTGGTTGATTTTACAGAGAAGAGCATTTTGCCTTTACAAAAATTTTTTTTAGGTTTTTAGTTGACATGGTTACCTCAGGATTCCATTTTTACAGGTTACACTCTCAACATTAATATGATTATATATTAACCCCAATTATCAGTTATAACTATGTAAACCAGTATAGGTGAACAAACAATTTAAGTAATATTGTTATAAATAAAATGATTCAATTTATTTGTTTCAAAAGCATATATGCTTCAGATACTCTCACAAGATGTTACAATAAATATGTATTATGTATTAAGCATCAATTTTTACAGTATGTGACAACATGGATTTAGATTAATAGATTAGTATGGCCGAAAGTATTTTAGTATTGAGCAAAGTTAAATTCCAACAACTTTTAATTTATAATAAGCCAAACTTCTAAATGTCAATATTATCATGTAAAGTAATTTCTGTAAGCAAGGTCTTCATCATCAGGAATTGTCTGTCGCAAATATGAAAGCAACTGAAGGCACCTTGATTATTTACAAAAGAAACAGTTTCATATGGTTAAAGTTTTAAGTAAAACACAAGCAGCCATAGACCAATATCCTACAAAATCATTGAATCCTGAAAAATGTCAGATAAATAATTGAATAAGAACCTCTACATTAACGCTTAATCTAAATATAGCCATTTAAAAACGGAACAAACATTTTACGGTACCACTTTCTGATACTATTTCTGTAAGTGTGATGTGTTTGGTCTGTAACAGGACAGAATAGGAATCCTATATAATCAATAACTACGACTCGCCATTATGTATATACAACACAATATATACACTTTTTTTTCACAACTGGCTTTTAGATACATGTAGCTGACTTATTGAATTTCCCACTGATTACAGCAAATATCTACGAGTACCATTTATAAAATAAATGAAAAGCTTTTAAAATCAGTCACTTCTAAATAAATGTTTGTTTTATTGTGAAACCAGACAGTTAAGGCAGAATAAGTGAGTGTAATTAAGCCACATCAAGCATTACTGTAGCTATAACTAAAGCATTTTTTATCAAACTATAGACAGTTTCTTTTCTTATCTGTTTATAAAGACTCTGTTGGCCAAGTGGTCTAAAGCATACATTTACAGATCACAGTGCCTCTCACCATCTAAGGTTGAATCCAGCTCTGGGAAACTTTGTCAGTTCGCTTGCTGAAAGTTGTGGTTTTTCTCCAGGCATCCTGGTTTAGAACTAACAACCTCAATATGAGTGAAAGAATCTAGACTGGGGCGTTAAACACCATTAATCCATTTTACTACACTCTGTTTACGTTTAAACGAGTCATATTTTTCATGAGTTATTCTGTTTACTGTGTTATTCACACACTACAATGTTACAGCCAGTCTGACGGTCAGAAACTGGTAACTTTTTAGAAGGGCTGCAGGTTTAAATGTTTGCTTTTAAAGCAATCCATAAAACATTATGACATTATTTCTTATTACAACAGTAAGATGAAATCAGTAACCAAGGCAACAGAATTATAATATAATGTATAACTTTTTTGTGAGACACAATTAGACAAACTATACCTCTGGCACTTCAATACTGTTGAATGTACCACACACATCTCCATCTATAAAACAACATGTTCCATTTTAATTGGCCGCCCTTTTTTTAAAATAGAATGGCCAAGCCAAATTTTCAGAAAATTAGTCTATTAAAACAATCATCTAATTTAAAAAAGACAAATATGTAGCGACTTCAGAAAAATAAAATAAAGAAAAAAAACCATTAAAAATTCTAAAGGTTATTAATCTGACTAATTAGAGGATGAAAACTGACTGAAGCATTACAATTTTCCCAATTTGGAACCAAAAGGTTTTTTTCCAAAAACTCTTCAGAAAATGGAAAACCATTTAACACCATTGTTAAAATCCTGATTTTATTGTATTGCCCGAGTAAAAGCCAATCTTTACTGTATGACATATATACCAGTAGATGATGCTTATTTTGATGTTTTCAATTGAAAGGTGTTGTCTGGCATTATATGTACTATAAAAACAATTAATACCATCACAGAAGGGTTACCTTCCAAAACCATTTAATAAGACCGTCATATTCCAAATAATACGGTGCATGACATTTCGTCAAATTACATTTTGTCGAGTAACATTTTGTCGAAATTAACATTTGGTTGAATAGACTTTTTGTCGAACTGAAACTTGATAGAATGTGACAATTAATCGAGAATTCACTTGTGGTATGATATTTTATCAATTTTTTCAATCATTTGGTTTATAGTGTTTTAACATTTGGTTGAATAGACTTTTTGTCGAACTGAAACTTGATAGAATGTGACAATTAATCGAGAATTCACTTGTGGTATGATATTTTATCAATTTTTTCAATCATTTGGTTTATAGTGTTTTGATACAATAGGTCTAGAAATGTTCCAAGTATGAAAATTTTATAAAATAATAAAATATAATGGTACCGGGGCCTGAACAGTAATTAGGTTTGCTACATAAGGTAGGCAAATAAAACCCAAGAATTGAACAAAAATCAGTTAATGATATAGGTATATTTTTTCGATTACATAAATTTGCATGGAAAATAAAGGGGAGGAGCCATAAAGATGAAAAATTCTAAATATATTTATACCAAACCTGTAATCATAATTCTTAATTCAGATCGCTGTCTGTCCATATTCAGAACTGTTGATTCTTTTTCCTCTAGACTTGGAATCTTAACAAAACAATCGGAACAAATCCACAACCACCAGCTATACAACTCATTGCTCATGATCTGGTATGTGTATGGAATCAAAGTTCAAAACGGCATGGAATCAAATAGTTCTATCCCAAAGCTACATGCACCATGTATAATACATTGAATTAAAATATGCATTTTGTCTCTTACTGCTGACATTTACTAAATCTCACATGGCATAAACAACCTTGATGTTGCTGGGATATGCAAAACCCTGACACTTTTTTTATATCATCCGATCTAAGTACGTAACTCTGGAATATATCAGCTCTGAACAAATTTTTTATTTATCTGTAGTACATTTTCAATTGGCAATTTATTCCATTACAGATAATGAAAATAGGCACTTTAGATAATAATATAAGCTTAAACTAAAGTATAAATTCTATATATTAGCTGCCAATATTTAAACAGATAATTAAAATATTAACAATGTATATACTCATCAAAGTAGAAGCACCTGCAGATCCAAGCTTTATAATGATGTATTCACTTTAAAAAATTATCTACCAGTAAAAAGTCCTCGAGCTGTTGCTAAAACTAGCTTTTTAATGCTACAGAGTGTGCGTTTAATGACAATCTATATACATGTATGCAATCTAAATAATGATGTTCTAATATTTGTAGTGATACCGGGGGATTAAAGTATGGACTTGTTGGAGTGAATCCTTGTAAACCTGAAGATGCCGTAAAGCATTGCAAGTATCCTTAATTTTTCAGCATTCAAATCCAGCTCTTTCATGATTCAAATGTGATTTAAGCATGATCAAAGTATGTATATACACCACAATCAAGTAGGCTTCTATTCTCTCTTTCTAAAATAAGAGTAACTGTACCACCAACATATGTCACTGTTCTGAGAATTAAGCACTGTTGATGAAAAGCACCAATGTGGACTGCAAACCAGTGCTTTAGAACATCACATGAACTGAGGTCACTTATTTAAGCTAGGCTAAGCATTGGCTGGTGACAAAAACATGTGAAAAAGTAGAACTTTCTGAAGTTTTAAAATTAGACACAGTAATTTGAATAAGGTAAGGTTTTGGTTCATGTTTAAAGCTTTTTGCCCTTGAACATTTCCAAATAAACAGAAAATTATGTGATCTAATTATGTTCTGTTAAACATTGCTCACAATGCCAATAGAACATTTTCAATTAAACAGAACATGTTGAAATTTGGCTGTATTCTGTTAAACACTGCTTACAATTCTTGTCTAAATGAAACATTTTCCATTTGAACAGGCAATGGCAAGACTTAACTGTATTCCATTAAAGTATAAAAGCACATAATGCCAATTGAACATTTCTGAAATACATGTACTTTGAACTAGTGATAAAGAGATAACTGCCTGTGTTTTGTTTAACATTGCTAACATTTACTGTGCCAATCAATGTGCCAATTAAACAGGAGATGAGTTGAGATTTTATGTGCCCACAATGCCAATGAAATATTTTCAATTAAATAGAAAAGATTCAAATTTTGTGTTTTGTTTAGCATAGATAAGGCTTTAACATTAAGAAGTGTTTAGATGTTCCTGTATATTTTGTTACCTGTAGCTCATATTTTTGGGGGAAAAAAGAGAGATGTTAAGATATGACTATGGTCTGTGAAGGCATGGTGTGTAAACTAATGTAACAATTCTATTTAAATTAAACATAAGAAGATAGTTCTGCTCAGATCAATCACTCTTTCGTTACAATACACATACACTACAGTATGATGTATTAAAATACTAACAATGACATCTGCCATAACAAATTGTCAGCATAAATTTTAGTATTTACCAATTTTGCTGAACAATCTACAAAAGGGATAAGATGACCTGATTTTCCCTTGCAGCAGTGTCGCATCATTAGATCTGTATTAATACATCAAAATATATTGACAATTTTTACTGCCAAGGACCAAATGTCTTTCCAAGTTCTATTGAACAGTGACCATTAAACAAAGACCAGAGCCATATAACTTTATGTCCTTTGCTTGTATTCAACTCAATATACATGTACTTCAATATTATTTTATCATAAACCATGATGGTAACTCACTAAATAGCCTGTCAATAACTTTTTCTGATTTTTATTACTGATAATAAAAACAATCTTTGGAATCGATAGATTAAACAGCATCATAGACCATTTATATAATCTTCTTTGGACTTTTCGTCACAGTTGTTATAAATTCAAAAGAACCCTAAAACATTATAGCGAAATGTTTTGAATATCACCAATTAATGAATCTCTGAAGCTAATGAATCAATATAAATCAATTAATGTCTTTTGTGAAAGTGAGCACTGAAAAAAAATCCAAAATTTAAACCCTAATTGGTAATGTATACAACAGATGTTGGATACATGTACAATTAAAATATCAAGGTCCATTATACTATAAATAATTTAGTCATAAATCTAACCAAACTCATTTTCTGCATCATCTCTTGATATCGGAGTCTAATCACCATACCATATGATACATGTACTAGTTAAACTTCGAAAAATATTTACATTGGATATGGATTGCCATAAGTTAGGAAATTTTAAACATTATAACATTTTTCTATACAAATCAACATATAGGTTTATTAGAATCACTGATCAAATAGTGCAGCACAGAGGTAAGTAAAAAAAAGGGTCAAAAACTTCACCTCTGATGATGATATAAAAAAAAAAGGCCTAATTTAATTTATTGCTGAACTGGCAGACAATGCCTCTATTGCTCAACTGGCAGACAAGTTGCATCTGATTTTATAGCAATAGTGGCAAAAAGGATGCAAAAAGAAGCTGATTTTTTATAACTTAAATTACTCCAACTAGGAACCTTCTATGCCAAATGATTCCATTTGGCCCAGTACTTTAAGAAGAGAAGATTTTCAAAGAATCAGCTATTGATACAAGTTTATTTGTTTGTATATTCTGCTAATTACAAGCTATTGGTAATAACAAATGTGAGGGAAAAATTTTACACGTGTTTAATGGCTATCTCTCTACTCTCTATATTTCACATTTCAAAATTACTACTTAGGGAACTTATATAAATGATGTCCCATGTCATGGCACAATAAAGAACCCTGCTGTATAATGCGCAATGCACAGGCAAAATTTCTGCACTTTCTCCTATAGCTGGCAACATCTTGATATAAGTGGAATATTCTTGACTGGTCTCACATTTGAAATCAGTTGATAAATAAACCAGTATTGGCCATTTAGCACTTTTTGCTATTTATAGCTATGGCAGCCACCTTGGGTGTCACAAGAAGTGATATAGGTTTAAGACATTCCTTTAAAAAGTAATTATTATTGAGTTAGTTACTGTAGTTTTCACAGTTACAACTACAACACAGTATACGTATGAGCTTTATTATGAAATACATGAACTTCAATGAACTCAATTAACCTCCCATAATTACATGTACTATAAGAACATGTACTGATAATCTCAACGAAATTCTCACCTACCAAACTGAGAATAATTATAAAGCAGAATTGCATTTGATAGAAAATTAAGGGAAGATAAAAAAGATACTGGAATATCATGATACAATGTATCTCAATGGTTTTCTCTGGGTTTTCTGGTATGGAATATCATGATATACCAATGGTTTTCTCTGGGTATTTCTATTAAATATTGGTCATGACAAGAAACTCTTAATGCACATTTTAAAACACATGAAAAATATCAACAAATTGATTACACGAAGTTAAAATCATTCACCACTCCCTATTTATTTTTTGTAAGTGGATTGGATCGGGTTGGATAAATGCTGTTTTAATCCCTTTTAGTCAATATTCTTTCACTTATATACATGTAGGCTGTCAGTTCTGGGTACGATGGAGAAAACTGTAGTGCCCGGAGTAAAAACTACTGACCTTTGGTAAGCAAACTGACAAACTTTTCCACAGTTTGATCTGATAGTGAAATTCAAACCTAGACAGTGAGAGGCATTGTGATCCATACGCATGCGCTTTTAGACCACTCAGCCCCCACAACTCCTATGAGTAGTCATACTCTTGAAATAAATCATATAACTAGAAAAAAAACGACATGCAGAAAGCTGAAAATATTGTTGAAGGATGATTTGTTGAAGTGGCAAAAGTTTATTACTTTAAGGAAGTAGAGTGTGTCTTGTATAAAACATTAATGATGCCCCTGTCTGATCTCCAAAATTAAAAAAAAAATGTCAAAGCTTCACATTTCTTTGCTTAATGATTTACCAGATCAACAACTTGAAACGACATTGTATACATGTATAAATAATGATAAACTTGTGATCACAATTGATATAAATCACATCAGCTTAAGTCTCCTTGAAATAGTCAAGACTCGACACGAATATTATATTGATTCAGTAATCTTATGTGATGGTACAACTGTTGGGTAAAGTGAATTTTAGATGCATGAAAAAAAATTAATAAATAAAATAAAAACTCCACCTTCCACCATTTGTAAGCACTCAAAAACAATAGAAAACAACCAGTCAGAAGTATCCCTATCTGGCCAGCAAATTGAAAAGTTAAGCGAATTCGTATATCTTTTTTATATTTAAAATACTGAGCTAAAAAGCTGTAGAAAAAGGCCAGTATTCTTATTTGGCCAGCAAAATGAATATGTTTATCCAGTCCTATTAAGTTTCATTATCAGAATATATAAAATACTCAAAATCCTTTGTCCTCTGCACATCTCCTTTAATTACACAATGTTCTTTGAAAGCATTGTACCAAATACTAATGTTGTAACTCTAAAACTGAATATAATCCAACAAGTCATATATACCCTTATCATGCTAATTCCAGGCATTTCTGCTAATATTTAGCTTGGTGATCTATATGTTAGCTGAGCAACATTGGCGGCTACTTTGTTGAAATGTCGTATTATGTCACAGCATCAATGATATTTAGCTATTTGTAGAAGAGAATTTTTTCTTATTTCTTTGCAAAGATTAATCTAAACACAAGTTCATATAGTGTGTAAGTTTGAGCAAGAGTTTCTGGTCTGCTTTGTACTACTGTGCACTTATGGCAACTTTTAAAAGTGCTAGTACTAGTACACTAACCTGCAAAGTCACCTGATAAACTCCGGACAACTCAGTCCATTATACTGGTACTGATGCCAACCAGGTAAGTACAAACTCACTCTCATTTAATTATATAAAGTGGACCAGGGTCAAGCCCACAATGTGAGATACTTTGAGTTTAAGAGCTACTATGGCCCACTTACAGCCTGACTTAGGCTCAAACCCACCCATGAATCACAAGACTACAGTCTTTAACAATCTGACACTTTACTCCATCATACATATATATATATATATATATATATATATATATATATATACTGGTATATATATATATATATATATATATATATATATATATATATATATATATATATATATATATATATATATATTTAAACATTCAAAGTGCATGTAGCATTAGAATCATTTGTCAATTTAGACAACATCTGCTTTGTAATGATAAAAGCAAGTCACAAAAATGTGTTGTGGATCATTTATCAATCCATCGATCAGTAACATGAAACAAACCTGTGTATATATCACAATAATAATTAAATTTTATGTTCAATCATAATAAAATGGTCAATTAGATCAATCAAAAAAAGATATTTTTTCACAAAAATACAAAAATATACATTCATGTATATAAATATATATATATATATATATATATATATATATATATATATATATATATTGTGACTTTCTCAAATAATATTCAAAACCAGGACTTCCATTTGACTATAGGATTGGTCTCAACACACTCCAAAATATTTATACAGATATGATGATTATAGGGTACCAATAGAGTGGCTGTCCTTTGTGAAGCTGAGTTGAGAGTAGGGTACTAATGGAGTAGCTGTCCTTTGTGAAGCTGAGTTGAGAGTACAACTACAGGCTAGATCATGTGAGTTACAAAATGTAACACTCTGCATTTTGACAAGTTAAAAAAAAAGTTGAAACCATACAGTTAAATCTCTGTAATCCAAACTCTCTTTTTTCCCCAAAATTTATGCACTGTAAATGTAAGCTGTTGTTATTTTATCTGAGTTTTCCTACAAATTGAAAAGGATATCCTGTATATACCTAATAAACTGTTCCGTAAGCTCACTTATGCAATATTATATATATTTAACATTATAATTTCAACTTACACTCACTGTTTCGCAACAATACATGTAGTTGTGATTGGTTAAAATCTGTTGCTATATCCTTTTAGAATACAAATGTTATTTAAGTGTCTATATTGTATAATGCCATATAAGTTCTGATTTAAAATCATTCTGATGGCGTTGCAAGGCAATACAATGTGCCTCTATTGGCAGAAAAATCTTTTAACAAGCATAAAATACAATTTTCATGCTTAAGATGTGAAAAAAAAGTCAAAGGGTCATAACTCATCAAAAGTCCAAGGGCCATAACTCATTAAAACCTGAACAAATTCGAATTTGATTTTTAACTTACTTGCTATCATTATTTATAAAGCAATGTATCAAATATCAATAAATATCTGCAAGTATGGCGGATTTTTATAGTTTGGAAAACTGATTTACTCGACTGATAAACAAACAAATGTAGAGATGGACAAAGTGCAAACCTGGAATCTGCTTTAGCTGTGCCAGTAAAGATATTAAATAATACTTCTTAACAGAGTGGACATGTCTAAATGTCTTTCTATTAATAAGTATTTTGAAAGAAATTGAGTTCAGCATGTTAGATACTATTATAAAAATTATTCCTTATGATTTTTATAACTGGTACATTTAGATTAATTTCCGGTATTGGAGCAGCTAAATCTGTAATGTTTTCTGGTTATTTTGAAAATGCCCAGAAATATTTAATCTAATTTCATGTTACAGATTTTATAAAATACTTGCTTTATATTAATTTTTGATTTTTACATTTTCTTCTGCTTTTAAATCTTATCATTTTATCTTTTATTGTGTTGAAATTCAAATATATTTTATGTTGAAATTCAAATATATTTTATGTTGAAATTCAAATATATTTTATGTTGAAATTTAAATATATTTTATGTTGAAATTCAAATATAATTCAAATAAATTTATTGTTGAAATTCAAATATATTCTATGTTGAAATTCAAACATATTCTATGTTGAAATTCAAACATATTTTATGTTGAAATTCAAACATATTTTATGTTGAAATTCAAACATATTTTACGTGGAAATTCAAACATATTTTATGTTGAAATTCAAATATATTTTATGTTGAAATTCAAACATATTTTATGTTGAAATTCAAATATATTTTATGTTGAAATTCAAATATATTTTATGTTGAAATTTAAATATATTTTATGTTAAAATTCAAATATAATTCAAATAAATTTATTGTTGAAATTCAAATATATTCTATATTGAAATTCAAACATATTCTATGTTGAAATTTAAACATATTCTATGTTGAAATTCAAACATATTTTATGTTGAAATTCAAACATATTTTATGTTGAAATTCAAACATATTTTACGTGGAAATTCAAACATATTTTATGTTGAAATTCAAATATATTTTATGTTGAAATTCAAATATATTTTATGTTGAAATTTAAATATATTTTATGTTAAAATTCAAATATAATTCAAATAAATTTATTGTTGAAATTCAAATATATTCTATGTTGAAATTCAAACATATTCTATGTTGAAATTTAAACATATTCTATGTTGAAATTCAAACATATTTTATGTTGAAATTCAAATATATTTTATGTTGAAATTCAAACATATTTTATGTTGAAATTCAAATATATTTTATGTTGAAATTCAAATATATTGTAGTGTATATGAGCTTGATTATGACACAAGATTAACTGAAGCTTATTTAACATTAAATCAGAATTCTTAATTTCTATCAGGAAGCAAAACTTTGTGTGTATTGTTTGGTTTAACTAACTTGTGAGATTTTAGACTTAAAAGTAACACCATAATCTATCTATATATAATAACAATAGGCTTTACCAAAATAGAACAATGATAATACACAAATGCTTGTAAAAACTGACCAAGATAAATCTCAATCAAAGTAAGATTTTAGTTCCAGAAAAATTGAAAAATTTTACAAATTAACAAAACAATAATTTGGAATACTAGATGACTCTGGGGTTCTATATTTTAGGTTATCCTGTATTATTGTGCCAATGGTCTCCAGTATTCAGCAACATTTCCCTGTTTCAACAAAAGCAAATTTTTTATTTTTTTTTTTGGCATCCATTGTCAGCAAGGTACATGAAAATACTTACAGAGATATATCATTCATTGTTTAGAAAAATTCTAAGAATATGTAATTTTAAAAAATTAAATTTTTAATAAATTTATATATATATATATATATATATATATATATATATATATATATATATATATATATATATACCTGTATATATATATATAAATATATATATATATATATATACCTGTATATATATATTATAAAATTCAACTTGGGTATAAACCGAAAACCTGACTAAAGTGAACAAAACCATCTTTGCCAATATTGTTTAGCATAGTTAAGTTATTTGCTTTAGATAAGCATATTTCAATACACAATTTTCAATTTTTCTCCAGTATTTTAACTAATCCACTCAGTCTCTGCAATAATAATCAGGTTAATGCAAATAAATAAATTTTGCATTCAAAGTAACATACAGATTAAGTGAAATACAATTGGATAGTAAACGCAAATCTTTATTTCATGATTACAGGTATATATATATATATATATATATATATATATATATATATATATATATATATATACACCCTGGATCATATTCCATAAACAGAGATTTATTTCACATAATTTTTCCATCACATGGAAACCAGTTACCCCCTCTGAATTAGAGCTGCAATGATATACCAGTATACCGGTATTACCGGTTTGGAAAAGAAAAATACCATTATTGCGATACGGTTTACACATACCGGTTTTTGACGATACGAGAAAAAAATAACAATCATGAGTCGAACAAAGTTAAACACGATCGCCAGGGCGTTGGTAACTAACATAAGATCAATGGAAAAAGTTCCAAATGTGGATAGGATCTTATGCATGCTTGTTGTTACCCATTACAAAAGTAATGTGTAGTTATTTCCGAACGATAAAGATGGCCGGGATCGGGAAACAGGTTTTGGAAGATAAAACATTCTAATTTTATTAAATTCACAATATGTATTGGTACGTATTGCAATATGGAAGTGAAATATTGCAATATACAGCAATACGGTTTAACCTGTATCGTTGCAGCTCTACTCTGAATTATGAAAACTTAACAAAAAGTCTGATTATGATCAAATTTACATGTACAGAGTTAATCTTTAAACTGTTTAATGTTAAACTCTTGAAGAATGATCCCACAGGGATATTCAACAAAATGCTACTTGACATCCGTGCTATAGACAATTAACAACTAAGCTTGTACATACTGTAGAATCATTAATATTCACTGGGTTTCATGGCTTTTTCTGCAAATTTTAAAAATTCTGTTGGAAGAAAATTTCATGGAATTGAATTTTGTGAAAATTAATCTCATTAGGAGCTTTGCCTTTGTTAATCAAAAATGTTCATTAACAAAAATTTTTGTTGTTTTCAATCATCCATGAAAATAGCACATTTAATCCATAACGGATAATTGTGATTTAACAGTATACCTAACAATCCGAGTATGGTTACAGATTAAGTTCTTACTAAAAGTAAAAAAAAAGGATGAATGTAAGACTTATAATTTTTTATGGGTAAAAAACAAAATTTATTTCACTGGCTTTTTTCCTTATGTTAAAATTTACATATTTTTTATTGCTATATCACCTAACAAAATTTTCAAAATAAAATTCTGTTTTGAAATCTGTACCTTGAAATTGTTATGACATCATGTTGAAAATACCCATGCACTTTATTAAAAGTATTTATATCCTTATCAAGCAAAATCTTGATTAAGAGGGTACCTGTTTATTCTCCATTATTGAAAGGGCACCTGTTTATCACTAATATTATTGAAACATATATCACACAAGAAAACTGTTTTTTTAAGCAAAGATATATTCAATAAATCTGTTTGAAATAAAATAAAATAATTTTAAGAATACTCTAGAAGTCAGTGAAATTTTTATAGAAAATCCAAGAAACAAGAAGTATGTTTGATAATGATCATGATGACATTGTTGACCTTAGTATAAATTGAGCCTACTATGGTGAAAATTTTTCACATTTTCATTGCACTTCCAAAATTACTATAGTTCTTTAAAATGTTAAAAATCACTATCAGAGGGCAATGTTTACTTCCCTGCATGGTGACATGTTTTGACTTATATGCAAAAGGATCCACAGTTGGCCTGGTTTTTCAACATATCTATTTCCCATTAAAACTATGCTCAAGTAAGTGAAATGCATGACACTTAATTCAAGTTTATTGGACTTTCTGTGAAAACTCCACTGTCCGAAACACAGTGACCCAGACAATAAGTTTATAAATTTATAGTTAAAAGTTCGATTCACAGACAAACAGTTTTATATTGTAAATTAACACTAAATTTCAGATAGAATATTCTTCAATATAAAATTTGTATTAAAATGTATAATATTACTATTTTTATTATTATTATTATTTATATAGCTTTATAGGGTATTTTCAATGGCTGTTAAAATTTTTTTTCATATTGTGATCTTTACATGCTATCATTTTGATAAAATTCATGCAATTCTGGAATTTTTATGTTTCGTTCTAACACAAATAAACGATACTTTAGATAGTGGTTCGATATTTTTATGCATGATTTCACAATTTTTATTTTGTAATCACTGCAGTGCTTTGACTAAGATTTGTAAAAATAAATAAAACTTTGGCAATTAATTACTTATTTGATCAAGAAACAGGTAGAAATCATCCAACTCTACACGTAACTATGTTAAACTATAAATACCGGACATTATTTGAACTGTCATTTTTGGGTCAGCTTCCGTTTACTATTTTTCAATTTATAGTAAAAATCTACAATCGTCTTAATGACTGCGATTTACTTACCACAAACACAAAGCAAAGACATATTATCCCGTCTTAATTTTCACTAGAAGAATATTTAAGTTTACACATGTTAACCACATTCCATCATAATGAAAACACAGTAATATTCCTAATCACCCGTACTCGCATCTGTCAAACACTGCGACCAAACTGGTGGCCATATTGGTTCGTGACGTCACCAGCCTGTGACATAAATATTCATGAGCTTCAAGAACAGAAACCTTACCAGGAATCATGTTGATCCAATTATTATTGATTTTTAGCGGGAAAACAAAATTAGCTTTGATGCTTAAGCGTGTAAATGTATGCTGAGTTAATCTTTTGTATTTTGAACGTTAATAAATACAATATCCTTTCAGATCTTTTAAATAATGTAAAATGTTTCATCATTAAAATTTCTATATTTCCAAATGTAGGCTTAGTATAAAAGAAAAAAATGATAATTCATTATTTGTCTATACATCTCATTATATACAGACCTAAGCAAGGAATTAACGTGGATGCTTTGTTGTAGATCTACATTACTCATGTTGGTTTTGAGTCAGCGAAAAGCAAATTACCACAACCATGCATCTAGTTATTTCTGTCCGGGATTCCCGTTGGTCCCATGATAAATTTGTGGCAGTGCTCAACTTGGTTTTTACTTAAAACTGACTGATTTCCTTGATGCAATTATGAGAAGGGGGGGGGGGGGCTCTGTGACCAAGTGATCTAAACCACGCGCTTTAATTTTTGGATCACAGTGCTGTTCCGTCCACCTTAGACAGAGTTGATTCTTTCAAGAGTGCCGGAAAGTTTGTCAGTTCGCTTGCCGGAGGTAATTTTTTTCGGGCACTCCGGTTTCCTCAACCATCCCAGAACTGACCACCTCGATATAAGTAAAGTAATTTTGACTGAACGTAACTTGAACAATATAGCTTAACTCAACTCCCTTATGCAATTTGTCCTTACTCAGTGCGTTTTAAAAGGCTAAGGGCTGATTAAATATGTACATGTAACTTTGTTCAAAGAATCCTTACCCTGATTGATTTAGGCCTATTACTGACCACAGTTTACTAATTATATAAGTTCTTGTGCTTGTGAATTTCCATTCGAAGTCAGGAGTTTATTTTTTTAATCAGTGTCCTTGGTTGCGGTTGTGTTTATTATGTCATTTATATGTTGCTTATAAAAAGGTTGATATTCAATCCTGTAATGTTAGGGATTCAGTGGACTGTCAGGCTCTTTTCAAGATTTGACATGCAATATATGTTTGAAAAAGACTCAAAATCCACATTGCCATGCATATGTATCATGTCTGCATGAAAGCAATTGACACCAGTTTATCTAACTCGAAGCACTAGGTCTATTCTAAAATTATCGTTAAGCACCAGACCGGCGGCCATTCATCGGTAGCTTTATCCCCCGCTACGACAAATTTCAATGAGTGGGGAAATATTACCGTACTCGGAAAATTGAGTCGATCAAAATCATGTACTTTTTGACTGCATTTGAACCATATAAATTTTATCTAAATTTTATCAAATTTCTTACTTTTGTATTATGTAATTTAACATTCCTTACTATTTTACCTGATTTAATTCCTTTTTTTTTCTATATTACGTAATTTAAATCGGAATTTCTTATTTTCTGTAGGATTAATGTTAATCCTAATTATGTTAATTCTCGCGTCTTTTCGATTATTTAATTTACCAATGTTCGCAGTGTGTAGTTGTCAATTACTTTCTTTTCATCAAGATTTCTTGTTTAAACATGTCATTTAACAAACAAGGTCAATCCGTTTGTTAAAATCATATTGATCAGCCAAACAGAGGGCTCAAATTAATCCTATTAGGATAATTTTTTTTTCTATGCAAAATTCGAAATCGGCGACTTCTCGGATCTCCGGAGTAGGCGCGGTTGTATCGGAATCACCGATCAATCAAATTTCAAAAACATTAAAACGGAAACTCACAAGAACTTAATGCGGAATTTCACTGTATTCAGTGTTAAAGATTTATGTATTTGTTATAACCACATTTATCAGATTGTGTATTATCATTATCCCGGGAATATAATTAATTTTATAACAAACTTATATGTTTGTGTTTGAGTTTTATTTATTTAACTTTGGAAAGTGAATACCCGTCCGTTTCACCTTTGGGCCACGGATTCCACACGGGCGTCGTTGTTTACATACATGCACACAGTGTACGCATTTAAACTTGTTTTCAATTCAACCCACATATCATTAAATAGCAACAACAAGAATTTCTTTGCCGATTCCTAAGACATATAAATAACTACAGATTGCAATGATTCTAAATTATTTTGATTAAATGTTAAGTTATGCTAATTAGCTTTTTTCTATATTCATTCACACTGACATGGATAACTATGAAATACAAACACCTGTATTACGTTCCATTGCTTACTGAACAACATCTTGCAACATGAGTACAAATATTACAAATTTTTTGTTGTTAAACCAAAATATTCAATTTATGTAATTCAAAACCAACCCCCAATCTCTGGTAGGGGCAATAAAAAAAATGTAGGGAGACTTTATAGTTTTTTATATTAATGCTGTTTTCCATCTTACGAATATTAAAAACTTATGCAGTTTTAACGGTTATTATTGGGAGTCCACCTCGTGAGCACAAGGCCGGGGGTTGGAATACAGACGGGTCATTAATAAGCCTTTAAAAATTGAGGTATTGCTTTCTCGCCAGCTGATACTCGGCATAAAAATTACAGAGTATCGACTAGCATGAAAATGACACTAGGGGAGTCGTTTGCTTGTCTTTGGCATAATGACTCGGTGGGCTAGCAACTTAACAAAAAGTCGCCCTGAGTGCGCGCTAGTACACGACAGGCCACATACACTCGCACATCTCAGACGTACACGAACTTGTACTTTGATTAATCCATAGAAATTTATAACATTGCTATTGTCGCAAACAGCTAAAAGAATAGCCAATATGACCTTAAACAACGTTACAGAATCAACTTCGGAGAACATATAGTCAACTAATTAGATAAGATTCTCTCTCTCTCTCTCTCTCTCTCTCTCTCTCTCTCTCTCTCTCTCTCTCTCTCTCTCTCTCTCTCTCTCTCACACACACACACACACACACACACACACACACACACACACACATATATATATATGTGTGTGTGTGTGTGTGTGTGTGTGTGTGTGTGTGTGTGTGTGTGTGTGTATATTATTCATTTATAAACAGCTTCTTTCTCTATATAAGTAGTTAAATGTGCAAATATGCAGAATTCAGATTTCTTTACAAATCATGTAGTTTATATTGGCATTATAACACATTATTCTAACATGTAAATAAGCATTTATATTCACAGAATCATCAAAACATTTTAGAATAACATTACTTTATAAACGGAAGTCTAAATTACTGGCGTAATTGAAAATTACTAGGCATTTCAAGCTAAAAACTCGATTATAATTTGAATATATCATTCACATTTCAGAAAAAGGCTCAGACAGTTTGGAATACTAAGATAATATTAAACATTAAAACACAACGAAAATTCCCTGACGTTTTTATTGTTCTAATTTTTTGATGTGCGCCGACTATCTTTACAATATTTGATGGAATGATTTTAAGATCGTTCAATAATAAAAAATGACATGCAATACACAAAAAATCTCTCGGAAATGAGTGCCGATGTAAACTCATCATGTACGAGAGAGGGGGGATATAAAAATTCATGGATTTAGGTTTGTTGGTTGTAATTTTGTTTAACGCCATATCAGCATATTTTTAGAAATTTAAGTCGACAAGACTTAGTGTTTTAGTCTCTAAGTATTAATTTTTTAACAAAATACCAACAAAATAATTTTGCTGTGCCTTGTGTGTACATTTCGGAAAATCATTCCTCATCAGTGACACTAGGGGCCAAAAAAGGCCATAGATAAAAAAAAAATTAATAATCTAAACGTTTGAAAATTAATGAATCCAAAGTTTAAAAAATTATATGAATCCAAATCCAGTCAAGGAATGATTTGCATGAGGGAACAAACCTTAGTTTTAGATACATGTAAATTTCAAAAAATTAAGACAGCTGAAAATTTTGACGCAAAAAACAAGTTAGTTTATGTGCTAGATATAAAATGTGTTTTTCCTTGTACTATTGAATACAAGTCTATGTGTTTGAAAAAACCCTTTGGTTTGCTTGTCAAGCCATGCCTTTGTGAAGGTCTAGAGTTTAATTTATTATTATTGAATAATCTGAATTCCTGCAAATCGGATTGAAGATTTCTAAATAGGTAATAATACTGGAAACATAGGTAATTATACTGGGAACAGACCTAAAAGATGGGTCATTTACAATGTAGTTGTTTGAACTGAAACTGTACCAACTTGTACCGTCCTCGACTTGCACACAGGGGCAATGAATCTCAAAACATAGTGACCACAACTTGGCCAGCTAATTGTTTGGTTTTGCCTGTTTTTTGGCAGGGTGAGCCAAGGACTCAACAAAGACTCGGTGTTTCATCATCAGTAACTAAACATACATAGAAGCTTTCTGAGTTCTCATTATAAATGCCTATAGAAGATCCCGACCTGACTGAAGTCTTTGGAAGCGATCCTGTACAATAACGATTCGGGGAACTAATCTGGCTGATTCTTTTGCCATACCCAGATATTCACGGATAACCATGGGCAAAATATGATACTCGGTAATCATATTACCCATCGTAATTTCCCGATCATTCATCATGAGGGACTCTATAGTATATAGTGATCAATTTCTTTGTGAGGGCATCATGTTTCATTTTGAGAATACCCAAATAAGATATCATTTCCTGTGATGGCTTCATCATTCGTTAATACATTTGTAGGTTCTTAACATTAATGATCATGTTTTTGATGGAATCAGCTAGCCAATCTGTAAGTCGGTCACCATTCAGTCGCTGCACCTATTTAGAAATGGTGATGGTTTTGCCAATACAAAAAAGACAGGACTATTATCATTTAAACTTAACATTTCATTATTTCTTGAAGGTCAGTAACTTGGGATGCCTTCGAGAACCAAACAAATATGTTGTGATTTTGGTGTGTTAAAAGAAGTGATTTGCAGTGTTTCTTAATACGTAAAAGTTTGTGATGTCCTTGGCCGCAAACTTTTCACTGCCTCTTATATTTGACAAGGGTGAAAAATAAATGGTCGATTCCTTAAATACATGTATATAATAATTTAGTGCCATAAGCCCCCCCCCCCCCACTTTCAATTTTACTGTTCTTGAAAAGAGGAAACTTAAGACAATGTTTCTCGAGAATTCCTTTCAGTTGAATTCAAATTAAAATTTCTTGTTATATAAATTGGCAGTGATTTTAAAGCATGATATCATAAAATTATTGGACATAAACAGGAAATTGATAAAATGTACGATTTTAATTATGTTTTATGTAGCTTTAGTAATGAAAAATTCACCAGAGGCAATTCTCAACATGACACTTAAATTTCGATTTAAATTAACTGAGATAAATGTACGTGAAAGTAGACTCATAGAATCAAAACCAGTAAGTTACTGTCTGGTAGTATAAAATGAAATAAGAAAATAAGTTGGTGTGTTGTGTTTGGTTTCGTGCATTGGAAAATGATTCAAATTTATTAAAATGATAATGCTAACATTTACAATTAATTTCCATGATCAGATTCTACAATTCCTGTAAAAATATTTTAAGCATACTGCTCTCTCTCTCTCTCTCTCTCTCTCTCTCTCTCTCCTCTCTCTCTCTCTCTCTCTCTCTCGTGTCTGATATTTAAAGAATTCTTAGTTACTGACGGAATGTACATTTCTATTAAAACGGCAGATAGTAGTAAGCTTTCTGCATATACACATGAATCGCTGTGTGGTTCCTGTCGAACAAGAATGATATTTTTGCTTAAATATTTAAAATATATAATAGTTGAGTGCAGAATTCTGAAAAATGATCAAAATTCTGCGCATGGCAGTTAAATTATCAAAAAACATTTTCTTTGATAAGATTACAAATAAATTCGACTATTTTACATCGCTCTAATAAATATAGTAATGCCTTGTTAACTTGGACCAAGTTTTTATACTAAACATGAGAGACTTGTAATTTTTTTAAAATATTGTTTTCATAAAAATGCTCAAATCTACGGTGGTTGTTGAATGAGGCCATACAGAAAAAAATTCCACTTGCACAGGTAGAGTTTCCACTTACGTACGTGGAAATCTTTACGTGTGCACGTGGATTTTTTTCTGAATGGCCTCATTCAGCCGCTATACCAATATCACTTGACAAAAAGCCCTCATAAATATTGAATACATAGGGCAAATATAATTACAAAAGCAACATAGGGCAAATATAATTACAAAAACACAACTATCGCATCAATATTAATAACAAAGTGCATACTTTCCACCTTTATCAATGAAATCCTTCACAAATGGCTCTTTAAGAATTTTTGCAAGAAGAGACATTTTTCTAAGAATTATTGGAAAACTGATTACCACTAAAACAAACAAAAAAAATCTTTGACGTCATTTTCTTTTTTTTTTTTTTTTTTTTTTTTTTTTTTTTTTTTTTTTTTTTCTTTCCTTTTTTTAATGACATAATTTCCAAATGAACTCTTTTGTCAGATGCTTGCTCATAAAGTTAAGATGAAAAGCAGAAAAATTGATAAAATAAAGTAGAATACCCTTATAATAATAATAATTATTATTATAATTATAATGATAATAATAATGATTATTATTATTATACAGCCAGAACAACCTTACACATGCTTCAACACACGGATATAGTATGGAGATGAGTGCCATGATTATGAAGGAATAGTCACGCCTTTGGACGAACGTTAGATACAATGGAAAATCAATATCTAAAAGTATTGTAGGACCATAATCAACCCATCCCTTTAAAAGCTATTTGATAAATTAAAAATGAATTTTATTTTACCTAACAAAGAATCAATATATCTATGTCATATGCTGATTTAGAATTTTTATTAAAATTGTGCATTCAAAATCAGCACATGTTAAATAATGCATTCAAAATCTGCACATAACGACTATATAAACACGCATTATTCTGGTATAGTAACAGTATAAGTCCATATATCAATTTTTTCTAGTGTGGATTTTTCGGTTATCTAGAAGGTTGTTATATTACACGAATTTTGACCAATCACCTTTCAATGATTGGTCCTTTGATCAAATTTTCCACCTCAGACTATTAATGTTGTAGTATTGATCATATTGTTATGTATAAGATTACGAAATTCCGGATCAATGAAGGATATTTATATTTACTTCCTTGATTTGTCGCCAGACAGGCAAAAACTGGACAGATCAACAATTGGTAAAAACCACATGACCGGAAAAAATTCGAGACAATAATGACTATTTACTAAAAACAAATACTTCCCAGTCGGAAAACATTAGGGCACTATGTTTAGGAGTCTGAACAAAGCCATTTCCTGATTTTTAAAGATGTTTTCCGACTTAAGCACTCATTTAGTTTAATCTATAATACATTACAATAGAAACTCGTTATCTCGAAATATGATAACTCGAAATTTCGGATACCTCGATATTTTTGCTTGTTTATTTAGCCCGAAATAATTATAGTATTTGATGGGCAACCGCTAATGTTGCTCAGAACTTTACCGCTTAAGAAATAAACTTTTGCTGGATAAAGTAAAATAATGACGTGATCAATGAAACACATATTTAGTAATCACAGGGTTTACTTTTTTGTTCTTCTTCTTCTTCTTCTTGTTTTAGTAAGTACACTGATATAGGCTCATCTGAACAATGTAGCAATGATCATAAACTTTAACTTTGCCTTAGTGCAATGCAAAAGATGGTTTTTCTTAACGAAACAGACATTGTATTTAAAAAAACAGTACATGGTTTGATTTCTTTATTTTTCATTGGACCTTTGCTGAAGCGTCGGTTTACGGGTCAAAGGACGCCTCCTATTGCGAAGGTTTGGTTTTCACTGGGGGTTTGTGAGTTCACTTGCTTAAGATCGGTGTATCCGGGAACTCCAGTTTCGTTCTTCATCCCTATGCTGACTGTCTCGATATTAGTAAAATGATTTTGACTGTGACGTAAAACTCCATTTCTAAACCTCAAATCACTCCATGAATTCTCCTTATTATGAAGAAAATCACTAATCATGTCGACAAATTTGAAATGTTCGAGTAAACGAAGGCAAATGACAGTGTATCCAAACTTCACGACCATAGCATTGTAAATAAAGCTTCTTAATTAATTAACAAGAGGCTCATGGGCCTTAACGCTCACCCGAGGAAATGGCTAAAAACTTGCAAAGAACTTAATTACAAAAACTTTACAAAATTACTCAAGTTTGGAAATCCCGCAAAAATTAATCAGAAATATCTAGTCACATTTTATTTATAAATAGCTCATATGCATGATTTAACAATAGAACAATGAATAATTTCCAAATCATTAACCATATGGTTATGCAGCCATGGTTTTGACCTTTGAACATAATATGAACTTGAACCTTAGATCAAAACGGTCGTAATATCAACTCCTACAATATTCTAATATACATGCTTGTACAAAAGTTAATGGTTTTCAAGATAATTTACAATTTAAGTACAATTATGAAGCTATGACCTAGACCTTTGAACATATGACCTTGAACCATTTACCAAAATGATCGTCATATCAATACATACAATATTCAAATATACATGTATAAGCCAATACAAAAAGTTGTCAGTTTTCAAAATAATTCACAATTTCAGTCTTCCTCTACAGCTATGACCTTGACCTTTGTACATATTACCTTGAATCATGTATCAAAACGATCGTCATATCAATACTTGCAATATCCTAATATACATGTTTATACAAAAAGTTAATGGTTTTCAAGATAATTCACGTGACAGCTAACTTCAACGGTAAAGATTTCTGGCACTTCACCTATAGCTGGTGACGTTTCGATATAAGTGAAATATTATTGACTGGACGTAAAACTCCGCTCAATCAATCAAGTTTTAAATAAAAAACCAATATATGAAACCCTTTTATTAATGCATTAGCCATTAAAACAACTCTAGCGTTAACTACACTCTCTGAAAGCAAGCCAGAAAGGTCCATGTTGGTCTCAAACAATATCTGCTGCCATATGAAATAAAACCTCTAGAACCATTTTTAACGATAGTTACAATATCTGTTGTCATAAAAAAGTAAAAATTATAGAATCTATCATAGTTTAGCAACAGCAACAATATCTACTGGCATAAAAAATAAAACCTCTCTTACCATTCATAGAAATATAGATCAGCGACAGTAACAATATTTCTTGTCATTTCTTATATTTACAATTTATTTCTTACATCTTATCTGCTATGTCGACTTAAAACTATTACTGCATTTCATTTTTGTTAATTTACTACCTCCGTTTGTTTTAGTGCATCGTGGAACCCGTCTATCGCATCGCCATGAAGGATGACGTCATTGATGAGTGGGATGACGTCATTGATAAGTGGGATGACAGGTGACCCCGCCTACTTCCATTAATGAAAAAAAAACTAATCCGTTAAATGGAATACAGTTGTTTTAATGACAGAATTAAACGATTAAATCTTGACAATATTTAACGGCTACATTTGCATATTTAAATTAAAAGTATAGTTTGAAAAAGAAGAATTAGAAAATACACCAGAAGTGTGGGAACTTACTTGTCGTGTAAGGGTCTGTGACGCAATGTATTGGTGATTACGCAGTACTGTTGGATCAGTTCAAAAAGGTCAAACATACGTTTTCATAGCCGTATGAAGCAAATTTTCGATAATGTTGAGAAATAGCTTTCATGGGCGGAAAGTGGGTGCTATTGTAAATATATGAAAATAAAACCATAAGAACCATTCATAGAAATATAAGTTAGCGACAGTAACAATATCTTCTGACATATAAAAATAAAACGTCTACAACTTTTTAGAGAAATAACAGTTTAGCGTATCAATATAAAAATTGGTTTTCTTTTCGGAAGATTTAAAATGTATAAATTTGTTCTGCAATACTGACGTGTCTAGGTACTTTTGACTAAGTTCAAAATTTACTTTGATTGACAGGACAATGCCGTAATTAATTTCACCTACTCTGACTTTTGTTACATATATAAAAGTTTTTGATTTACCAGAAAATTATGCAAGTTAAAAGTGCACGAGTACTACGTGAAGTTATCAAAGACCAATAAGGCTAAATTGCGTAATTTCAGACTTTATTGGGTGACAAAAATCGAAATATCACAGGCCTTTGAGAGTATATGTAAATTTTATTAATCATTCTTAAAGTGCACAATAGACAAACAACAACATAAACGGAAGTACGGAACTTGTGAGACAATAAACAAAATATTATTAAATGAGAATCGATGTTTCTATTTACTATTTGACGTTTTTGCAATCTTATAAAAATAAAATCTTTAGTTGAATGCAGGAAGTAATAAAATCATAATGCTAGTTTTCACAAAATGTTTAACCATAATTTTGACAAATTTTATATTACATAAGACACAAAGTGAATGTTACAATGTTACCCCCCCCCCCCTCTCTCTCTCTCTCTGACCCGTCCGGGTCTGTTATAATAATAATAATTATTATTATTATTATTATTATTATTATTATTATTATTATTATTATTATATATACATGTATATATAATTGATAGCGACTGTTTTTGTTTTTTGTTTTTTGCCAAGCACTCGGCAATTAGTGACGGGGTCCTTCGGAGAAGACCTTAAAAACAGATGCCCTGTGTCACGGCAGGCGTGGCACGTTAAAAACCCTTCTTGTACATTGTCCTAAACGCACTACAATGGTCAAAATTTTTGTTACTTCTCTTATAGTTGGTGACGTCTCGATATAAGTGAAATATATTCTTGGACGTAAACCTCATTAAATCAATCAATCAATCTCTCTTGGAAAGTTTAATTTTACTTCATTGCCACAAGTAAAATTATATTACATTTTACACGAGTATTTTGTATAATTTACTATAACAAAAACCGTGACTCTTAACATAACATACAAAATTGCAAAGATAGTGTACTGTGAAAACTTCTCTCTACGCTTGTAAACTATATAAAGTACTCAAACGGTTACTATATAAAAGACATACAATAGGTAAGTATTTCATGTCAATAACTATTCGATTTGGAGCTTTTTTCGTACATAAATAATTGCAGAAAAATCATTAAATTGTATGTTCCGTGGGTTTTAAATATAAGCTGTTATTGATTACATAATGTATGACGTCATAAGGTCATCATTTAGCTGTGTAATTGTCCTCCCACCCAATAAAGCTTGGGCCATGATTCAAGTTACATGTTTACATTAGCTAGCAAGTGTTATTTAATTTATCAAAGACTTTTAAGACGGTTGAAGACATTTTAAATCAATGTTTATCCTTTTAAACGATTTGTTTGAATAAAAATTGTCCATTTATTTGATCAACTAACAAAGATTTATTTTAAATAGAAACCTTTTTTTTGCATTAACAGGCAATTGATCGTTAAGGATTTTAAATAGTTAAAGACCATGGCAGTTGAAGTAAAAACAGAGTTTTGAAGAAGAAAGCAAAGCAAAACAATACAAACAATATATGTTGAAACAAAGATAACACAAATGAGAATAAGAAACAAGAGTTATCAAAACTTATGCAAGTATAATTATATTTATAATAACTCGTTTTCCGAGAAATAAGAAATTCAAACGTTTTTAAAACCAAAAATAAATATGATTATAAGCATAATGTTCTAGTCCTGCGACTCATGCTCTTGCAGTGCAAAATGCTGTTCCGGTCTTCCGAATAATGCTCTTGCAGTGTAAAATGATGTTACGGTCTAGGGACCACGCTATTGCAGTGCCACATGATATTCCAATCTTGGCGGATTATTTTATTGCACTGCGACATGATTTTCTGGTCTGTAGAATCACGCTCTTGTAGTGCCACATGATGTTTTATAGCTTGCTTTTAAATTTAGTATCATTTCATTTATCATTTATTTATATTAATCAATACCGTTTATGATCTATGCTGATTTTTTTATTTAATTTGATATGCTTCATCTAGTTTTTTTTTTATCAATTTTAGCTACGTGCGTTTGATCTTTTATAGTTTTAAGTTGCTTTGAATGTATTACTAAGTATTTAAATGATAGTGTAATTGCGTGTATTTGGGTTTTAGTGATAGAGTGCAGGGATGATTTTAATTTGCATGTATGAACAGTTGTAAATGTATATTTAATTTACATTCGGGAAAACGCTCTTTTAAACACGTCTGTTAAATTTAAAATCATGCAGACTTTAAATAAAGGTTCATTTTTTGTTTTGTTTTGTTTTTTTTTTTTTGTTTTTTTTTTTGTATTCGTATATGAACTAATTTATTTTTATTTTTCTTTCTTTTAAATTTCACATTAATATAATATAATATATGATATGATATGATATGATATGATATGATATGATATGATATGATATGATATGATATGATATGATTGATGATATGATACGATACGATACGATACGACATGATATGATATGATCTGATCTGATGTGATGTGATGTGATGTGATACGACACGACACAACACAATACAATATATATATATATATATATATATATATATATATATATATATATATATATATATATATATATATATATATATATATATATATATATATATTATAATACTTATAAAAGATAGGAATAATTAGAAAAACATTGTATTCAAAGTTATGGATAATAATGAAAATGTACCATTTACAGCAGTAATATCTACCCAACCATCTTTCTTATATAATTTTATTTCTTTTCGGTTTCGATGTCGATTTCAATAACCAAATATTTAGAAATGATATATATTTTATGGGTTATTGATTGTGTTTTATGCGTTTCGTACAGACAATTTATGATCCAAATTGAGATTTGGTGCTGTGCGTGTTGTCTCGTGAAACTGACATGTCGATTATTATATCAATTTCCAAATAACTTAAAACTTTCTACTGTTTAATCGATGTACATGCATGGTAAAATAAGGATAATTTTACATATTTTAGGGGCCACTGGTTATAGAACAAGAAAGATAGTTTGAACTAAAAAAGGAATTGAACCATAAAAATACAATTTTTTCATTGCAAATCTAAAGTCAAAAGTCTTAAAATAAACGGTTTTAGGATATTTGTCTCGTGATGTTATCAACATGATATACTTTTTTTCGGTGTTTAATTTTTACATTCATGTAACAGTTCGTCTTTTCAAGTTACCACCGACAAAGTTTTTCAAATTCCGGACACATTTTCTACCTAAAATAGTGAGATTGAGTTGAGTAATGGTGTTTTACACTCCAGTCAAGATTCTTTTATTCATATTGAGACAGTCAGCTCTGGAATAGCGGAGTAAACCGGAGTGCGCTAAGAAAATCATCAACCATCGACAAACAAACTTACAAACTTTCCCGCACCAGTATCTGTCCAGCGGGATTTGAAATAAGGCGTTGAGAGGCACTGTTAGGCACGCGTTACAGACCACTCGGCAACCGAACCCCCCTCCCCATCTCCGTATAATATTGGGACTGTAGTTCTCTATATTGTACGTGTAAGTGTTTGGATATGTAAAAAAAATTCTGAATATGGCTTGACGTTCATCTTATCTATTCATCTGTTATCTGACCTTCTCAGGTTTCACATTCACTGTTTATTCTTCTTTCTATTTTTAATCATGTCAAATGCCAGAATTTTCAAAACGCATTAATTCAGTTGATTTTTTAAACGATAAGCTTGATAATAGGAATTCGCCATTTAAGTTTCAAAAACAAATCTGGATTTGATTAATATGTAAAATAAGACAAGTCTGTAGAACTGTATCGTTGGTATTAAGAAAAAGTTTGATAAAAATATTTTAGGGGGAGCACAGAGTTACTCTGCTCTCCTGAAATGAAAATTACATAATCACCAAAATGCCAAAAAATGTATGCATTCTTAACTCACAAGCACTGAGTCGTTTCAGGAAATCAAAAGAAATTAATATGATTTGACTTAATTTTTTTTTACAAATCAATTTTCAACTCTCTCTCTCTCTCTCTCTCTCTCTCTCTCTCTCTCTCTCTCTCTCTCTCTCTCTCTCTCTCTCACACACACACACACACACACACACACACACACACACACGCACACACACACACAACACACACACACACACACACACACACACACACACACACACACACACACACACTTTTTTCCTTTATTTACAAAAAAAGCAGATTAAGACCTACCAATAAACATTAAGAAGCAAATGATGACAAGACTGTTTGATCTACAGAAAAAAATTATTAACAAAAAAAAAAAAAAATATCAGAAAGAACCAGAATATATTGGATTTCAATAAATTTCCGATCTTAAAAGAACAATCTAGAAACAATATTCCACTTCACATGTTTGTCCTTGCGTTTAAAATGTTATTGAAAAATTTGATCGTCTGCTCTTTTCTTGAGAAATATTGAATATAAATCATTTTTGAATCATGTAGTTTAATATTTCATGAGAAATAACGATGAAAAATAATGACATACAAGACAAATGCATTGTAGTGAGTTCTTTTAATTATTTTTGAAATGTGTTTTTTTTTTTTTTTTCAAAAAAATGAAAAGCAAATAGAAATTAATAAACAGGAGATAATAATAATAATAATAATAATAATAATAATTAAATAAATAAAAATTATAAAAAAAAAATTACAAAAGCTTGTACTTGATTATATTCACAATTTTCTGGAAGAAGAAGAAGAAGAAGACTTGTGTCCATTGATGTAGGCATCAGAAATTTTCATCTATTTGAAAAATATTGATGATGGTACCAAAAATGCATTTTTAAAATTGTGCATAATATGAAATATATTTTTTATATTCTTGTATAAAATGAACGTTTAAGTTATTTGATTATTAATACAATTTTTTTTTTAAATCAGAAAAAATCATTTACCATTTAATGAGCAAAATTTCATTTCAGAATATAAGGATTTAGTTGGTTAAACAAATATGACTTTGTTTTGAAAATTTGATAATTCACGGCTGATTATTTCGGTGATTTATTTTTTTCTTTAAATATCACGATCGCTCAGTAACAAATTTTCAGACGGTTAAACAAACGTCATAGTCATAAATGATCCATTTTCATAATTCATAATTGTTTTTCAGAATCTGATGGAGCAAACACTATTCCTATAAAGCCAAGTTAAAAGGACTTAACTAACAGACGCGAACACTGGTCTTAAAGAGCCAAGTGAAACGTACTAACTGACGAACGCCAACACTGGTCTTAAAGAGCCAATAAAACGTAAAAACTGACTGACGCTTACACTGGTCTTAAAGAGTCAAGTGAAACGTACAAACTGACGGACGCCAACACTGGTCTTAAAGAGTAAAGTGAAACGTACAAATTGACGGACGCCAACACTGGTCTTAAAGAGCTAAGTGAAACGTACAAACTTACGGACGCCAACACTTGTTTTAAGAGTCAAGTGAAACGTACAAAATGACTGACGCCAACACTGGTCGTATAGAGTCAAGTCAAACGTACAAACTGACGGACGCCAACACTGGTCGTATAGAGTCAAGTCAAACGTACAAACTGACGGACGCTAACACTGGTCGTATAAAGTCAAATGAAAGTACAAACTGACTGACACCAACACTGGTCGTATAGAATCAATTCAAACGCACAAACTGACGGACGCCAACACTGGTCGTATAGAGTCAAATGAAACGTACAAACTGACTGACGCCAACACTGGTCGTATAGAGCCAAGTGAAACGTACAAACTTACGGACGCCAAAGCTGGTCTTAAAGAGCTAAGTGAAACGTAAAAACTGACGGACGCAAACACTTGTTTTAAGAGTCAAGTGAAACGTACAAAATGACTGACGCCAACACTGGTCGTATAGAGTCAAGTGAAACCTACAAACTGACGGACGCCAATACTGGTCGTATAGAGTCAAGTCAAACGTATAAACCGACGGCAGGTCCACCCGTACGAGGATGAAGAGATTAGGAGAGTGGTTTTTTGTCTGCGGCATAGTGACTCAGTGAACTTACAGTATAAAGAAGATCTTAGTAAACTTTTATACACCTCGTGCATACAGGAACATATTTTTAGATTAATTCAAAGAGATAATCTTGCTTTAATTGCAAATTGCTGAAAAATTGATGATGCAACGTTCAAAAACAACTAACCAATCTATCAAGATGAAAACCATAATTGATATAATCTTAACAAACCAGTTCTAGATTATTTTAAATATTTCAAACGACAGCTTCCAATCCGTAACTAATTATGTATCTATTTAAAAAAAATAGTAAAAGTATTCAATTTTTCAAAACTTCAAAACGCACATGACAAACAATTTCCTTCTTCTTCATTAAATAAACAAGATGTATTGTGACATCATTAAGAAATTTGCGGCTAGAATATTAATCTTGTTCAGTTTTATTGATTTATCCCGTTTCAATTTTCTTAAGAGATTTTTCAAATTATTAAATTATTTTCTTATTTAGCGATATTTCGGACTGCTTGGATTTTTTAAAAAGCAAACAAAGAAGGCATTTCCGGAAACTATATGAATTGGCAAACGAAGAAAAAAAAATAATAGTCTGAACGTTCATTGAAAAGAAGAAAAAAAAGTGGAGTTTAATGAAATATTACGCCCCAGTCAAGATTATTTATTATTATTGAGACGGACAGTTTTTAAAAAGTAGAGGGAACTGGAGCACCAAGAAAACCAGCAAGCAAACTGACACAAGCTGTTCACTAATAAATCAATTATACAAAATTATTTAAAAAAAATATCGCAAAATACAAATTTATGCTTAACAAATTTTTGACTTTTTTAAAGAGACATGTGTGAAAAATCTACATTTTCTGAAAAAAAAATCAGACCTCATGATAAGAATGCATAATCATTTTATCTAAAATATAATTACAACTAATAACCAGTGCATATGTACATCCTGAACGTTGTCAAACCGTTTAGCGATGTTGATTTCATACTATAGGGTTGTGATGGCTAAATGGTTTATGTGTTAGTCTTCAAACGCAATGCATCTCACCGTTGTGTGTTCAACACCCTCCAACCGTTAGTAAGAAAGGTTCTTTTCTTGTCGTAGACCTGTACTGGTTTTCTTGGTACCTGTATATGTGCGTTATTGCGGGCATGTGTACTAGCACTGCCATGCGCTACTTTTGAATTATATTGTTTTAAAAAAATTCAAAAATAGCACATGACAGCACTATAAAGGTCGCCATAAGTGCGCATTAGCACAATAAAAATCAGAATTACTCGCACGCTCATGTACCACGCAAACTAGTGTTAAGATTCTTAAAAATCCTTGAGGTCCTTTGGATGAGACCTTAAAACCGATGCCCGTGTCAAGGCAGGCGTGGCGCGTAAAAGAACCCTCCCTGCACATTGCCCTTAGAGCACTGCAAAGGTCAAAGTTTCTGCATCTTTACATATAGTTGGCGCCGTCTCGATATAAGTGAAATATGCTTGACTGGGACGTAAAACACCATTAAATCAATCAATCAATCAATCATTCAATCAATCAATATTAATGATCCTTGAGATTATTTAAAATGTCTGGTCACGAATAGCTGAAAATTGCTGATGTGATAAATAAATAAATAAATAAAAATAGAAAAGAAAAAAAAAAGAATAAATGAAAAAATTAAAATATAATAATAAGTATTAAAGTGCCTGAACACAGTAAGCAAAGTAAGTAAGTAAATAAGAGGTTTACGGCAATCTTGTCGGAAAGGATGGAATGAAGTAGTTCCAATCGTTGAAGTATCTAACTGGGCATTTACATATACACGTGTTTTTTTCCATGGCAAAGCAAGAAACTAGTTATCACTGCCCAGATTTACGTATAATTTTAATATAATTGATTGGTCTATCGACATTGTCCCATTAGCAGCCTTCAGTTGGTTGGTTGGTTTTAATGTTGTGCAACATCACATCAGCAATTTTTCAGCTATATGCTACTAGGGCAAGATTTTACTCCATAAGGAAAAATCTGAGAACTGATTCGAGTATGTGGTGTGAGAGTATGTTATATGGTCTGCATTGTACTTGAGCGCATTCTGGGTGACCTTTTGTTAAGGTGCTAGCTCATAGACTTAGTGTGTCGAAGACAAGCATATTATCTCCTAGTCACATTATTAAGGAGCGGTAGAACCAGTCGATAATTTATGTCTTTTATGCAAATCGTCTTGCAAGGAAGCAGAATATCAATTAATAAAGTCTTATGTATGACCTTGCTGGGGTTCGAACCCCCCGAACTACCGTCGTTGAGGCAAACGCTCTACCACCGAACCATGACTCGTTTTAGAAAATATACCAACATTTCAATTTTTTTCACTTCAGTGTCTACACTTTACAAAACAGTTGATTGTCATTCGACAGACGTACTTCCGTTTTAAAGTGTCGATTTTATTATTAATAATTAATATTCACGTAACGTTTCCTTTGAAAGCATGCTGAATTTTCATGACTATCAATAATAACATGGTCACATGCATGCCGATTCATTTGCATAATGTAAAATTATGTTTTAAAAATGTGATGTATTATTTTACAGGTGATACACGTTTATCAAACATTTAAACGACCACGTGGTTTTTTTATGTAGTCGAAGCATCACTTTATCACGCGCACCTACACATATCACGAACAATTAAAAGCCATTAATCGTTTACTCTGATGCAATGATAAGTGTGAATTCGAATCTTTCACGTGTCGCTATTTGAGATTTTTATAGTTTACGTTAGATAGAATGTGATATTCTATGCTTTCCGTTTCGCGTTGCAAATAATTATTAGCAACGTCTGATCGAATTGTCAATTGTCAAGGGAGGGTGGTGGGGTGGGATGGGGGGCTGAATGTCAGAAATCGAACATGTACAAAACGTTCCAGTGGTCAACATAAAATAAGATTAACTATTTGCCGTAAGAATTTACCTTATAATTTTTGTTTTTGGCAAAGTGAAATCTTTAGTTGTACACGTCTCATTTTAATACATAGGTTTTTGAACAATTCATGTGTTCTGCTTTGAATATTTCAGTAACTACATGGAAATCAGTTGACATATTTAATTCCAGAAAGCAATCAAATTTTATAGACCCTGGCAAAACACGTATCACCATGACAACCGACTTAACAAACGAAAATGTCTTAATTTTTAATACCATAATCCAAATTAACAGCAGCGATTATATCTAAACCAAACAGGTGGTCACGGCACGTTGAATGCAAATTTATTTGTCTTTCAAAGTAGTTGAGTGAGTTGAGTAATGTTGTTTGACGTCCCAGTCAAGAATATTTTACTTATATCGATACGTCGTCAGCTATAGGCGAAAGTGTAGAAATTTTGCCTGTGCGTTTCGCTGATAGCATTATACAGCAGGGTTCTTTATCGTGCTACGCCTACCGTGACACTGAACCTTATTTATTTTAAGTTCCCACCCGAAAGAACCGTGACTTTCATTTTGTAATGCCGAGTGCTTGGCTTAAGAACAGTCACTGCTCACTAACAAGTCTTGGGTCAGACCCGGTCGGGGTTCGAACCGACGACCTTCCACTTACGAAGCGAGCACTCTACCAACTAAGCTACCTAAAGAACAGTCACTACTCACAAACAAGTCTTGGGTCAGACCCTGTCGGGGTTCGAACCGACGACCTTCCACTTACAAAGCGAGCACTCTACCAACTAAGCTACTGCAGTGGTTGTGCCTTTCAGACTGCACGTACATTTTTTACACTTTAACCACGTGACAAGTTAATACTGCACGAACATCTTTTACACTCTAACCACGTGACAGGTTAATAAGGTGAAAGCATCACGAGGCACACACATATAAATAAAGGACATCCAACAGTGGTGAATACTAGGTGACATTATTTAATTATTAATAATCCACTAATTACTTAAGTAATTCTAGATCCTTCACGTGTCGTATTTTTGTGTTAATGAACGAAATCTTTGAGCTGTTTTCGTTTTGTCTGTATTTTATCAGTATGTTTCAGTGTGTAAAACAAGACAATATTTGCTTATAATTTTGTTTAACTTGCAATACAATGGGGGCGTCTAGTCTTTTGCTGTGAGGAGTACAGGTAAGTGAATTGAATATTTCATAGCGACAGACTAGATAAACACTTGCAATGAAACTGGATTTGGTAAGCTTTTGTGTTTGCAATGTAAGCTGTGGTAAATGTCTATCATATTTTTCAGAATTTAATTTTTTTGCAGCCCTTAATCATGCTCTCTCATTACAAAAATGATTTGCTTCATTATAAGTATTGGTTCAGGTCCAACCTCAGCTTATCCTATTGATCCGATGCGATGTACCGGTTAATATATTCCGACTTTCCAAGTGCTGCATTTATTTTTATTCTAAAACAAATTTCCATATAGGCAACGTAATTTTTCATGGTAACGTGTATGTTTTTGCAAAAACAATATGCTATAGTTGACCTATATTGTTTACTTATTTATTCATTTATTTTTTGTTTTATTTATTATTTATTTATTTTTATTTATTTATTTATTTATTTGTTTGTTTGTTTGTATTGTCTGGTGAATATACTTGCTCTGTGATTGTTCACCGTTTCTAGCACTTTCTAGAACTTAGCTAGTCGTGGATTGTATAGTTGTGAATAGAGGACAAAGAATAAGTTACTAAACATCTTAATTTGTGTGTGCGGTGGCCATGGGGGGGGGGGCGGCGGCTATATAGCTCTCCGTTTCTATCTGGAAGTTCCGAGCATTGTTTCAGTGCATTGACGGATGATGACCACTCGAAATGTTTAAAATGTCAGGTCATGTTCTGATCAACCGTGCACGTCATTTCCGATGCTTTTCAATCATTATGAACATTAAACTTAGCCTTCTCGAGGCGTTCAAAATATATAAATTATTTGTTTGCATGACACGTTATGTACATTCCTAGAATCGTCTGCGACAGTAACGGATTATGTAAACATTAAAAAACTTTGTTAAATCCTGAATATTGTCTACAAACTATATGTTTAAATAATGTCACGATTTTGTGTTGTAACAAAACTCGCATTTCTGAGATCAATATCCATCCATTAAGGGACCGGATCATGTTTCGTGATTTACAGAAAATTAGTTACTCTTTTTAGAAAAAAATTGTTTACATTTAATAACCATAAAATATTGATAATAAAAAATCAAACTGACTAGCTGTAGAAAAAATACGATGTATAATCAGTTAAAGGTCACTTTAGAATGAACATGGCGGCCAGATCACCAAAACACTGGCTACCAATATGGTTGCTTTTTCATCTTAACGGGCCTTGGTGTCCGAATTTGGCATTAAGCACGCGCAGATATTTTTTTCTTGGTATTATAATTTTCTCTAGTATTCCAGATCCGACTCACTTCGAAACAAGGTTTGGGCTATAACATCATTAATTCACTTAACTTTTTTCTAATTTTTTTAATATTCGCATTTTATTCATATTTTCGAGTTATTTGAAATTAGGGCGAATGGTTGAAAAGATAGTTTTTAAACAAGATCAATGGAACGTTTAACAGAATGTCTGAAGACGGTCGAAAGTAGACAGTTAAGGGAGTTAATTATAAGTGTCAACTAAATATGCATTCTTTTTTTTTTTTTAAAGCGCACTACCTATTCACTATACAAATAATTTTTGGATCACCGTTCCACTATTCCAAATACTCGCCACCGAAGCATGTTTGTAAAAAAAATTCTTTCCTCACGTGCGACGTTGAAACAGGTAACGTGTATACACCGGAAATAGCCTCTTCATAGCCCACTTGACACTTTTTAACCATTTTGCTTTTTGCCGATGTATGTCTCCATCTATGCCATGTGTGGCATCTATTTGAGCTGATAATTTTTAGTTTATGTCAAACTGTTCCTCCATTATACAAGTTTCTTCATTGTGATGCATGCTGTTGTAACGGTAGCGTGCTGTTATTTAGATATTCTAAAAGTTGTTTCATGGCAATCGTTTCAAGTATAGTGTCATATTAAAATTCATTAAAATTCTTGAACTTTCTGAATAAATAATTATAAATTAAAAATTAATATAATATTTAAAAATTAGAATTAACAAAGAATCACAGATCACTAAAACTGAAAAATTCTAATGTTCCTTGATGTACAACTTAGCTTTGTGATTTCTTACATATTTGTTTTATTGATTTTCCAATATTATGTTATGTTATGTATGTTATGTTATGTATGTTATGTTATGTTATGTTATGTTATGTTATTTTATTTTATTTTATTTTATTTTATTTTTTGTTTTATTCATTTCATTTCATTTATTTATTTATTCATTCATTCATTCAATTATTAATATATACGCATTAGTTAGCTTTTTTCCTAAACAGGTTGTGATATTATTTATTTATTTAATTATTTATTTATTTATTTAATTATTCATTTATCAATTTTTAATTTTTACTAGTATTTATTTATTTATTTATTTTTAATTTTTACTAGTATTTATTTATTTATTTATTTATTTATTTATTTATTTATTTATTTATTCATTCATTCATTCATTCATTTTGGAGTAGCATTAGTTAATTTTTTCCTAAATCGGTAGTGAAATTGGGTTTAAAAATGCTATGGATTTCAAAAGTTCATTTACTAATATAAAAATGTTCATTGTAAATCATACATAGAAAAAGTCTTATTACCTTGTCCGGTGCAAATATTGAATATTCGCATAGTAAATCAAAACAAGGGAAAAGATGGTACCGTTTCCGGTGCAAATAATGAACGTTCCGAATAGAGAATACGCGTTGTAAAATATAAATAGAAAAAAGATTTAGGTAACGTTTCCGGTGCAAATATTGAATGATCTGTATTGTGTTTTACCAGAAAATCTACAATTAACTACTAGTCTGTTTTCTACATATACCAGCTTCATATTTACTTCGGAGACATCGGTGGACAAGTGGTATAAACTACGTTTAACGATCGCAGCACCTCGAAGACATCGGTGGACAAGTTGTGAAACTACGTTTAACGATCGCAGCACCTCGAGGACATCGGTAGACAAGTGGTATAAACTACGTTTAACGATCGCAGCACCTCGAAGACATCGGTGGACAAGTTGTGAAACTACGTTTAACGATCGCAGCACCTCGAAGACATCGGTGGACAAGTTGTGAAACTACGTTTAACGATCGCAGCACCTCGAAGACATCGGTAGACAAGTGGTATAAACTACGTTTAACGATCGCAGCACCTCGAAGACATCGGTGGACAAGTTGTGAAACTACGTTTAACGATCGCAGCACCTCGAAGACATCGGTAGACAAGTGGTATAAACTACGTTTAACGATCGCAGCACCTCGAAGAAAACGGTGGGCAAGTTGTGAAACTACGTTTAACGATCGCAGCACCTCGAGGACATCGGTAGACAAGTGGTATAAACTACGTTAAACGATCGCAGCACCTCGAAGACATCGGTGGACAAGTTGTGAAACTACGTTTAACGATCGCAGCACCTCGAGGACATCGGTAGACAAGTGGTATAAACTACGTTTAACGATCGCAGCACCTCGAAGACATCGGTGGACAACTTGTAAAACTACGTTTAACGGTCGCAGCACCTTTCAACGCCTAGGTTTGAATCTCTCTCGGGGATATCTTAGGTTAAGAAAGGTTTTGTTAGTTCGCTTACCGAAGGTTATTCGTTTCCTTTGGATACTCTGGTTTCCTCAACCATACCAGAAATTGTCTCGTTATTTGTGATTCATGACTTGGGCATAAAACCATAACTGTAATCCACTCGTTCTGGTTAAAATCCACGTGTTTAATTTAATTTGTTAGTTTTCATAGTTTGTACTTTGCTTTTTGGGTTGTGATATGAATATAGACCGAAATAAATTTGTGACTGGCTTCATCCGGTCACAATGGATTCATAAATCACTTGCGTAGGGGTCAACGGAACGGTAATCAAAGTTAATAAAAAGCCGTGATCAACAAAAATCTGACGATTCAAATCTTTTCTGGACGTCATCGTTTAATACTCCACAGACAAGATTGACAAAAATTTCAATAAAAGGGGATTGACTATTAACTGATTTAATAAATATCTTTATCAATAAAAATGGCCAAGACATTGTTATGTCATTATGTTACATATACTTGTCTCTCCTCTATCGATAGATATCCCAGGCAGATCAATCTACATTAGAATATAAATCATATGGCGTAAAAAGGGGGAAAAACATAAATATCAAAAAACATTTTATACAATGATTTAATCTAATTAAATAAAAAAAAAAAAAAAAAAAAAAAAAAAAAAAGCCAGTTTGTTAAGAAAGTAATATACATCGCTGTTAACCTTCTGAAACCATCCCTGTATGTTACATGAAATGTCATGACAGTTTGACATTTAACTAAAAAGATATTCATCCAATTAAATCTTTATAAGTAGAAAGAAATATTTTAACATTATATTTGTATACATTCAGTAAATCACTTATCTTTTTATAATGGTATTTCTTTAAGAATAGGTCAAAAGGATTTTGTGAAAGTGGGAACAAACCACTGCAATAGCTCAATTGGTAGAGTGCTCGCGCCGTAAGTAGAAGGTTGTGGGTCTGACCCCAGACTTGAAAGTGGGTAGTGACTGTTCTTTCGCCAAGCACTCAGCATTACGAAATAAAAGTCACGGTTCTTTCAGATGGGAACTTAAAATAAACGAGGTCCCGTGTCATGGCAGGCGTGGCACGATAACCCTGCTGTATAATGCCATCAGCATATTGCACAGGCAAAATTTCCGCACTTTCGCATATAGCTGGCGACGTCTCGATACAAGTGAAATATTCTTGACTGGGACGTTAAACACCATTACTCAACTCAACTCAAAGTAGGAACATGTCGGGATTGTGGTGTGCGTGGGAAAAGATGTGGAAGTGACAGGATTTAATTGAATCGGATTGGATAAATGGTGCTTTACGGCTAAGTCAGGATTCTTTAACTTATATCGAAGAGTAACCAGTTCTAGGTCGGTGGAGGAAACCAGGGTGCCCGGGGAAAAACATCGACATTCGGCAAGCTAACTTGTTACACTAGGATTTGCCCGTTCGGAATTCAAACTTAGTGAAATTGTGAACGAGGTTAAACCTTATCCTCCTCTGTCCACCTTATCTAGACCTACGTCAACCGTATATCAAACGTTATTATTGGACAAAACCTTCAATTTTAAAACTTATTCAACTGATGGGTCTGTAGAATATTCGCGAGCTACGAAATTTTAGAATCTTTAAAAAAAGCAACATACAGAAGGGACAACTAGCTGCTGTTTATGGTCCATCACACTATTATATACTATTCCGGTCTTTAATTCTTTCGTTTAATATCGTAAGGTATAAATTCGTTGTATTGTTATACTATAAAAATCACTATATGTCATACACTATTTATTATAATGTATCACCACACTATTGTATTCTAAAAATATTATTAATGTCACAATGAAGTGTATGCTTACGGAATAAATTGAATTGTACCGTGGCGGTGAGAGGAACTAACGGATTCTAGCGCCTATCATCGCCTTCGTTTGAATCTTAATCTCAAGGCTGAAGCAAGTGCAAGTAATATTGTCTGTTTGTTTCGTTAAAGGCGATTGCTTTATCAGGGCATTCTGGTTTTCTCTTTCGTTTCTGAACTGACTGCTTTGATACTAGTAAAAAAATTTATACCGTGGTGTAACACTATACTCTTGATCCTGAGAACACGGTATATATAAATAAATAAATAAATAAATAAATAAATAAATAAATAAATTTTAAAAAATGTCATTTGGGCAGGAACTAGGTATAAATAAATAAATAAATAAATAAATAAATAAATAAATAAATAAATAAATTTTTAAAAAATGTCATTTGGGCAGGAAAATATGAAATGACATAACGTTATATAATACCAATCAGATGAAAGTAAGGTACTTGGCGCGAGTAATTGTAACCAAGATATTCAGAATACATAAAATACACCACTGAGACTTAATTACAGAAATAGATTGTCTTTCTGTTGACCTTTTTCAAGCCCCCTTATATATAATGTGTAACGACATTTCACGTATTGGCATTTTTTAGTAAAAACTATGCGTGAAAAATAAAAGTAATTACAAAGAAATTGTTTCACATACATATACACGCTCGCGCACGTAGGCCACTATCTCAGAATCTCTTTGTTGTAAATAGCGAGTTATGCAAACTTTTCAGAGAAAATATCTTTGACTTAAATAAAGTTTGGTATTTTTAATTGCAAGTAATCCAAACGGTGAATCGATATTTGCATCCGTAATTACTGTATAACACTTTTGCGCCCACGACATGGTCAACATTTAAAATTCATTCCCCCAAATTTGAACAATACCCAGAATAAAGCTTATAGATTTTAGATGAGTTCAATTTGGCTTATGTAAGTAAACAAATATCAAATATTATTTAAAATTGTTTGATGCCAAACGGTTATAAATAAATCACTAATATAAACAACGTGATAATAGAACCTGCAAGCTTAATATAACATTTTGTAGAATGCGATAATATGAGAAATCAAAACGAAGAAACCAATTAAAATATCAATGTGTGTGTGTGTGTGTGTGTGTGTGTGTGTGTGTGTGTGTGTGTGAGAGAGAGAGAGAGAGAGAGAGAGAGAGAGAGAGAGAGAGAGAGAGAGGCAATAATATATTATTTTATTTCGATTTCATTGCGTAAAAATAATAATGTTTTAATTTTATTATTAATGACGAAGAAGAAGAAGAATATGATGATGACGACGGCGACGACGACGATGATGACGACGATATATGGTAATGACGATGACTACAACGACGGTGATTTAACTTTGCTTGCAAAGTTGTTGCTTTCATACTGACAATGAATACCATTTTAGAACAGTTCAATCGTTATATTTTCGTTTAATATATATATTTTTTTTTAAAATTATTCATTTATTGTAAGAAAAAAATTCCCATCTATAACACATGCACATCGGGGGAGTCCAGTAGACGCAACAGCTGAATTTAAGACAGAGAACGACACATTATTAATCCGCAATATTTTTAATGTGGGGTAACAACGGGGAGTTTTGGTTTGAAAAATTATAGTGTTATCCGGTATACAAATATCTCTCGAAGTTAAGAAAATTATCGTTTTAAGGTTAGCAAGGAGTTGTGTTGTACTTTTCAGGTCTATGTAGTACTTAAACCATGTATTGTACTTTTGAGGAGTTCCTATTGTATCCCTTGTAAATTGATTAAAGGAATGTAGATGATTTTTCAGTTTTTCCAATCAACAAACACAGCATGTGAAACGGACAATTTTCACTGGATGTGCCATACATGCGTAAATCTAATTCCAATTGAAATTTACATCACTTGAAATTTACATCCCGCGAGACACAAAATTGATTGACAAGTTGTACCATTACACATTGTATCAAAATAATAGGGTATATAGCAGTTTTGTCAAGGGAGGAACAATTTTTTAAAGATCCGATTGTTCAAAATTTTTTGTGGTTTGATGGTTTTGACTGATCTGTTGTTGTCTGTTCTTTCAACAGGCCATCAAAAACACCACTCTGTCTCTCACAATGTCAATATTACGGTGAATATCAGCCAGGTGCCTATATATGTTATCAAAATATTATTTTATAAATTTCTTTGATTTTACTTTGTAATATCTCGTAAATGTTTTTTTCTCGAATGTAAACAAATGTGACGTGACAGTCATGTTTGTTCACCTACGATAATGTAGTTCCGGATTGTGTATTGCATTTTATATGTATTCATACACGGAGTGACAAAAATTTTTGGCATTCATTGTCAGTAATAATTACAACGGCTCTCAAGCTTGCAGCTATGGGGATTTCACAAGGCAAATGAAAATATAATGATTATGATGATATGAAAACTATTACTTTAAAACGTCTGAAAATCATGTAACGGCATTTGACAAAAAGACACAATCTTGTATTTGTCAAAATGTCTGATTCAATGAGATGCCTTATAGTTGAAGATTTTAAAACATGGTTAATACAAAAAAGCTAAAAACATTGTTGAAATATAATGCAGACATAAATATGTTTTCAATTTCTATGAGATAAAATTTGATACAAAATTAATTAAATTTTGAGATATATTGCTTAAACTCGGTATTTCGATACTCCAATACAACGTACTAACCTCTATAAATCATGTTCTGAAATAATTTTTATGATATTTCTTAAAAATTAAATAAACATCATTTGTAACATGATGTGCACAGAGAAAATTCAAAATATAATATATTGTTTTCATTGGACTAAATTATATGCGTTTAAGATAAGTAATAAATGAACATATTTTTCTGTTGTTCTAGAAATTTCCAAATGTAAACATTAAGGTGCTGCTGTTCTAAAGGTTGCCAAATGTTAACCTTCAGGTTCTACTGTTCTAGAAGTTGCCAAATATTAACATTTAGATGCTACTCTTTTAGAACTTGCCAAATAAAGACCTAAAAGTTGCCAAATGTATACCGTTAGGTTCTACTGTAAGATTCTGCTGTTCTAGAAGTTGCCAAATGTATACCTTTAGGTTCTGCGTTCTACAAGTTGCCAAATGTATACCGTTAGGTTCTACCGTTCTAGAAGTTGCCAAATGTATACCGTTAGGTTCTGCTGTTCTACAAGTTGCCAAATATATACCGTTAGGTTCTACTGTTTTAGAAGTTGCCAAATGTATACCTTTAGGTTCTACTGTTCTAGAAGTTGCCAAATGTATACCTTAAGGTTCTACTGTTCTACAAGTTGCCAAATGTATACCGTTAGGTTCTACTGTCCTAGAAGATGCCAAATGTATACCGTTAAGTTCTACTGTTCTAGAAGTTGCCAAATGTATACCGTTAGGTTCTACTGTTCCAGAAGTTGCCAAATGTATACCTTTAGGTTCTAATGTTCTAGAAGTTGCCAAATGTATACCTTTAGATTCTACTGTTCTAGAAGTTGCCAAATGTATACTTTTAGGTTCTACTATTCCAGAAGTTGCCAAATGTATACCGTTAGGTTTTACTGTAAGATGCTACTGTTCTAGAAGTTGCCTTTAGGTTCTACTGTTCTAGAAATTGCGAAGAGGGTGAAGTATTCTGTAAATAGTAGGTGCGTACTCTTATGAAGCATAGTCTTACTCTCTCCACTCGAGACTTAATGTATATTTTTAAGTTATGCATTTACATAGGTTCCAGATTTTTTTCTAGAATTATTTTTAATTTGTTCATGGTGTGTGTGTTTAGATCTAGCATAAGTTTGAAATGAAGACTTTTGATATATTTAAATTTTTCTAGAATTATTTTTAATTTGTTCATGGTGTGTGTGTTTAGATCTAGCATAAGTTTGAAATGAAGACTTTTGATATATTTAAAATCATTTACTATTTTAAATAATTTCTAACATTTTTTTTCTGTTCTTTCTTGCAATGTTTAACAAGCTAAAACATATAATTATCATAGAGAAGAGGGTCTGAAAGCAGTTTCAAGACCAGAAGTTGTTTTTTTAGTTAAGTTGATACAACATATCCAAACATACATTTATGAATGTAAATATAATATAATGATAATGAATAAAAATGAAAGAGGTCGCAAAATTTGTAAAGGAGTCTCACTCAACACGCGAGACAAACTAAAATATAACGGTTGAGTGTCATCTGAGAGAAGTCAAAATATAGTGTATAATGATGAGGACATTTTTTCAATGCCATTTACTATAAATTACTGGAAATACTCTTATGAGCTCGATTTTATAAATTATATAAAAACAATGAGAGAGAGAGAGAGAGAGAGAGAGAGAGAGAGAGAGAGAGAGAGAGAGAGAGAGAGAGTACATATATGATAAAACAATATCTCAAAATCAACTATAAAAATTACCATAAAAATTATAATGAAATTACTAAATGATTTACATTTGTCTTTCTTTTAAAAATTAATGTAAAAAACCTTGTAAAATCATTATAATTAGGTCATTTCAGTTGGTTGATTGATTAAATTTGTACAAGTTACTTTGAACTTTAACTTGCAAAATAACATTGACAAATTTAATAAAGTTCACGAAAATATTTTGAATTTAATAGAACAATCTTATAAGTGTTTTTTCCTGAATCCACAGTAATTCATGACTTGTATTACAAACGCCAACACTTGTCTTCAGTTGTATAAATATACTTTAAAGCATTTTTAAAATTGCAACTTCTGATGTTAAAAAAATCATAAATAAAAAATTTAAAAAAAAAAAAACAACAACAACAACAGTAATAATAATAATAATAAAAATAATAAAATGAATTTTAAGAAGCCGTTAAATTCAAATATTATATCTGCTAAAATGAACTTTGTACATGTGAAAAATAATGAAATCAAAGTTAAAATTGTGCTTTAATAGATAAGCTTAAAAATTGTCTTGTAAAATCAATCAATTGATATTTAAACTGACTTGCAGTTGTCTAAAAAAGAAGAAAAAATAATCCGAAAAACCTCTTAATTTTTAAAGACTTCAAAACAGCCAATCTAAAACGTAGTCACTTAAATCGAGAAAATAAACGTTACACGTAGATAAATCTAAATTAACAAAATGACAGAGTGAGAAAGAGTGTGTGTTGTTGTTTTATGCTATCGCTAGAATTTTAATTCCTTTTTGAATAAGATTCATGCACCGTGAACCACTCCAAAGTAATTTGAAATTCTGCAAGTCTGTAATTTAGTACGATCTGTTTTGTATCTTGAGATGATCAATCACTCACAAGAATTAGCCCGATATAATTATTTCTTGAAATAAAAGATATCAACGTTTTAGATTACAACTTCAAAACGTACTTAATTTTTTTCCTTATATAGTTTAAACGTATCTATTTTGAAGAGTTTCTCCGATAAAACAAACATCATGATATAATCAAGTATGCACGGCATCTATCTATCTATCTATCTATCTATTAGTTTTATCTCTCTCTCTCTCTCTCTCACACACACACACACACACACACACACACACACACACACACACACAGATTGATATTTTAATTGGTTTCTTTGTTTCTCTCTTCTCTCTGTACTTTGTTGTTGTACATGGTGGATATATAGTTTACTAAATCAGTTTAATCATTTTAAGTTTTAATGTTAAAATTTTTGAACAACTGGTTGCACCATTTACAATATAATAATCTAATAATATGAAGAACATAAACCATACTTTAAATGTGCCAACTATATATAAAAGTATTACAGAGATATAGACAGAGTAACTAAAATATACAACAAAATTGAACAAGGAAAGAAACAATATAGACTACAGGGGCGGATACAGAATTTTATGAAAGGCGGGGGACTTAGAGGCGCTAAAGGCCCTTAGTATGACCAGGACAGAGCACTGTCGGAGGTCCAAGTAGCGCAGACCCACCAAATATTAATTTTCAATGTTTCTGGGGACCGTTTTGCTACATTTTTTTCTTTTTCCATATCTTTTGAATTTTTCAGAGGGGGTTGCGTTATCACACCTGCCCCCCCCCCCCACACCACCCCGAAATCCGCCAATGGACTACAAACATTTATTGAGGTCAGTGTGGTTTGTTTTGGTGGCTCTTAATTTTTTATAATATCTTATATAAAAGGTAACACTTCTTATTTACATTATATGGATTAATAGCGATTTACTATCCGGTCTAGATTCTTTGAGTTCTGTGATGAAGAAGGAGGAAACAAAAGTACCTGAAGAAAACCATGGATATTCGGTAAGCGGATTGACAATTGTTTTACTCTAGAATCCACCAGAGTGGAATGGATCTCCAAATGGGAAGATCTGCTATGATAATTTAGACGCTTGTTTTAGAACACGCGGTACCACTGCGGTAGCTCAGTTGGGATGATCGCTTCCTATGTGGGAGGTAAGGGTTCGAACTCTAGCCGGGTCTAACAAAGACTTTTATAAAGGCAGTGACCGTTCTTAAGCTAAGCACTCGATATTTAAAAATGAATGACAGGGGGTCCTTAAAACCGATACCCGTGTAACTGCAAGGGTAGCACGCTAAAGAGCCCTTTCTGCACATTGCCCTGGGCGCACAACAAAGGTAAAAATTTCTGCAACTTTATCTATCACTGGTGACGTCCCGATATAAGTGAAATATTTTTGACTGGGACGTAAAACATCATTCAATCAATCAATCTATAGAAAACTAGGTAATGGCGTCCTTACTAAAATAACGCCATTATAAATACAATCTTTTCTGAAATTGATGACAATGATGTTTAAAACTGAAAAATTCGAAGATAGCTTATGGAAATATGAAAATCTTATCAAAAATTTAAAAGAAATAAGGATATCAAATAAGTTAAGAGCCCAATAAAACACAAACTAATTGGAATTCGAAAAACATCAATGCGGAAAAAGGTTGTAAATTTCATAGGTTTGTTATGTAACTAGACGTTAGGGAGTCGGTAAAGATTCAGTAAAGTTAACCCAAGGGAAATATTAACCGATATAGTTCAGCACAATACATGCAAAACTGTAAATTTTATATGTTAAATCAATTGAGTTCATGCATTGTTCAAGAAGTGCAAGTAATTCTGAAATCGGCGTTGGTCTATTTCATGCATAATTAATTTTTGTTTTCAAATCAACGCGTCTGTAGGAGAAGATTTAGATTAATAAAATCCGTATTAAAAAGCGACGAAGATTACAGCTAACTCATATGAACTTTGCTAACCTAGAACTGCTAGAATTACCAACAACAAAACGTAATATTAAGACCGAAAAAAATAAATAAATAATAAAAAATAAAAAAGTAATTAAATTTAAAAAATAAAAAAAATAAAATTAAAATAATTCTAAAAATTAAAAAATAATAAAAAAAATTAAAAAAAAAATTAAAAAATAAAAAATTTAAAAAATCAAAAAAATAAAAATGAAATAAATAAATAAATAAATAAATAAAATAAAATAAAATAAAAAATTAAAAGATAATTAAAAAGAATTTAAAAATTTAAAAATAAAAATAATTTAAGAAATTAAATTTTTTTTTAAAAATTCAAAAAATTCAAATAATTATAATAATAATAATTAAAAAAAAACTAATCTTTTATATTAAAGAAATCGATCAATCAATGGAAATATATATAATTAAATAAAAACTACTAAATATACAGTCCCTATGCACATTTTATGATAGTACAGTTCTTTTTGCGAGCACTTATTGAATGAAATAAGAATTGCATATATTGTGTTTATTTTAAGTGGCAAAGTCGTCAAAGTCAGTCAATAAAATTGGGTTTTATCATGAAAGAGAAGTTAATAGTTAATAAAAGACAAAGAAAAGGTTTTTTTTCAATGGGCTTAGCAGAATGCTGAACAAAAAATGAAATGACCTTAATAAATTTTGTTACCCTTCAAAGAAATTTCTTGCTTAGCGATTGGTGACCTTGCAAGGTTACATGTACATAAATGCACGAGACGTTTTGTGGTATAAGGGAAGTAACTCGTACATTGCGGATAAAATCCTTATTCGAAACGGTTAAGATAAACAAACACGCGGGTCTCACGGAATTCGTAACGTAAGTTTAAACGTCAAACAGATTGAGGTAGGAAACATGGCCCAATATAATCTATAAAAGATCAATGAAAGAGTCATATTGCTGCGTAGCCTGCCAAAAACTCTGTATAACTTGTAATATCCAGTACAGGCCAAAACAATAATGCAAAAACTGAAAATGTAAAAATCCATTCATATTTCTTGATGTTCTTAATCAGAACAAAAACAAATATAGTTAGATGAGTGAAAGAGGAGGTGAACTATATTTTCGTACAGTCAAACATATGACAAAGCCGAAGTCGTTCGTTTAAGATGTGGTACCAATAAATTGCGTTGTGCAGTTGCCATTAAAGAATCAATCACAAATTCCAAACCAACATGTTCCTGAAATCTAATTCAACAATGTTTTTTCCTCAAACGGTGGAGAAAAAAATTGTTTGTTTGTTACATAAAAGCAACTAAATAAAAGGGATATTGCATTACTTGTGGAAATATTTATTTAACAAATGGCTATGTGTTTTTGAAACTTCAAAGAAAGCGTGTATTTCTAAATGAAGAAGAACAAAAAACTCACACTATTGAATTACCTTATTACACGCTGCACTTACATTTTTCAAATTGTTAGAACATAAATATTTTTTATCTATATTCAATTCTCTAATTAATCAATGTTTACATCTATTCATGATCTTGATGGATTGTCACATCAAAAAGTCAGGTACTTGAATTAGAATGTCTTCGAATGCTTTTATTAACTGTTTTTAATTTTTAGTGGGAAAACTTCCAATATAATTTGTTATGAATTTTTTTTCTAATGCACTACCACAATAAAATCTCAGCAAAAGAAAATAAAAAGTAGACCAACGAACTAGCAAAAATATGCTTTAAATTGATTATACTTTTTAAATTTACATTTATTTTATCTCCAAGGAAACAGAATTTGTAAAACAAACTGTATTCGTCTTCATTTTTCCCCTTTTTTCTTTGTTAAAACGCTACCTGCTTTCGTTTGTTTTATTTCCTAGTTGTACTGTATTGTACTTTAGCTTATGTTACTAGTATATTAGCACAAGTACTAATTGAAATATTCAATAGACCTGCAATATGACTGTCAGGTGCTGTCTTTGAACGCATTTTTTAGGTTAATCGAATTTAACCTGACCACACCTTTTCGCATTTACTTCGGCGCTTAATACCTTTAATACCTTTAATTCTATAATCAATCACCCCTAACATATGTTTTTTTTTTTTTTTTTTTTTTTTGCTTTGTCTTAAAAGGGTACTTAAAAGCAATCAAAAATCAAAAGCTGCCTCATATATAAGGTTATATATTTTTTATAAAAACGTAAAAAAGCATCTGTAAAAACAAATGTATTGACAAGACAAATAAAACAAAGGACATAATAAAACAATGTTAAAACATCATCAAACACTCCAAGACATCCCATAAATAGATAAATATTTTAAATTTGGTAGAACAATCTTATAAAGTGTTTTTCCCCTGAATCCACACCAATTCATGATTTGTATCACAACTGCAAACACCTACAGTTTATTAAACACACATTGAACAATGATTTATTTATATGCAACTTGTGATAGTGAAAATAAATAAATAAATAAAGAAGGTGTTAATGCATTCATTTGTATCTATATTTAGATCCGAAAATAGAACATACTAGTTATTTGTAATTTAAAAAAAGAAAAAATCATCCAAAATTAACACTCTAAGACATCTAAGAAAAACATAATCCAAATTGTGCACCAAAATTAAGTGTTGAGTCCAGTTGTTTTTAGCTTTCGTTATGCTACATCAATATTGGTAATTTGATAGAAAGAAGAAGACGAAAAAAATTATTAAACACTTAACATTCCAATACGTAAATTTAGCGTCTGCTTAATGCATGTAATGGTCAATTTGTGGTATCAGGGAACGGGTACTTGAAATAGAGTGTTACGTCCAGATGTTTTTTCTTCACTTTTCATTTCTGAGTAATTTAAAAAAGACGAAAAAGAAAGAAAAATCATCAAACACTCCAAGGCATCAATGAAAAACATAAACTAGCATCATATTTAATGGCTAAGCATTATCATTTCATACTAGAAGTAGGGTATTAAGTCCAGATATTTTGACTCTTGATTCTGATCCGTCAGTACTGTCGGAAAGAAAAACTATAAATAAAACACAAGAAGAAGAAGAAGAAGAAGAAGAAGAAGAAGAAGAAGAAGAAGAATAAGAAGAAGAAATCATCCCATAATGTAAGACAATATAGAAAAAACGCATTATATTAATGCATGTATACGTATAATCTATCTGTAAACAAACTGTAAACTGAAATTTGTTTTAAATCTATTAAATAACTTGAGTGTTAAATCCAGTTCAACTGTACATTGATACAAACAACACTGGTGATCAGTATATGGCTTCAAAATGTATAATACTGCAATCACTTTATATCTGCTTGTTTTTAGTAATTATAAAAAGGTTTCTTATTAAAAACCAATAAAAAATCAATTACAAACGATTGTAGAAAGCATACCAGGAAGTAAAAAAGCATAATCAAGTACTCGAATAAATATGAACGATAATTCGTTCAAAAGCTTAAAAAATGAAAAAAAGTGGATGGACCATATAAACGATCTTTAATGCTGTATTGCAAACAATTTTATTGTACCATAATATAATATATGAACTAGGAATAACAACAGTTTGCCCAGTATGTGCCCCCAGATACTGTGATTCTGTTAATTTTATTAATTATCAGAAAATTAAAGGTTTCAGATTGAGTTAATTATTTGCTAAACAATAAAAAAAATTTTTGTATAATAAATAAATAAACTCATCATCGATCACACTTTAACAAAAAAATTTAATGATAACATGATAAGTTACAAATTATCAATTTAATGATAAGGAGAAGTGGTTTTTGGATCACGGATTATACTACATTCAACCCCTTTGTCTTTAGCTGTAAAATGATATTGCGATATAAGTCAATTTTATAGAACAATTGAACATAAACAATATTTTTTTAAATATATGTAACCTTCTAAGAATTATTTCATATATATATATATATGTAATATATACTTCTTAATTTGTTAAATTTTAAAACTAAAGTTTGTTACCTCATGCAAAGCATCCCTAAGCCGGATTTGGATTCATATAATTTCGGAACATTAGATTTATTAATATTCAACTGTTTGGCGTATGTTTTTATCTATCAATTTTTCGGACATTGGTGTCACTGAAGAGGAATGATTTTCTGAAATGTACACATGTGGCACATAAACATTTAACAGGTATTTTTGTTATATATTGTAGCAGAATGTTATAAATGAACTAGGAATTACAAATAATTGAAAAGTATGTGGCCTCAGATACTGTAATTCTCTTTATTATCAGAAAACAAAGGTTTCAAATTGAGTTAATTATTTGCTTAACAATAGAAAAAATGTTTTTTATCGTAAATAAATAAATTTATCATCGACCACACTTTAACAAAAAAATTTAATGATGACAAGATAAGTTACAAATAATTAATTTAATGATATTATAAAATTGAGTATTTGTTTGTAGATCAATATTTTTTTAAAAATATCACCTTTAAAGAAATATTTCACACACACACACACACACACACACACACACACACACACACACACACTTAGTTTTTATGTTAAACTATGTTAAAGTTTTCTAGCCTTAACAGCTATGGTAATATGATTATTTTCATTTATAAAGTACATTTGTCATGTACAATCAGACAAACGTAGGAGTTTTAAAATCAAAATATTTAAAAGTCTCAATATTACCATATTCTTTCCAATAACTAAGGTTTTGATCATTGGGCATTATATAGACATAATATATTTATACGGAAGTATTAAACTTATCATAGTTAAATGTCATCTAGCCAATAGATTTCATGTTTGTAGAAAAAGAATGACCATTATTAACCCTAGTTTCGTCTTCCATGGCTTTCGAATGAAAATTTGAGATCATCTTAATATAGTGCATCAATACATATTGCTTTTCTTTGTTTGTCAAAACTTATTACATGTTATTTCCGTTTTTTCAAATCATCATTTCCGTAAACATGAAGCATTTTCATATAATCACATTTGTTTAACCAGCATCGGATTCCATTAAGAGTAATAGTATGTATATAACACAATATTTTTTTTGCTGATAAATCGATCACATTTTACAAAAATCGTGTAATATCTTTTGTTACATTGCATGCAAATAATCAAACTGAAAATAATCAAGTGCATTAAAAACAGCCTTTTGTCGTTTGTTTCATTTTTTCCTTCTAGTTAGATGTTTTAAAAATGAAAAAAATAAAATAAATAAAATAAAAATTTAAAAAAATAAATAAAGCGAAAAAAGTTTTTTTAAGTGATTACAACTTTTTTAAAAAAAGAGGCTAACGCGAAATATGAAATCTCGATAACTAAAAACCAATTACCTAGAAAGTGTTCAATAATCAAGGCCAGCGGAAATGTTCCCTTTGACTTTTAATTGAACTAAGTGTTTTTAAAGTATATTAAAATAATTAAAAGTAATTACAAAACACACTCGGTTTTAATTTAAATGCTTTCTGTTTGTATCTTTTCTTTGTTATCTCACTCACGAGAATTAATCTTCCTACAATTATTTCTCGAGTTGAAAGGTATCAACATTCAAGAAAAAGAATGCGTAATAAATATTTTTGTCAATTATAGCACATTAACATTGTATAACAATCAATCGAGATCAAACTACAGTGCATTATAAATAATGTACATCTATAATTCAAAACGGTGTTAGATAAAGTATCTCGAAAAAAATTATTTGAAAAAAGTCAGGGTTCATTGGCAAGAGGCTTAAGTAAAGTGTGTTCATCAATCAAACTGTAAAAAGCAAGGCGCAAAATGATTTGCTAATTATTGTTTGATCAAAGATCAGCTTTTATTACACAAGCCTTATTAAAAAATAAAGACAATTGATGCAAACACATATAGAAGAAGTAATTATTTAAAATGCAATATATTTTATGCTGAAAGATATATAAATGGTATTAGCCTAAAGTAATCATGAGCACACAATAATAGAAAAATAATATAATATAAAAAAACACAAAATATAGGAGATGTTGCCGACTCTTGACTTTAGACATAATGACTTGAGTATAAAATGATTATAAAAAAGCGAATCGAGGAAAGATATTTAAATACTAAATTGTTGACTCAAGGATATTGCAAAAACCTAAGCTAATCAAGGCAATTAAAATGTTTTTATGGTAGTATAACAATATTGTCCATAAGTATGAGGTCACTGTATCCAAACTTATACGGGCTATATTTGATTTCCATAGTTCCGTGTTCCTTTCCTTCTCAAATTTGACTTTGCACTAACGGGACCACTCGGCCTAATTTCCTTGATGGAAGTGCACGTGTATAACTTTATTCAAAGTTTTCGCTTTTTCTTTCTAATTGCGATTAGGACATGAACTGGTATGTTTGTGTATTATTTAATCTTATTTATTTCACAATAATACAACTTACAGAGACAAGACCCACAATTAGAAAAAGAGTGTCCAGTATTAGGCATCAATGAACATTAAATAGCGAATGTCATAGCGGCAACACTGGTTACTCCATATTACTTCAGAATGTTAATTTCGTATTTTATAAAGATAAAATTTTCACATAACAGCTGAAGAACAGTGTGCAAGCTGTCACTTTTTTATATACTCAATTATTTAAGATATTTTGTGAGAGATGCTTGGGATCCAACCTGCAGTATTTGTTACAGAACGAAAAACATTTTGGCAATGAAACAAGGGGCAACAACAATTAACCAAACACACCAGACAAAATTTAACATATATTAAAATTAATTCTATTTTTTAATTCCCTTCTAAAGATGATTATTGAGTGTCCATTAGATATTTTATTATTTTTTTCAGACATATGACTTGCATAAATATCAGCAACAAAAAGGCCACCAAAGATATTCAGTAAGATGAAGGAAAATTGTAAAACAGATAAACAATATGATTATTGCGTTCCATGACAACTGTTGCCATAAAAGACAAATATAAAACAAAAAAGTTGGAAATATATAACTTATGTATACAAAGCAAAATAAAACGGAAATCATCTAAGTAAAAACATCAATGCGGAAGTAGGTCATTAAAAGTGTCACATAACAAGACACAAAAATGAGAAGTTCGTCGACAAAGTTAGATTAAGCACGTATGATATTATACCTTATATCATTTTGTTAAACACTGATGTTTATTAAATTTTCAACAGATAATCATGCGCAAAGCTAATCTTAAAATCAGCTTTTAAATAGGTCTTTATTTTATATACTTCAACAGTAGATAGTACAGTATTAGTAATATTATAAGAAACGAAACAAAAACATGTCACAACAAACTATTTGTACATGATTTTGCAACATGGAAATATACCTTGCAATATGCTTTTCAATAAAAAATTCATATAATTGCCATGAAAATGTGATGTTTAGATTATTTTAGATTTTTGAATATATATTTACTGTTAATATCAAACAAAAATATCTGCCTAATTTGGTTTTGCTATATTTCAGAAAGTTATTCCTCATTAGTGACACAGCATATCAGCACATGACAACTAGTTGACAGGTACAAAAACATTGAACAAAGTTAGTGGAATAAATAGATCCCCACAAAAAGCCCGAACCATCCCACTTCACCTGATACAATTTTTCTATTCCATATATGAGGAATGATTTTCCGAAATGTGCACATATGGCACATCAAAATTCAGCAGATATTTATATATATATATATATATATATATATATATATGTGCATGTTTGTTTTGTTGCTTTTTTCCTGTTTGTTTGTTGTTTTGTGTTGTTAAACTGAAGTATTTATTGTCAAGTTACATATTTGTATATCCTCTATTAATAATGTTTAGTGTATCAATAATATATTGTTTTCATTATTGAACAAAGAATTAAAAATGCAAATATGACCGATATTTCGAATCAACATAATTATTTGTTCTTTTCAGTAAAAAAAAACCAACCAATCTCGCTATTACATAAAAAGTATTGTAAAAGACAATCTACAACAACAGAAAATTATAAACCGATTATTGCTTTGCCTTTGGAAATATTAGTTTGATAAAGATTACAATGATTGGTTTAAACTTCAAAGAAAACAGGTAATTTAAGACAAAAATATATATCACAAACAAGATACATGGTGATTATTGGAATGGTAAGAAAATAATGTTGTTAGTAATTATTACAGCTTTAGTTAGTTTTATGTTCAAACAATTTTTTCCATGTACACATAATCTTGATTTATATGGCTCCATCGAGAATTTAAGTAAACAATTATATTTGCTCAAATGTTGATATATTCTACATTTTAATTGCAATTACGGAAGAAAGATTGCATTACAAGATAATTACATTTGTTTAAAAAAACAAACCATTGACATGCAAAAATGTATTTTGAAATATTACATTTTAAATGTTAAAGCCTAAATCTAAAAAGGGATATATATTTTGAAAAAATGTATTTGTCTTTTAACCTTTAATGACATTGGTCCCCATAAAACCTTTTTGTACTAAATTGTTTAGAATTAAAATTAACTTGTAGTAAACAAGTCTTTGTCAAATAAGTTAGAACTATCAATTTATTAACAAATTTCTGAGAAAGAAAATCTGTAAAATTATAAATTTAATGTATTAATTAACCACGATGTAATAAAATTTCAAAATTTTCTATTACAACATAGTGTTCGACAACACATTTAAACAAATTGCACATGTCGAATCCTACGCAATGCATGTTATGCTCCTTAACTAATAAAAGTATTGAAAAGTACGCGTCTTTGTAACAAGATAATATGGCATAAGAAGATCATTAAATGTTCTTTTCATTATTATTACTAATTTTTCCAGATAATTTCAGTTGTTCCCCTTTAATTTTGTACAGTTTTTATACCCTTACGTAACGATCAAAAACGATTTTTAACATAAACCTAGTCTCACAGACAAAAAAAATGTTTTTCAAACTGCTTTTTAGTTTTTTTATGTTTAGAATTACTGTAACTAGTTGTTTAGTGTTGAAAACAAACAAGCTCTTTCTAAAACTCTCATTTTCATAACGGATATATGTCAAATATTGATTAAGTAATAACTTTTTTAATCTGTTGTTGAAATTCCCTTGAGATGAATTTGACGAATAACTTTTATTTACTATTATTATGATTTTTTCTGCATGATTTATCAAATTGTTTACACCGTTTGTTAGAAAGGTTAATACGAGATTACAACAGTTAAGAAACGCATCACATATGGTCACATTTGCCATGTGCTGTGTTCGATTTTATAATAAAACCCAAACATTCCAGTCTTTTAAAAGATGAAATACAGGAAGCAATTGCCAATTTGTTTTAAAGATGAATTAAGTAATACTTTTTTACGTCGGAGTCACGTTGTCTTCACTTATATCGAGGCCGTTTAGTTCTAGGATAGCGAAAAAAAAAATGAATACCCAGAATGGAATAATGGTGTTTTACGACCCAGTTAAGATTCTTTCACTTATTTCGAGGCGGTCAGTTCTGGGATGGTGGAGGAAACCGGACTGCCCGGAGAAAACCACCAGCGAACTGACAAACTTTCTCACACTAGGAATCTGTCCCAAGTGGGATTCGAACCCAGGCGGTGAGAGGCATTGTGATCCGTAAGCGCGCGCTTTGGACCACTCGGCCACTGATGCCCCTTGAATACCCAGAGAAAACTAACTTGCCTTCAGCAAGCGAAATGACAAACTTTCTTGAGAAACTTTGTAAGATCTTCCCGAGTGAGATTTAATATAGGCGGTATTTACATCCATTAGTCAGCGAGACCCTGGCAACTTGTTACCAATGTAATTCGTTTTGAAAAAAAAACAATAACAACTTTTGACAGATATTGGAATAAGGGCAGCATTTAGAATGATATTGGTATTGAAAGTAATATATATATATATATATATATATATATATATATATATATATATATATATATATATATATATATATATATTAAACAAAAATGGAATTTTCAAATTCAAATTAAATATTTTTCAAAATTGACAATTTTCAAAGTTATATGGTTTTTAAATCTTTGCTCTGTCTAATTTAGATTCTTTATTATTTTTTAATGTCATTATTTTTATTTTGATCACCAGTAACAACCATATTGTTTCACGTTTTACTGAAAATTTTTGACAAAATAAATTTGTGAATAATATAAAGCATTTCTCTTAATAACGATGTTTTTTTGCGTCAAGTACTTGGATCGTTTCTGCAAATGTTCCTTTGTTAATATTTCGAAAGTGAAAATATGTTTGTATTAAAAAATATGAAGTCTTTCTTTTGAAAACCTGGGTTGGTAAATTTTTTGTATAAAATTAAATTGTCTATCATCGAAACGATATTCGAAGGACAATAGGTAGTTAGGTAGTTATGTAGGATATAATTTATCGGTTATCAAGTTATTTACATTGGATAATTGATAGGCAACGTTTTATTCGGGTTTTGATCATGTCTGAAGAAATAGATTGAAAATCGTTAACCCCCCCCATTTCGAATGGTCGCATCACGGTCTCATTAAAGGTAAAAAAATAAACATATGGTCTTTGAACGCCAAAGTAATAACAGGTTATCAATCTTTTTACCCACTATCGTCAATTTAAATTCACATAACGATATTACAAGTCTAATAATTATATTGATATGACTAGAATATCTTTTTAAAAATGTCAGAAAGCATTATAAAATCTTGATAGTCCTGCTTCAACTATTATTTATTTAATGTACTTATATACTTTTTCCATTGTCAAAACATCATACCTAAGGTAAGCAAAATATATATTCAGTGAAATTAAAGAATGTTATTTAAAAATGTTTTGATTAATCAAGACTGCTAGTACCGGGATCGTGTAGGAAATCTAAAATTTTGGATACTTTCGCAAACTAGAATTGGATTTAAAAAAGCAGTTGTAACGGAAGCTGAGCCTAGTTTTATTTTGATCTGAATTATTGGAGACATCATCTTCATAGTTAGTAATAGACCCTATTTACCTACGTGACAGAATTATGGTGGTAGGATAAAAGGAACATTATTGAAACTTTTAAAAAAAATTGATGCTAATTGAGACATTAATATCCATTAGAATATATTATAACTGCAATTATAGTTGCAAAGTGCAGTATTTTTTCCATGGCAACATCTACAACATAGTTTGATTAAATACATCATATTTTTGCATTTATAAAAATACCCGTAAGTAAGTTCATAAAAAACCTAAAATGAATTATTTAAGATATAAAGTTGTTATTTACATCTGTCCTCACAATATATTAAGGGTTGGCGTGACATGTGATGAATTAATTGTAAATTGCGTGGGAGAGATAAAACAGCTATGTCTACTGCAATTTAAGGATGGAAGAACAAGGATGAAGTGAAGTGAATAATTAAATTAATATTATGTTATATCACGGGACCGAGTCAAACAATTGCAGAGTTTTAATCAACCGTCCTGGATTATCCGATAACAAGAAAATACGCAATTTGACAAGCTTAGATCAATACCCGTCTCAAAGTAAGGATAATTGTCTCCCCTTAAGTCTGGGCTGTTCAAAGCAAGTCATTAAATTAAACAGAACTCAAAACAGTGTTATTACTAATTCATTTGAAGGATGGCTAATGGCATCGTGAATCATTTGAGGAACATTATTGCATCATTATTATTTTGTCTGATACTATCGAACTCCATTTCCTTTACAACTGTTTGAGTAACTTGTTTAAGGTATTTCTGGACTCTGAAGCTAGGTTTGATATGAAGCTAGTCTGATTACTAGGATTGTATGGATTTCTGGATAAATAAATTTATTACCTTGGCTGAACTTAAAACCTGAGGATAGGGGTTTAAATCTCGATATAAATCCGAAACCAGGAAAAAAACCAACAATTTACTTGTTCAAACTGATGACTCGATTAAAATCTGAACCGCTTTGGTAAAAATAAACCTACCACAAACCACTGTGTAATTTATATGACCACAAAATTTATAATTGATTACCAGTGGAAAAATGTCCGTACCGGCTATTTTGTGCACATACATTCGGGTTCATGTTCTTTTGTTATATTGGGTTATTGGGGCAAAAATTTTGATTGATATTAAAGGCCATGTACACTCACTTGAGATTGTAAGTTTTTGGATTTTAAATAAAACAGAAGTCCACGAAAAAACCATCGTCATTTGACAAGTTCCTTTTTGATAGTCAAGTAACCAATAACACAACAGGTAGCCCCAATGTTGGGCCAATAATTTTAAAGCCCATGACGATTGACTGAATGAACTTGGGATTTATAATACAATAAAAGGGCCCACCCCTTTTAACTAGCATTTGCTAGTGAATTCTGTAAATAATCAACCTAATTTTACAAAAAAGAATCACCACAAATGTTAATATTTTATGTATAAAATTTATCAGACCATCTTATCAAATAATTTATTTTGCATTAATTCAATAATGGAATTTTGGAACCTCTAAATGCTTTCTACGTGATAAAATATTGTTTATTGCACTTTGTAGTAAAAGCAAAGACAAATTTTGACAAGCCTACTTAACACTTTGTAATTCAGATGCAACAAGACAATTTTTATATATTTTTATTTTAATATGAAAATAAGCATTTTTCGACGGGTGTATTGAAAGGTATATTTTCATTAAAATATAAATATAAATAGGCATACATAGATAACAAAAGCATTTTACTACTATTTTGGAATGTAAAAATAAGAAAAACATATATATATGGTATATATTAATGTATGCTCAGGGATTTTCTATAATCTAAATTTTTCTTCTAAACACATGTCCAGTGTGCCATTGAAAATTGTAAGGTGATTATTTCTTTTGAAAGTTAGTAAAGTGACAAAAACTTCATGAAAAATGGAATATTGGATATTTAATTTAAAAATAGAGAAAAATTACAAAGATACCTTGTTTTAATTTTGTTTTCAACATTTTATTGATATTCATTTTTATTTTATTAGATTGAAATGGATGTCAAACAAATTCAGTCCAACAAAACTCGTGTAAGATGAAGCATAAATTGCAGCTGCAAAATTTGTCGAAATTTTAAAAACAAAATGATGTCTAAATTTTAAAAATAGCCAAAACAGTCTGAAATCCCACAATTTCATTTACATCTAATGATTTTTATATCTTCTTTTGAAAAAAAAAAAACAACCAAGAAATTAGGAGGTAAAGCATTGAAAAAAAGCTCTTCTGTTATATTGTTTTAAAACGAAACCTTTTTTTTTTTTTTTTTAAAAAAAAAAAAAAAGTCTAGGAAATTGATCATTGTTTGATTAAATATCTATTAATTAAAAGTTCTTTTAATTGTGAAGATTTTGATAAAAACAATTGTTACAGAAATATAAAATACAATTTTAATTCGAAACTTGACGGTATTTCGTAACCCTTTTTATTTCAGTTGAATACAACTTTAAATTTTTTTAAAGAATTAAATCTTGATTTAATCTTAATTTGAAATTTGAAAAGGAGTGTAATCGGAAACCCTAGAGTAGTGATCATGTTTGTAATTTCAGTTGATTTATTAGTTACAATTTTTTCTCATTTAATATAAAATAAAATACCAAGAACCAAACAGCCAAAAATCTTTGTGACTTTTCAAGCAGAAAGGCAGACGCTGTTTCGAAGCATCATGAAATGCGTTCTTGGTTAATTTGTTTGACATAATAATGTATTGCTCCGATAAATTTGATATCAAGTGTACTCTTAAATGATTCAATTTTTTTCAGTTTGCTTTTTATTGCTTACTGATTTAGAAAAGGGATTTGAAACACCTTAAATAACACTTTTTTGCACAAATTAACTAAATGTGGTTTTTATCAAAGAACATAATTACAACTTTATTAAGGATTTTATGAAATCTAAACACAAATTTCAGAAAAAAAATCGTAAAAAATATATGGAATAAAATTAAACCTAGTTCATCTAAGAACAATCTTTTTACAACTAACTCACAACCCGTCTTTCTGTCTTGCCGAAGTATGAAACAATTACATAACGTCGCCGTGATTAGATTGTCATTAATTTCTAAACAAATTAAAAGAAAAAATAACCACATCACGTAACGCAATTTTGTCATTAAATCCAATGTCGATTTGAATTTATTATATATATATATATATATATATATATATATATATATATATATATATATATATATATATATATATATTGTTTTCTCTGAATATGTAAAGTCTCGTCTTGTTTACTTTATTTTTAAAATTTATTATGGATGTTTTTTTATGAATATTTTTTCTTTAGTTTCTTTCAGTTTTTTTAGTATTATTAGTTCTGATCTGGTTTTTTCCCGTTATTGTCTCATTTGCTTGTAGTTTTCAGTTTTTTTTATGTTTTTCTTTTACTGACGAGATGGTAATTACTAGCTACAGATTTTCTAACAGCGATTATTTTTTCATTTGCGAAGGTTATGAATGTTACACAAAAGAGACCTAGATAATCGGAAAGTGATTATATTCTCGTTATTTATTGTGGTAACAAGTTACATTAAATTTCCAATTAATAACCAGACCTTTGACTGTTGTAATGAGAACTTTGACTTGTAACTTTTGTAAATAAGCCATTAATAGTACACAGGGGGACTCGTATATTTAAGACGTGTTTTTATCAATCTGTAGCCAATGACTGAAATTAAAGCGAAGCTGTATTAAACACAGACATTTTAATTGATTAAAATGGCGCGAAAAGAGAAAACAAGGGCATATAATGCTGTTAATCAGTATATGAAAATAAATTCCCATTTTACCATGACTGTGCATTTACAGAAAATAGTGTGTATCGATAAAGCACTAGGCCAAAGTCTAGGTGTTTATACTTGTACGGAGGAGTCCAGGGTCTCGTAAATGGAAGAATACACCAATACATACTGAACCAAGCTTGTTATTAAGCTTTATTACTCCTCCAGTTGATTTCGAGAATAGGCGTCTTGGTTTCGAGTAGAAACATAAAAACAGAAACATACCCATCTGTTAGGCTAAAAATGTAGATTTAATATGGTTTCAATGTGATCATAAATGAAAATATAATATTCCTGTGACTATTCCGGAATGACAGTAAAATATTTTCATATGAATTTTAATGTAGATAATTGAGTAAGCTAATGGCATTCTGATTGATACCATTTAACATTCAGAATCTTCTATTGTATTTTTTTTCTATTATTTATATATATAAAATATCATTTCCTATTTATTTGGCACCCACTGCTTTAGATTTCCTGTCCAAACTAAAAACCATAGACTTTTTTCATTTTTAAGATTTTATAGGATTGGTTATTCCAAAGCTAAAACGTTGATACAGTGAATTCATAAAAAAGTACAAGAAACATTTCAGAGACGGTTGATTGAAATAGCACGTGCAATACGCGAATAAAAAATGCGATGTAAGGGACCATAAAGCTTGTCTAAGGGGCTGAAAAAATTATAAAAATCCTTGTAAGCTAATTTTCTTAAGATTGGCGTTTGAATGTTCATCTGTTTTTTTTTCTACCATTACGACTATTAAGGTAGCCGAGTTGGTAGAATGCCTGCTTTGTCAGTGGGAGGCCGAGGGTTCGAATCCCAGCCGGATCTGACCAAGACTTGGAAATTGGTAGTAACTGATCTTCGGCAAGCACTCGGAACTTAGACATAAAAGTCACTATGTCCCTCGAATGAGACCTTTAAAACCAATGCCCCGTGTCACGACTCGGCGTGGCACGTTAAAGGACCCGCCCTGCACATTGCCCTTAGCTAACAGCAAAGGTCAAGCTTGTTTTAGCTGTATGATGCATATCGTTGCTTTTCAAGTTATTCCTTTTAAGTATTTTAATACTTTTATATCAAAAGAAAAAGTCCGCAATCATGATGTTTTTAATTTATGATATTGAGGACATTTTTTAGGAGGTAATAATAAAACAACACATACCAGTCCATGTCAAGGTAATTTAATTTACTTAGTTTACCGTACCAATTGTTTCTAGAAAATGATTTATTGTATTTTTTCACTTTTGTACTATTACGATAGGTGTTATCTTCTTTGGGAAAAATCAACTTTTGATGCTCGAACAGTATTGATCCTGAAATACAGAACATTTTACAGAAAAATTTGCCAGAAGCTACGACATCATAATTCATCAATTCCTGAAAAAATTAAGTGTATTTTTGTGTTCTTGCAACCAATTATTAAACTACTCTTATTTTGAATAATTAATGATAATGATTATACAGATAAATTTCCAATTATTTTATTGGTTTTAGAACTTTTATTTCTATTTTATCTAAGTATCATGAAAGTTAAAATATTATCAATATATAAATGGTTTATGATAATATAGTTAAAGTAAATAACTTCAACGGTGTTTGATTCAAATGTCTTTAAAGGTTTAAAAAATCTCAAAACCTCATTATTGTTGAAAAACACAAATTATAAAACATATTGATGGTATCGAGGTATATATATTATAACAAAGCAATTAATACGAATCATGTTTGCTTGGTAAGGATCAATATATAACAAATACCTGCTGAATTTTGATGTGCCATATGTGCACATTTCGGAAAATCATTCCTCATCAGTGACACTAGGGGCCGAAAAGTTTTATAGATAAAAACATAGCCAAACAGTTTGAAAATAATAAATCCAAAGTTCCAAAATTATATGAATCCAAATCAAGCTAAGGTATACTTTGCATGAGGGACCAGACCTTAGTTTTAAATAATTTTCAAAATTAAGGACGGCTGAAAATTTGGGTAAATGGAATATTTTCTGACAGTACAAAATACTGCCTACTGAGCATCAAGTAAATAATTGCAGAGTATTTCAAATGAATTTCCATTCAGACATTTTCCAGTGGATTATTTAGAACCCTTATTGTAAATCCTTTATTATGTGAGGTTCTTACTAGATTTACCAATTGAATGTAATGTCAAATTAATTCGTCATGTTTAACATTGCTTAAGAAAAGGTTGTGTAACGTTACAATAACGATATCAAACATTTAAGCTAATAAACTGACATCATAAATACTTTATTGAAGTATTTGCACATTCACTTTAAAAATCAATTTCTATACGCGCTGTAAACAGTGTGTTAAAAATAGAATTTGAAGAAGACCTAAAATGTTTCCAAATTTTGATTTTTATTTGTTTGAGCTTCACTGTTTGGTGCCGATTAGTACATATGCACTGTGTTTTGTTTTTGAAAAATTCATAATCGTTGGTCTCAGCATATTTTGGTTTTTTATTATATACCTTCATTCTTTTTTTTTGTCACTATGTTGTTGGCTTCTGCAAAGTGGAAGTTGCTCAGTTGCAACTCCACGCATTCCTGTAGATCAATTAGTTCTTACGCTTTATGTCCTGGATTCCTGGGTTTCTTATTACATGATAATATTATTGAATAAATCTGAAGCAAACCGATACAATGACTTATTTACAGATTAATCCTCACTCCTGTTAACAATTGTTTATGTTATCAATTCGGAAGCTGGAGAAAACGGGTTATTTCACAGCGGAGTGTCTCGTTACTTTATTTAACAAGTGGATAAGCCTTGCGTATTTGTCATGATGGTGTGTCTTGTTATGTATTACACCGTTCGTAACAGGCAGCAGGACTTTTACTGCAGCATTACAGATAATTCAGGTTTTAGATGGTATTGATCGTGTTAAGAAAATTGCATTCTGTTGGGCAAACTTTTAGATGGATCGTTTATCTATGATTTGATTAATAATATAATGTGTGTGAATCAATAAAGCGTTTTACTGATAAAAGTGCAGTTATAATAACAACACCAGTAGTTTATACTATAAAATGTTTTCAGTACATTTTGGTCTCTAAAGTAAAGACTTAAAAGAGTTTTCTTGTAGCATTTTGAATTTGATTACTGTTTCTTTTGACTTTACAATCTCGTATTATGAGGTTTAGGGGTAACAAGATAAGTCACATGGTTATATTATTAAGGTTTCAAAACAGATGACATTTTCTCATAACATCAAAGAATTATTTAAAACATGTTGACTGATTGTGGATAAGCTTATAGCAAATCGAAAAATCACCATTAATAAGTGTACTTCGTACATTTTTTAATCATAACCTCTAAGCATCTTTTATCCTCTTTATGTTTCTTTTTTGAACACACACACTTGCATTACGTTAAGTTATTCATTTGTTAAGTGTATACACAAATGCTTCTACAACGCATTTACGTTGTCAGTTTGGAACAATATATAACACAAATACCTGTAATTTTTTATGTGCCATATGTGCATATTTCGGAAAATAATTCCTCATCAATAAGAATCTAATTGTTACGGGAGATGGCAATTATTTTTAGTATTGTACGATATTTAACTGTTTCATTAAGCATAGTCTCTCCTTGGTAAACTGGAAAAATCATTTGATAAAAAGTAATCAGTTAAGATGTAGCCATAGGGAACGTCACAAAACTAAGAATCCCTATTACATTAGCTGATAATAGTTAAAATGCTTCAATTCGAACGTAATTTAAATAAGAATTGTTCATTTTGGTCGACAGTGGCTGTCCGATGCCAATGTTAACCAGAAATAAATCATTTCGGCAAATAAGATGTGATTTGTGTCTAGTTAAAATGCCAATTAAAACTCTAAGTTTCTTTTAACTTAAATTGCTGTAAGTTGACACAATAATTTAACTGGAAGTTGCAGTTCTTATTAAAATTAGGAGCTGTTGCCAATTTATTTGGCAGAATCTATCAATTGGCGTATAACTGGTAAGAAAATGCAAATATTTATATATCTAAACGAAACATTTTCTTAGGAAATAATTTGCGATTTAATATAAGAAAATATTTATAAAAAGAATCAACAGTACCATAAACAAATAAAAATAATAATAAAGTTATAAAAAATACTATAAATGTAAATCCTTCGCGAGGTGATGATTTTTTAATGACTGATCAAAATGTGTATTTGTCTTTTTTTTCTTTTTTTTTTTTTTTTGTTATGATGTTGCTTTGTTAAATTTCCATTGTGTTTCTATTTTTGGTTGTACAAGTTGTCCAACTGTTTCCTAGTACATGCTTTCCAGTTTTACTACTACTGCTACTACTACTACTACACTACTGCCACTACTACTTATAATGATGATAATGATTATTATTATTATTAAAACGATGTAATTGAAAGAAGCTCATTTAAGCGCATTTAATAGTGTTATTAAGAGTTTCTTTAATATTCATTATTTTCAACTGTTTGGCTTATGTTTTATTTCTATCGAAATAAGACATTTCGGTCTTAGTGTCACTGATGAGGAATGAATTTCCGAAATGTGTGCACATCAAAATTTAACTGGTATTTGTGTTATATATAAAAAGATTTCAAAAAAAACATTATTGTCTAAAGAATAACAGTTTTTTTTTTAAAAAAAAAAAGTTCTAATAGGTCTTTGTGGCCAAGTAGTCTAAAGAAACACGACTTCCAATTGCTTCTGTGAAAAACTTACTTTGGTTAAACTTGATAAGAGAAAAAATTTTTAAAAGGTTTTTTATTATTCTTGGTCACTCCGTTTTTCTACAATTTAAGAAAAAACAGCTACTGAATGTCCATTAGGCATTAAAAGTCAAATCAATGATTCAAAAGGCATCTAAAACACGCAAAGATGAAATAAAATCACAAATTATTCAGTAATGTTTGTATATCGTGCAACAATATACTCTTATTTGCAGAAAAAATTGAAATTAAATACAAAAATAATGATTTACGGTCTTTATTAAAGATTAAGTTTAGTTTTATTTTCCGCAATGGGACAATAAAACACAAACACACCAGTAGTCCATGTCCAAACAAAACCAATAAAAATTGCACACTTGAATTTTATAGTTTTATTTTAACACAATGAGACAATAAACACTAAAAAAACAGACATAAGTTATGAACTTTTAAAATACGGAAGTTGTTTTTTTTTTTGGGTGCAACGGGATAAATTCAGATGTGATTTTTTTCATTTAATTTAATTTTTTGCAACTAATCTTTTAACTTAATTTATTTTTAATACTAACGGACGTTTTATTTTTAAGCGGAAGTAAAGTTTATTTAGAACTTGTTTACTTAAACTTGCAGTTATTATGGGTTAATGGAAAAAAAACGGTTAGGAACGATTAAAAATATTTATTTTCGTAATATCAAGCTAGCATCTTTGTTTTGATTTATTTAATGCTCTTATGCAAATGATTAGTCTCATATTTTTTTCTATTATGGAAGTTAAAATCTATAAGTATTTTTGTTGTAAACAAACTGACAGCAGGATACTACCTTACAAAGAAACATGAAATACATTTTTAAAAATAAACCTTTTTCCCTTGAAAATTCAACCACATAAAAACAAGGATATCATTTATTCATTTCTATTACAACATCAAAAACTCCTTTCTTCCTTGCAGTGTTAGAATAGTCCTATTGCGTGAAAATAGTGAAGTGTGTCTTAGAATTTTTGTTAAAAAAGTAAATTATTTACATTTTTCATTTCATTTTTTTCTGCAAGATCAAGTACATTCTTCCACGATAATCAAACATTACTGACGAATTTATAATGTAATTTGAATTTAAAATTAATATTGATGCAATCTTTGAACGCATAGTTGATTTTTAAAAAAATAGTTATTTACATAATAGCTTTTAACTTCACTTTAGAGTAGAAAGCATTTTTTACATTTTTTTTTCAGGAAAAATAATTAAATCTAGGATAATCCAACAATTGAATAGAGTAAATGTATTGAAAGCCTCATCAAGATTTTGACTGAACAAAACAGACCAAAGAAAGCTTCCTACCTATCGATAATAGAAGCGACAATTTTTCTCGCACTAGGAGTAATTAATGTAAAATTTTAACGGAGGCAGTAAAATGTGCGGTGCTGTTAGTTAGGAAACCTTTTCCGCCAAACAAACATTTTTACCTCTTGGAAGTAAATATAAAACAAACATACCAATCCTTGTCCTTATCACAATCCCAAAAACAAAGTAAAAACTTTGCAAACTGGCAAAATATGTTATACACGTCAACTTCCATCAAGGAAGTGAGGCCGGGTGCTCCGGAAAGTTAGGCACCTCCTGTCTAGTTTGCTACACCCGTCACGTGCAAGTTAATTTTGAGAATGAAAGAAACAAAGAATTATGGTAAGTCAAGTATATCCAATATAAGTTTGGATACAGTGACTATATACTTATCAACAATATTGTGATGACGGCCAAAAACTTTTTAAGGGGCTTGATTAGTCTAGGCTTGCAATATCCTTGTGTCAACAATTTAATTGGAAGTAATTTGCTTCGTTGCAGAAAGGCCCTATAGTGGGAACAAGCTCTACCGTACCGTATTAACTGTGACACATATACACCATGCGCAGGAGAAGCAGGGATATTACTGCAAAGAAACGGAAAAGACAAATATGTATTGCAAACAAGTAATCATAAAACCTTTTGTTGGCAAAGAATCTATTTACAAATTCAAGTAATACTTAGCTATTTTATAGTTTTTGTGTACATAAATATAACCAAGCGCAAAGAATAATGCTGCCAGACGGGAACAAGAAACAGCGCATTTTATTGGTCAATACTTTTAAAACGAACAAAAAGAAAGAGACTTATCTGATTGGTCGAACAAAAGATAACGCGATACGTTTAGTAATGCGCAAGCAATAGACTTCCTCATCTATGTCAAACAAAATTAATCTTACTGAGAGATTCTCTTTTTCCTTATCTCTAATGCCTTATATAATAATTATACCTTATGTACAGATGAATAAGCTTTTTATAAAGCGAAAACTTCAAATTCATAATTAAACTTTTAAATGGTCATTTAAAGGGTTTTAAAAATCTAATTAAAGACGTATATTTTTATTACTCTTTATTTTGCAACAGAATATAAGGCCCCCTAAAAACAGAAAAAAATTGTAATACATGAATAAATTGTAATAAATAAATAAAATAAATAAATAAATAATTGTTTTAAAAAATATATAGGTAAATTCTGATCACAAGGTATTTGTTTCAAAATTCTCAATCTTAAACTTAACTTTTTTATAAATTCAGATTCAGTCTTGCTATTATTTCAAACTATTTTAATTTACAATTTAGGATACAAAATATTGTAGAAATAAAATAAATTCATAAAAATCTTAAACCAATTTTGTGGACAGGTACTTTGGAAAAACGACACGTCAACACTACAAAGATTATATAGATAATATTTTTAGACTCCTCGGTTAGTAAAGACATTATACATAAATCTACCATCAATGTTTTAAGCATATAATTATGTCTACATATAGTATCCATTTTCCCTTAGGTGCATCTTACAGTCAGACATATATACAAGGGTCATCCTGAAAGACAATTAAATCTTTAGTAAGTATAGTAATTACACAGTTATCCTTCTCATAAACAAGATATATAATATTATAACCTTCACAAGAACAGTAATACAGGTTTTGATTCTTTTCTTGAAGTCTGCAAACTTAATAGACATTGGCACAATTACCGGTGTCTTTTGCCATAGTCTTAAAGGTTCAATATTTCAAACACTCAAGACTTACAATGATTATCTGGTTGTTAAAAAAGGAAAAGAAATAGTAAGTGTAGATTTAGTTGATGTCTAACATTTATTTTGGCTTCTAGTGTCACTGATGAGGAATGAATTTCAAAAATCTGCACATATAGCACATCAAAATTAAACAGATATTATTGTTAAATATTTACTACCCATGTGCGGGTACAACTGCTGGTGCAGTAAAACTCCCCAAGGGTATCCATAACTCAGTAGGCAGTACTTTGTGCTGTCAGAAAATGTACCATGTTGCAAATATTTTCAGCTGTCTTAATTCGTTAAATTTATTTGAAACTAAGGTTTGTGTCCTCACGCAAAGCATTCCTTAGCTGAATTCGGATTCATATAATTATCTATCTTTGGATTTATTAGTTTTCAAATGTTTGGCTTACCTTTGTATACGGAATGAATGGAAATGTGCACATATGGTAACTCAATACCTGTTCAGTATTTTCGTTCACTATTTCAATGTCTAAATGTAACTCAGTTAAAACTGAGTTAAAATCTAAAATTCGTGAATTTATAATTTGCATATGGTACTATGCTTCAATAGTAATATTTTGCATGTTGGATTTTCTAAAACTATTTGTGGCATTTTCGTAATAAACATTTATTGCATGTTTGGCTATCTACAAGTACTTGAAACATGACAATGCACTTATATTTATCAAAAACTTTTAATATCACTTTTTTAAAAGTACGTTTGTGTGTACATGCACATGCTTTCTTTTGTTCTAAAGGATCTACTGTCAATACTTAAAGACATAATTCTTACATTTAAGTGGACTAACAAAATATGATGTTCCAAAAAAATTAGATATAATGCATTGAAACATAGTCTTTGAACCCTTTGACTTCATTCATATTGATTTTCGTTCATTACTTCTTGGACTATTGATATCACATTCATTGGCGCTTATGGTGTTGTGTCTGTTCGATTTAAAGAGATTTGGGTGCATGTACCGTTCCTATACAAATGTATTATTTTTTTTTCTACTATGATTGAAATCACAGAGGACTGGTAATTATGCTGCACGAATAAGATCTATAAAATGTAGCTTATCGTAAAAGTACACTATGAACCTAACCTCCTATATATATAAAAATCTGTTAATCATCATAAAAATGACAGAGTACTCTAAAGTATCGGATTGTTTATGTACTATCTCAAAAGCCAATCTAAGGTGAAAATTGGTCAGTAAATGCGTTTTCTGAGTAGTAAGTATACATAAATTGTGTGATTTATACAGCAAAATTGATGAAAAAGATTTCTAGAAACAGCTTTTGCCATTTGATGACGATATTACGGGAACATTGTTCCAGCATTTCATGTTCGTGACCATTACTATTATCATTCATCATTTATTTTTTTTTATTGTTAAAACTTCTAAAAACCATTTATCAATGTCATGAGTGATCAATTATTTATTTTTCATATTTTTATTTTTCTATTTTTTCATCCTTAGTTCTTGCCAAACTTTTAGCCATTTTAACATTAAAAACCAATATTTTTGCTGATGAAACAAATCATGAGGTATTTTCCACGAGTCTTATTAAAACTCATCCATCATGTCTAAATAAGATAAACTGTCAAATGTCTTTTTCACTTAATTTAATATTGAAATGTGTTTATTTGATAGACCGAGTGAACGGAGAAAACATTAGATCAACTAAAATATTTTGTTTTCCTTTCCCGAGGGTATCCATAACTCAGTAGGCAGTACTTTGTGCTGTCAGAAAATGTACCATATAGCAAAGTTGTTAGCTGCCTTAAATAGTGAAATTTGTTTAAAACTAAGGTTTGTTCCCTCATGCAAAGCATTTCTTAGCTGCATTTGGATTTATATAATTTTGGAACTTTAGATTCATTAATTTCCAACTGTTTTGCTTATGTATTTTATTATCAAACTTTTCGGTCTTAGTGTCACTGATGAGGAATGAATTTCCGAAATGTGCACATCTGGCACATCAAACTTCAACTGGTATTTGTGTTATATATTTCCTACTTGGTTGTAGACTTAAGTGGTTTAGGCGGTAGCCTTTAAACTCAAAGCGTTTTACCGCAGTGGACTCGATACTTGTTAACCACATATTGTTTCGTCAGAGACCTTCACTTGGTGGCCTGGCACCTATATTTTGGCGTGTAGCAGTAGCATACCGCGGCCAACATTAATGTATACGAAAGATCATGAGTACTTGCCAAAAACTTAAGTACATCATAAACTGGTATTTTGTTTTAATATAAAAATGAAAGCGGAAAACGGTTTACGCTAATGGCTGAGATAATTTGAAGATGCAGCCAACCAGATTTCAATTCTTCTATTTAGAGTAGGAAACAACATTTGAGATGTTAAAAACAAGAGTGAGGGCATTATTTACCTATTTTTTATAATCCCATCTTTGGAACTTATTGTCACTTTTGTGATTTACGATCAACCTAAGAGATGAACACATTCTGGGAAATGTTTTCCCATTAAAATGAATACGGGATAAATTTATATTCTCCTTACACAGTTCTAAAATTAACTCTTTTTTCAGTAGCATGCCTTGGTGTTTTGTATCTAATGCTTGTAAAAGTAACAAGGATTAGTATCCTGAGGCTGGTTCCTATTATTAAATATTTTTAGTTTTTCTCACTCAAACAAAACGCTAAATGTGATAATTAAGGGTTTACGTACTAAAAATAACTCTTTACAATACTGATTCAATAGCATATTTTGGCTTCATAGTTTAATGTGCGAAATTTGTAAAAGACAAAGCAACCAATAAAAAGCCCCAAAACAACAGAATGAAACAATGAGAAAACGTATAATACTATCCCTGACTCAAGGCATAATAAAATGCTATTCATTTGAGCTATCTTTTTAGGAACTTGAACTTATATAAAGTGCAAATAATAATGAATGCTTTTAACTAACACTAAGCATAATATCTATACATTTGTTTATTAGAAACAATCACTGCATTGAGTATAAATATTCAAAAAACTTTTTGACGATAAATATTTAATGTATACATGTTTGATTTTATTTCATGTTTTATTCTTTAACACGTTGTTTTATGCTTATTGTCTAATCATAATTAATACAAATTCACGAATATTGTACTGTTTAAGCGCTAACCATAAACGTTTGTCTCATTAATTTATTTGCAAATTCCACACAGCCATTAGAATGTTTATTTTATATTTTTCTTTCATCATAATCTTTGAATAAAACATTTATAAAACGTTGCTTTTTTCCTTTAAAGCAAAATTTGTAATGGGAAATACAAACCTTAGTAGAATCTGTTGTTTTTTTCTACCTATTACTATGTGTTGCAGCAAATGAGATTTTCATCTTGTCTTTGGATGGAATAGGTGGGTAAATTTGTTATAAGATGTATGGTTTTACGTTCGAGCGAAAGGTACGAAAGCGGTCAGTTTTAAATGACGGATGAAATTGGAATATTCGGGGGAAAAACTATCGAACTTGGAGAAGTTGTTGAATGGAATGGTTTTAACATTCCGAGTGAAAATGTTTTCTCCTAATAAAGTGAATGGAATTGTTTTAACATTCGAGTGAAAATCGTTTCTCCTACTAAAGTGAATGGAATGGTTTTAACGTTCCTGTGAAAATCCTTTCTCCTATTGAAGCGGACAATAAGTTCCAATATGATGTAGATAAAATAATGGAATTTAATCGACTATTGACGAACAAAACTTAAATACAATTTTGCTTGGATGTTGATAAAATTTTCTATCTGTTCTAGTTTTAAATTTATCAAAAGTTCTAACTAGCAAACATGTGCTAAAATTCATAGAGCAGCATATAGCAATTGGCCATATTTGCGCCTATTAAAAATTAAGTAAATTAGTTCAATGTCAGTAAGTAATATTAAGAAAGAAAGAATCAAAATTAAAAAAAAAATGCTTAATTTTCTTCACACTGTAGAGTTAAAAAAATTGTATCAATTTCACGCAAAATTTCTCGAGTTGACGTCAACTAACGCGAGATCTCGAGAGTTCTTTTTCCTATTCATATTTTCTTCACTGCTTAGAGCACCATTAAAAAGTGTGCTTAACTAAATAAACTTATGATAAGTTTTGACGATTTGAATTAAGATATGAATCATTTGTTATATTTGATAAAAAATTTTAAGGAAAAAAATGAGTTTACCACATTAATTTAAAGAGTTTTGTGTCTTTTCGTTAAAAAGTCTCTCGTTTACCTAGTGCTTTCAACATTGTGACACTTTTAGTCGTATTGAGATGCTCTATTACCTCTGCAATTTATCTACAAAATGTTTCAATGTGAAATTGAGTCAGGTCAATTAAAATAAGGTACACATAAACGTCTTATTGACAATAAATGAACATTTCCTGTTTATCCCTTGAGTTTATTAAACAATGTATGATTGTTAATCTAAGTGTTCATTTTAAAGTTTATCCTAGACCACTGCGGTAGCTCAGTTGGTAGAGTGCTCGCTCCGTAAGTGGGAGGTCGTGTGTTCGAAGCCGGACCGGGTCTGAACAAGACTTGAAAGTGGGTAGTGATTGTTCTTTCGCTAAGCACTCGGACTTACGAAGTGAAAGTAAGGGTTCTTTCAAATGGAAACTTAAAATAAACGAGGTCCCGTATCAGGGTAGGCTTGGCACGATAAAAAAAATCCTGCTGTATAAATGCCATCAGCGCAACGCACAAGGCAAAATTTCTGCACTTTCGCCTATAGCTGGCGACAGTCTCGATATAAGTGATATATTCTTGACTGGGACGTTTAACACGATTACTCAACTCAACTCTCAGTTTATCCACTATGTTTTGTGCTTGGCACATACAACCGATGTTATAAATCGCAAGGAAAAATGTTTATTTCCGGAGAATTATTCCTAGTATATCCTTCCGTTCTTGACACTTTTATCGTTATCATTGATTTTAAACCATTACTTAATTCTTCATGAATACTTAATGACTTCTAACTTTACTTATACTTATGCACTTTAAATGGCCGTATAAACAATGGTGTATCAATGCTTTTGGAAGATCGGAGTTCACACAGGGTGCAATAACCGATAAAAGGAATAATCGCTTTCTTGCCTATATTTCTCAAGGCTTATTTTGTAATGTATAAGGTAATATGCAAGTAATTGCATTAATGAAGTTGAGTTAAGTGTGAAAACGTTTTGTTTCAATCGTTGGAATGACAACAGTCTCTCTCTCTCTCTCTCTCTCTCTCTCTCTCTCTCTCTCTCTCTCGTAATGGAAATCAAAAGCATTTTTGTAAAAGCTTTTTGCATAACGTTTTTATTGCGTTACTGATCTCTAAATAGAACGGGATGACTTTCCAATTCAATGTATTTTCATCGCATTTAAGTGAATTTCAATCAATTAAAGTAAGTGCATTAGCGACGATTTGGAATCTAACTCTGTTGAATGGAAGAAACTTTTGAGCAATTAACTTTCAGGAATACGTCTATTACCTTTTTCTGAGATTTTGACCAAGTACGTCAGGACTTGAGGTATATGTATTGATTCCTCATTTTCCGAAACGAAAGTACTATTCATTGAATTCCCGTAGTTGTATATGTACTTTTCTGAAGAAACGAAATTGATTATCACGTAAGCTTTTAAAGTTTACTTTTTGTAGAAATTATAGTATAAAATAAATGATAAGTAATTTTATTTTAAAAAAACAACTTGTAGTTGAAATCAGTTAGTTGTTGAGTAATAATTATTTGGAACCCGGTCAATGTATATATATATATATATATATATATATATATTTGTACTTTAGGTACATCATTCCAGGTATAATACACATTTGTTTAAGTGAAGTGTCGTGAGGCTATTTTCATTATTTAAACGATAAAAAAGAGTAACATAACAGTCGTTTAAGAAAATAAAACTTAAATTGACATAAATGGGATAGCTAATACGAAAAACTTACTCCCAGGTTGTTATTTCTAGTCTGTGATGTGGGCGTAATTGGTAATACAAATTACAGTTTGGGTTACGTTTTTGTTTGAAGACATATAATTCAAGGAAAGAAAGGTAGATTTTATAGAGTTCGTTACTGATTAGCTGTCTGCATAGGAAGAATGAATTGACTAATAAATACACCATAGGAATAATGAGATAACGAATAATCACGAAAGAAAACCCGGGTTTTTTTTTGGTATTCTCTACAATTACTAAAATTGTTCTAAACAGAGTTCATTATGTATTTGATTGAAAAACGCCTACAAATTAAAACACTGGCCATTAAGTAAAGAAATAATAGATAGGAAGAAGAACTTGACGAAATAAAAGGTGCAGCTGAATGAAATCGATTTTGTAATAATCACGCCTACAATGTCACGTGATATGACAAAAAAGAAACTACTAACTGAGCACACTATTTAACATATAAATAAATTACCCACTTATGATTTTTCTTGACGCCTAATTTTGAAATTTTAAAAACCCAGAGTTTTTTATTGCCGTGGATAGTTTTCAAGCTATTATCTTGTCACATTATGGTTCTATTTCTGGTCACGTGATTAAAAAAAGCCTCGCTGTTACGCTGCCGAAGTACCGCGAAGAGGCTATACCTGGACCACATCAAAAGGTCCTGCTTTGTCATTTTCATCCGAGCCCAAATGATGTAGGTCAATGGTCTGAACATTCGCATGCCTAATCTTCTTGTTTCTTTTCCTATGTTGTTTCTTTTTAATTTTTCAAGTGCATGTTATTTGGTTATTTTCGTACTTATATACTGGTCAATGCCAACTGCTGCCTTGTTGATTAAAAGGAGCATAATGAATTAACAAAGTTACAACTGACATAACCTTTACAAGTAGTTTTATTCAATACTCCTCATTAATTACATAAGCATCCTTGTGAAGCTGATATTTCTACCGTGGCTAACAGACTTTAAATGTGTCTAAAAATTATCTAAATTGCACACAATATCAAATTATAACGGGTCAAATTAGTGCTCTAATTGATGCGGCATCGTACAATTATTAGTCACTTCAGGCAGTTCTCCGAAAAAGAATGTGTTTTTTTTCAAGTCTGATGTTTGATGAAGTAACCACCGAAACTGTATATTAACTGACTTAATCACCAATTATGTTAGATGTTCAATGCTTTCCATTTCAGTGATATCAGTTTCAATTAGAAAAAAACCTTAATAACGTTTGAAGTGGTGATCTTGAATATAAAAATAAATTTTGTAATTATCTGTTAACACTAAGTGATCTCATTATGAAACCGAGCCTAGTAAATGTCAAGTGAATTTTTTACGAGAGAAAGAAGAACTCTCGTTGTTGATTCAATATTTTGTTTAACAGAGGGTTCTCAATGACTCAATATCATGTTGTATGAAGGTAGGCCTTTGGTTGTAAATGAGGTCGATGGCTGAAGCCCTTTAATTCGCCATTTCCACTTAAAGTGTCACCAATTTAGTGCTCTTATAATACGATTAAGTTTTATAATCGATAACCCCCCCCCCCCCCCCCAAAAAAAAAAAAAGAGTTTATTTTGTTTCTTTATCCGTTATCTTGTTTTTTCCTTTTTCCTTGTTTTCAATGTTTAAAAAATACTTTTCTAA